>BMAU01019275.1:600000-995000 GCA_019973935.1 Trichonephila clavipes
AGATCGGAAAAGAAGAATAGATAAAATTGCATGACAAGAAAGAGGGACGAAAATAGAGAAGGATCACTAGGGTACCCCGGGGGCGTGACACCCGTGTTTAACAAAGACAGCAAACCCCTTGGGAAAAGGAAAAGATCACTAGGGCACCTCGGGATTGTGACACCCGTACTCACCTAAAAAAGATGAGCCCCCTGAGAGGAATGAACCTTTAAACTGAAGAACAAACGATTGTCATTATAACAGTGGGAAGTCTTGGACCTTGAATTCCTCAGTGATCACAGACAGGGTCGTTTCTAACCTCACCTGCACCCTAGGCACTTTAAATTGTTACGCCTCCAACAACTTCCATAGCACCTCCCCCTCTTCAGTTTCTACTTTGCCAGTTTTTCTCTTTGGAGAATCTTTTTTTCCAACGCCTATAGACCCGCCGTGTCCTGGATTGGCAACAGGCAGCCGTAAGGAAAGGGTTGTGGCACTCTTGTTCATTTCTTACCTTACGGCATCACGCCCCCCCTTTGTAAATTAGTACAGTAAGTTAATGAAAACGTTTGCAATTACAATATAGAGTACACGTTATATATATTGTATTAAATGTTTTCAACTTATTTATTTTCTCATCTTTTTCTTCTCTTATTTTATTATATTTTACTCTTAGACATCCTTATTTTTTGTTGAGTCACTGTCATTGTACTTGTACAACAAATGTTTTCTCCGAGTTTTGATCATTGCAAAATCGTTAGTGAAATCATTGTAATATCATTTTGAGTACATAGCAAAGCTAAAATGTTAAGGTATCCGACTACGTTCGGAAACGTGATTTAAAAAGAGCGCATAAATGGATAATTTTCATGATATTTAGTGTCACTTAGATAAGAATACATGTATAAAATTGTTTTAAGGACATTTTGACAAAAAAAATTATTTAAATACAATGTTTCGGCAAAAAATTAACTTAGAATAACCTTTTTTCAAAATGTTCTCCTTTTGTGTGAAAAAAGCTTCTATTATAATAATAGTTTGCCTGTATACAGCTCAAACCTCTGTACAGAGGCTTAACTACGATTTTTGAAAAATTCACATTATTTTCAGAGTTATAACCCATTGAAATAATTATCGGCGTTTTTTTCTTAAAATTTCTCCCCTCTGTTGTCGTAAAACATGGATAAACCCATTTCTGAGTTATATGTTTCAAAAAGTCTAATTGAGTCTCTCTGTACAGAGGTTTGAGCTACAAACAGGCAAACTATTATTATAACAGAAGCATTTTTCACAAAAGGAGA
Organism: Trichonephila clavipes; assembly: GCA_019973935.1. Lineage (NCBI taxonomy): Eukaryota > Metazoa > Arthropoda > Arachnida > Araneae > Nephilidae > Trichonephila > Trichonephila clavipes. The sequence continues at coordinate 601,281 of BMAU01019275.1, forward strand.
ATGTTTTGAAAATTGACCATTCTATGTTCCTTTTTTGTCAAAATATTGTACTTAAATAATTTTTTATTGTAATACTATTCTTAAAACAATTATATATAATTTGTAATCTAAGTGACACTAAATATCATAAATATTATCCATTTATGCGCTTGTGCAAAATCACGGTTCCGAACGTAGTCGGATACCTTAAGCATTTTTTTTTCTTAGCAGATCTCATTTCAGTCTTTACTCTCTTTAAGGGTAGAAATGCTTGTTGCCTCATGATTCGTTAGGGGGTGATACGTTCGCTGTAATTTCAATTTTTTCTCTTTTTTCGCCCTCCAATTTTTTGAGATCCCAAATATTTTGCACCCTAGGCATGTGCCTAGCATGTCTAAGCGGAAAAGCGGGCCTGATCACAGGTTTGTTGGCGTGGGGTTCAGAGTTAATTATATTAATATGGATTTTTATTTTGAGAGAGAGAGAGAGAAATCAAATACGGAAAACAATTAATCAGCTAAACCTTTTAATAGAAGATCAAAATTATTCTTTCTCAATACTAAAACATTTTCAATCTTTTTTCTTGACAAATCATGACGCGTTTCCTTTTTACTTATGCATTAGAGATTCAAATTGAAATGTGGCTCTATCGAGGACACTGATCATTATACGTCTCACAACTCTTATTCTGTAGAAAAGACATTTAATTGAATCTACCAATACTTTTCGGACTTTATATAAATAATCCCATCGTTCACAATAAATTATTTTCCTGTTTTTCTTTAGCAACGAAAATTTCTAATAAATAATAATATTATTTTCTAATAAATTTCTAATAATGCTCTCTGTACTCTTTCAACACATTTAATTTTTGAATATTTTCTCTTACACATTTTTTTTATTCTGGAGCTTTCTACATTCATTCCCAAGTTTATGGGTCTTTCATTGATGATTCCCTTTTTTTTTTTTTTTGCTACTTTATTTTGATTTTGGCATTTTTACTGTGAAAATTAAACGATATCTTCATAAGAAAATTTTCTAGCAGAAGAAATTTTTCCTTTCGTTCTCTATTGCATATTTTATGTAACGTAAATACTGTAATATATATTCATTCTAACAACAATGGATACAGATTTTGTGCACGGCAGAAAGAGAAATGTGCTCATATATTTTTATATATTTTCCTTTATTTAATTCTTTATATGTATTTTTCTTTTATATATAAGATCCTACTATCTATACTTTATACCTCTTTCTTCCAGTTGCCCTAATTTTTATTTTTGCATTCTTTATTATCTACTTCCTTTTGTCCTTGATCCGCGCGCGCGTATTTTTTCTTCTTCTTATTCAGCTTTGTACGTAACATAAATCCCCTACTTTTATTCATGCTTGCGCGTTCTTCCTTTTTTTATCCCTACTATGTGTGACAAAGTATAACATAATATATTTGACATTACTGTAATAATTAGTTTGTATTGTACTGTTATGATTGCGTGTATGTGTTAATTTAATTTATGAATTACGATTGTCATTCTCCCCGTATTTTTTCACTCTGTTTCTCAGTGTATTATGTATTGTACTTTTTTTATGTTAAGCATTATACATAATACAAATTTTTCTATTTGTAATAATTGTTTGTGAAACAATGTCTCACTGTATGTAAGTAATAAAAATGGTGAATTTTTAATAAGTCCTGGCTGGAGAACTAATGATTGTTGCCTTCTTTCGAATGTTGAGGTGGTAGTCTTTTCACGGAAAACTTATCTTATTAATAGAATACGATTTTTTGAATAATTATACTATGTATTATGTATTTATTAGACTCAATGTCACAAGCTCAATTTATTGTATACTTCACATACAAAGTCGTTTAATATGATATGTTATTTTTTTCAATTCCTACTATTAGCTTACTCTCTCCTTAAATATATTTATTTATGTATATATCTTGTTCAAATTTTCAATCGTTAATAAAATACTTTTTATTCGTCTACTGAAGTTCAAATATATATATTTTTAAATTGTAGGAAAGGACACTTGTTGTTCATGCAGTTTTTTCAAACATTAATTCATTAATTAAATTTTATTTTTTAATTTTAATTTAATCTATGTTATTTCTTACGTAGTTGGAATTTTCTGTAAAAGAAGGCACCAGACCGTTTTTCTAACGAATTTTTTCTTGGTTTCAAATACTTTGTTTTTAAAACTTGTAATGTGGATGATGTTAATACAGTTTTTTTCACTTGATCTTAATGCAGTTTTTTCACACAAACATTAACTCATTCATTAAATTAAATAAACGAAAAAAAATTTCTTTTTGTTGACCTAAGTCGAATTGACTTAACATTTTTTTATATATATACATGTTACTAGTTTTAAACTTAAACTGTAAATGTTTTGTATATTTTACAAACAAACAAAAAATAAAAATTACAGAATTTAAGAAATACAGTTTAATATTACTGTTTACAAGATATTTAACATTGTTTTTAACAAAGTCATCAGAATTTGATTGAATATATTGAGCTAAAGCAATATACAAAACTGATGATAAATGTTGATCGGTTAATCTTGACTTTTCCCACTTTTTGTTATTTTTCATTAAAGAAAACAGTTGTCCGCATGATAATTGTACTTTTGAACATATCTATTACACACTTAACAAATGGCAACATTTGTGGAAACGGATGTGTAGAATAAATATGGATAAAAATAAAAAAATTCTAATTTCCATGCACTTTAGCTTCATCAAAGAATCACAATGGACTTTAATTAATTTTATTAATCAATTTTCGTCAGCAATTCCAATTTCGATAAATAAAGGTAAAATAAAAAGACAAAATTCTCATACAAGGCTTTTAAAATTGTAAGGTCTTCTGTCGTTTTTCGCTTCTAACAATTTAATTTGGTGAGCATATTCTGTAAATTTTAATTTAGGTAATTTAATTGATAGATATTTACAGCTTTCAAAGTATAAGACAAGTTTTTTTTACCAAAGTAATATTTTTGCTTGAAAGCGTTAATATCATCAAATAGCGTTGTAACAACATGATTTTTGTCATGAAGCTTAAGACAATGGCGTAGCTAGCTCTGAGGGAGGCCCTGTACCAAAATTCCTTCGGAGCCCTTTTTTAGATATGAAAGCCCTGTTAGTGGGACTGTAGTTACACATGTTGGGGCCCCCATAGCTTGGGTGCCTCATATCATTGATAAGGTGGTAGCTACGCCTCTGGCTTAACATTAAATACACTCAGGAACATTGAAAATAGCGACCCAAGAAGGAAGCTAAGTACAATCGCGAAACTTTGCAAATAAGTACAACGTAATGTGATATGCAAATGATCCAAATTTAGTGCCAATACGCATGCTCATACACGCCGAGGTGGCGCTACAATCAGGAAGAGGGTGCTATATAAGCCAGCGCAAATTCGAAGATTCATAAACGTGACAATTCCCCGCCGATTGTAGGAAGACTTTGGTAAGCGAAACATCCCAGGTAAACGTGCTAGAAGACATTTCTCACAGTTAAGCGAGTTTGAGAGAGACCTCATCATCGGGATGAAAACTGCAGTCTGGTCGACACGCCGTGTTGCTGGCCAGGTGGATCGTTCGGAGTGTGCCGTTAGAAATTGTTGGGAGTAGTGGACACGAGAAGGTACCCACGCGCGGAAAACCGGGTCTGGAGCGACCAGGAAGACCACGAAGAGAGAGGATCGAAGGATCGTGCTGCAAGCACTTGTGGACTCCACAGTGACTCGTTCAACGATACGAGCAGAAGTAGGCGTAGCAATTGTTCCACAAACAATTTCCAGACACCTTGCAGAAGTAAATCTTAAATCCAAGCGCCCTTTCCGTGTCCTTTAACTTCCCTTTCCCCGTCCTTTAACACCGGAACATCGGCAACTGCGTCTACAGTGGTGCCAAGCCAGATCAATGTGGAATGTCACAGATTGGAAAAAGGTTGTGTTTAGTGATGAATCCCGGTTTGTTTTGGGGACAGATGATAACCGTGTAAGGGTGTGGAGGCGCCCTGGTGAGCGGTACAATTTCCCCCACACTGTTCTACGTCACACTGCCCGCACAGCTTGTGTAATGGTCTGGGGGACCATAGCCTATGATAGCCGGTCCAATTTAATTGTGTTGCGTGGAACCTTAACGGGCCAACGTTACGTTGATGATATTCTTCGACCCCATGTAGGACCTTTCCTAAATGGTCTCCCAGGGGCAATTTTCCTGCAAGATAATGCTCGTCCGCATACAGCAAGAGTTGCTCAAGACTTCATACGTCATTTTCAGACTCTTCCATGGCCAGCCCGCTCCCCCGATTTGTCCCCTGTAGAGCACGTGTGGGATCAGCTAAAACAGCAGATGCCATCGTGTCACTCTGTACATGATTTAGAGTTGGCTGTTCAAGATTTGTGGGCCCATCTACCTCAGAACAACATAAGGTGTCTAATCAACTCAATGCCGGACCGTGTGGCGGCATGTATTGCAGCTGGAGGTGGTCAAACGCGCTATTGAAGTTGCCCAGTATTTGTGTCGTTGCACACCCTGTTTTCGTTTAATTGTATTGTTTTTGAGATCAAGTGAATCTCTCATCTGTGTCATTATGAGTATTAAATTTCATTTCAATCCGATGCTTTCTTCTTGGGTCGCTATTTTCAATGTTCCTGAGTGTACATTGAAATGACTTGTATATAAACTGAGAAAGCCAGGTTCTTTAACCATTCTCCATCTTTTAAAATTCTGCACATTCGTAATTTTTCGTTTCCAAGAAAATTATAATTTCTTCCAGAAATTTGAAGAATCGTTTTACTTTATGAATAGGAAGCCTTCGAACTTCCGTATAATATGGTAATAAGTCTATTCATATTCTATACTTTCAAAGCAAACTGACAATGATTGAGTTCATGTGCTCGATTATTGGTGACTTTTTTTAAACCATGTCCAATATTTAAAATCTGGAACACAGAAATTCTTGGTGAATTATTTGAAGATGTCCAAAATTATTATTACCACATGTGCTGTTTGTACATTTCTTTTAATCTTGCAACAACTCCTTTAGTAATATCGGTCATGATAGATGCATCTGTTGCAAGACAAACCACAAGTTTTCCAATTTTAGCTTACACTTCTTCAAAATTTCCATGAGTGCAGCAAAAATATGAACTTCATTCATTGTATTATGAATAGGAATAATTTTCAAAAGATCTTCACTTATTTTCAAAAATAATAATCTTGATATTTAAAAATTATTAAAAAGTTTAGGTGGGCCGCACATATTTGACATATGTGCCTGCTCTAAAAGTATGGAGTTTTAACAATTCAGCATTTTTATTTCTATTGTAAATCCAAAGAAAAAGAACGCCACCAGGGCGTGTGCTACCACTTCATTATATAATATATTCTATTTTGTTTGTAAATCGAAGCGCAGAATAGACTTCAGTGGTGTATTTTTTTCTCTCTCTTCCTTACCTCTTTTGTGGCTAGTTTAATTTATCACGTCATAAACATATCTGACTTTTGTAAAGAGAAAGTATTTAAAATAGTATGCGTTATCTTTCACTGAGCAAAAACTTGGCTCTGAAACCTCAAAAGATTACTAACAAAGAATACTTTTATTTTTATTTCTCTTCCTCTATCATTTTTTAAGCTTTTTTTCAGTGTTCCTTATATATATATATATATATATATATATATATATATATATATATATATATATATATATATATATATATATATATATATGTAATAATTCCCCCTAGCATCCTTTTAATTAACTCTTTTAATAATATTAAAATAATCTTTTAATTATTTGGTTCGAAACTAACACCCTGATCTTAATCGTAATAGACTAATAGAATAACATCATAAATCCCTTTCCCGCCCATTGTAACCAATCAGAGCTCTTATTACAAAAATGTCACGTGGTCTTCCCCCTTCGGGTATAAAAACCGATGTCTCTGGAAATCTCGCCTCTCTCTCTTCTTTTTTGTCTGCTTGCCTTCATCATGCAATCAGCCGGCTGCAGTGCGTTCTGTGTTTGTCTTTGTCTGTGCCCTGATGCTTGCTTCTTGTTATGTGTAATGCCTTCCCTACTTGATCTTTATGTGTTTCCAGATTTGAATAAATTACAGTAATGGTTTACATGAGTGCCTCTTCGATAATACAGTACTCGACCACCTTCCACGTAACACAGAAAATCACACTACCAGCCACGCCCTATCTTTGGTTCGCTACAGTAATAACATCCCCTCGCCACGTCTTACAAATTTTTATTTCTACCACTCTCCAGAAATATTATAGAAGTGTTTCATATATATACTCGTATAATTAGAGGTAATAAAATACAGTTAAAAAAAACTAAAAAACACGCTTTTATAGTGAATCGAAGTAAAAAGTGAAAAGATAATTCTTAATATAAGAATAAAATGATTATCGAGAAAATTAATGTCATAGGGATAAAAACGTGGGGTGCTCTATATTAATTGTTAAAATTTCTTACTAGTTCTCTATTCCGAAATGCTGAGTTAGTGTAAAAATGTAGTAGAAAGCACCCCACGCTTTTACCACAATGACATTAATTTTCTCGTTAATCATTTTATTCTTATATTTTGAATTATTTTTTCACTTTTTACTTCAATTCACTATAAAAGCGTGTTTTTTAGTTTTTTAAACTATAATTTATTTTTAATTTTTTAGTTCAATCTACAATAAAAAAGCCTGTTTTTTAGTTTTTAAAAATATCATTCATTCTTCGTTGAATTTACCCTTGAGTTTCATATTTGGAGCCAGAATTATGAGGCTTCTAGAATTAGTCTTGCTCTTCAATGGATATTAATTAATGGGTCTAAAGGGCATTTATTCTCTCCGTTTATGGGGCCTCGGATGAGTCCCATATCGTTATATTCCAAAGATTCCGTCTCTATAGATACAAGTCTAACTAATAAAAGTGTGTTAAGAAGAAATATTAAATGTCAATCATATGATCACCTTTTAAATGTATTGCTATAATGTTAATTCGTATTCTCACTTACTTCTAGGCATATTGCTTTATCAAAATAAAAATTTTAAAAAATTTTAGCAGTTAGAACATAAATTATTTTTATTCACATGCACGAGTCATTTTTTTCCTTTCTCACATAAAGAACACTTTTTTTGTTTTATTTGTATTAATAACAAGCGTTTTCATTTTTAGGGTCTAGAAATGCTTAAAAAATCGCAATTTTTGACCATCCTGATCAGGACAATGGAACAAAATTTTGAAATTATTGTATTGTCATCGGTCCTTGACAAGTGCGCAAAATTTCGAATTAATTTGACCTTTTAAAGTGGGTAAAAATCGAGTCCAAAGATTCCATTACATACAAGTGAAACTTATAAAAGCATGTTAAAAACATTAAAGTCCCTATTCATAGGGATCGGGACTAACTGAATTTCCCCCAAACAAAGACATTCCTCGTCTTCAGTAACGCTGCTTATAGTATATAGAGTTATATCAGTTTATGTGCATTTCTAATATCATTAAAGAAAACCTGTCCAGTACTTTTGGAGATAATCGTCCACCAAAAGTTAGGCTTTTCTAAATTTAGAACGCCAATGAATATTCATAATGATTACCTTGATCTAATTTTTCATACTGTGTCGTAAAAAAGCGCTGATTTTTATTTTTGCTCTTTAACACATCACTTTTTCCCATGTAGAACATCAATATGTATTACAAGTTACCTAACTAGTTTTCAAAAATTTAAAGTTGTAAAAGTAATATCGCACGTCTTTTTGAAAATAAAGATTAAAAAATATATTATAGAAAATTGCTGTAATATTTTTTAAACTTATTTCTTAGGCCTTTTTAATTCTATATCAGTTTTAAAAAATTGTGAATTTTAATTAGTTTTCTTATTTTTTTCACGAAAATAATTTCTTTAGAACATTTTCAAAACAATGCATATCCAAGTTAAATATTCCGAATAATGAATTATTAACAAAAATAAATGCAGTATTATAGAATAAAATTTTATATATTATAATATTTTTTTTTTAATTCTATATTCAAATATAATTTATTTTGTTGTTTGCGAAGAATATTCTTTCTACAGTATAATATTATTGAATGAATACTTTTATTAATTAATACTTTGATACATATTTTTATTTCTAATGTAAATAATCCTTCTTTCTTTTGGGGGTACATTTCGATTTCTTACATATACTGTTGTATATCGGTATATGCGTCCGCTTTATCAAGCTTAATTTCGTATACGTCGTGTTTGAAAGCGAAAGTTTTTTTTTGTCTGGAATACGATTCCTATGTTTAAAACTGTGCGCAAATATGTCCTTCATCAATTGAACTCCATTTTGGCATAAAACTTAAATTTGTATTTATAAGAGTTTCATAAGGATTACTTTACTACAGTCTATTGGATACCTTTTGTTAACAAAACCTGGCAAAAAGTATCAGTGGCATACTCAGACTACTTTAGTGGGAGGGGTTACACAAAAAAAATATCTAAGCAAAAAGTTATTGAGATATAATCTGTATGCTAAAAATTAGAAATCTGTTGGTCCATGGGATGGGTTTCAAATTCCAAACCTCACCCTTATGCCCCGTTTACATGAACGAAAATTGTCGGCAAAATACCGGCATTGATCCTCTCTAGACCCGTTTACACGATGGTATACCGTTTTGAAAAGCGGGTTTCATTTTTGTACCCGCTTTAGAGCAGGGTAAATGTGGAGAAAAGTGAGTTAGTTTTCTAATTTTCCCATGATGCATTGCGACCGAGATTCATTGAATCAAAGTTAGCTGCTGTTATTGATTGTGTACGTTGGTCCACTGAAGAAATAAGAGCTTTAATTAATATCTGCGGAAATCAAGAAATACAACACAAATTTGATGTAACTGTCCGGGATTCAGAAGTGTATACAAAAATTTGTGACGAATTAAAAAAAAATTGGATATGCTCGAGCCGTTCCACAAATTCGTAGCAAAATTAAAGCTTTGAAACGGGACCATTTCGGTGTGAATTTGATATAGAAGTGCCACCATGTTGTTGTTTATGTTCGCCAAGATGGACAATAACATTGCAATATGGTTACCAAGATATTTCTATCGTTTGGGGATGTGGTTGCCATAGAGATAAAGTATATTGTAGTTAACTTTTGTCGGTTTCTTTTTTTCAGCGGCAACTATTGTATAGTCACATGAATCTATATCAACTAATCACCAGGTAAACGGACTGAAAAAAATACCGGTAAAAAGCTGCCTTTTTTTCCTCAACGCCAATTCGCCGGCAATTTGTGGGTTTTCATGTGAACGGGGTCTTATGTAAACCACTGGGAAGTATCCTCTTGAATACTGAACTTTATTTGAAAGAATTTTTAGCCAGAAGCAATGATTAATCGAGATGTTGAATGATATACGTTTTGTATATACTGGAGGATATTGTCTGCTGGAAAGGTATATAAGTGATGTTGAAGTGGAGGAGTTTGCGGAGAAACACAAGGTAAAACTGATCAATGAGGGGCCGTAAAAACTCCACAAAGATGAGCAAAAGGATAGGTTAAATATTCTCAAGTTAGAAAATTTGGAGGAGGAAATAGAACCCTCACTTCATAAAAAAAAAGATTGTTGCGAAATAGATGAATACCAAAAATTTTTAAGACTAGTACAACTATAACTATGCCAAAGCGAGTCATATAGCATCATTTGGAATAACCAGACGTCCCGTTTTCGGAAGAAGAAAGAAGCCCAAGGAGAAGGCAGAAACAAAATTCTCAAGACAGATTCTAGTAAAGATTAAATCTGATAATCCTCTAGCAGTCTATAGTAAACGAGGTAAGAAATAGAAAGTTCAGGTTCGTTAAATTGTTTTTTACTTAATTTTAACTGCTTCTGTGTTTATGCGTTTTAGTATTAAATAGTGTGGAGTGTTATATTCAGTTCAAGGTTGTATGCCGAGGTACCATTGTACAAAGAAATTACAATGCTTCATCTATTCAAATAAAAGAGCAATCTAGTTTGAAGAACACAATAACATTAGCTTTATTTTCATTTTATAATGTTCCTCTTTCTGGTTATGTAAAATTTCTATCCATAAAACAAAATTTAATATATAAATACACCAATTTGGTGTTCCGTCAATCATATTTTTGTCTCACCTCACTTGAACTAAATGGTCTATATATATTAGGCTGGGGAAAAAGAAATCTATTATTTTTTTGGTAGATGGCTGTAGTGTCGATATCTCGTGAAGTATTGATCAAACAATTTCAAATTTATGCTCGTTGTCAAGGTGACATTTCACATTAAAAAATTCTTTTGCTTTCTTTTGTTTGGTCCATTCAGTTGAGAGTTACAGTGTGTTAAAAATGGAAGTCAACAAAGAGAAAATTTGGTACATTTTACAGTTTTTCCTTGATAAAGGCGAAAATGCGTCAGGCGGCTGAAATTGTGATTGGTGTTTATGGTGCCGATACTGTAACAGCTAATTACGTGTAATTTGGTTTCGTTGATTCCGTTCAGGTATTTTGATGTTAACTCGCACAGGCAGGCCCTTCGCTGAAAATGTCGATAAAATCACAGAAATATTCAAAGTTGACCGGCATGTTAGTTGTCGTAGCATCACCCAAGAGCTAAAGATCGACCATAAAACAGTTTTAAATCATTTGCGCAAAGTTGGATTCAAGAAGAATCTCGATGTTTTGGTGCCACACCAATTAACATCAAAAAACATGATGGATCGAGTTTCCATCTGCGAAGCCTTGGCCAAACGGATTGAAATCGACCCATTTCTTAAGCGGATTGTGACTGGGGATGAGAAATGGGCCACATGAGACAGCATTGGGTGAAAACGATCGTGGCCAAAGCGTGGTGAAGCAGCTCAAACGGTGGCCAAACTAGGACTAACGGCCAGGAAGGTTCTACCGAGTATTTGGTGGGACTGGAAAGAAATAATTTATTATGAGTTGCTTCCGTATGGCCAAACACTAAATTCAGATCTTTACTGTCAACAGCTGGACCATTTGAAGCTAGCGATTGACCAGAAATGACCAGAATTGGCCAATAAGAGAGGTGTTGTGTTCCATCAGGACAACGCCAGGCCACACACGACTGTAGTGACTCCCCAGAAACTCTGGGAGTTTTAATACATCCACCATATAGTCCGGACTTAGCACCAAGCGACCACCTTTTTCTTGGATTGCAAAACTTTTTGAGTGATAAGAAATTGGGATCAAGAGAAGATTGTGAAAATCGATTTCTAGAGTTTTTCGCCAATAAGGACCAAGACTTCTATGAGAGAGGCACCATAAAAAGGCAAAAAATTATACAACAAAACGGTACATATTTGACCTAAATCGGACAATTCGAAACATGTTAAATAAAGTCTTGAATTTCATGCAAAAATAATGGATTTCTTTTTCCCCAACCTAAAATTATTGTTGCAACTTTTGATAACAGAAAATTCAGGTTTTAAGTCATGATGTCATTTTTGGACTTAAGTTGTCATTAAGTTGATGTTCATTTTTTACATATTTTTGTTTCAAAAATAAGAGTAAAGCCATAATAAAAGAAATTATACTAAACAAAATGTATCAAAATTAAGTATGAAAACGTACAATTGATCATTATTTTCTTGAGAGTAAAATTACACGTTTCCCAAGATATGCAAACCGAGAAAATCAAGTTGTAAGTCCCAAGAGCAATAATAGTCTGAGACTATAGTTTTATGTATGATTTAACTGCACAAACAATCCATATTTGTGAGTGATAAGTGATACATGTTATTAAAGCCAACGTTTTTACAACTGTGCATAAATCTGCAGAAAAGTTGTTTTATTTAAACCGCAGGGCAAATCTTATGCATCTTAAAATATATGAATCTAAGAAGAAATGCCTGCAGTACAATAAATACTGAGTAGTTGAAATGTGGATTTACTCACTTTACTCTAAAACCCAATCACACATTGCCTATAAGTTTAATTTGTCAAATGAAATCACAGAGCCATTTAGCATACAAAAGAATTTGAATAAATGCATGCTTATGGAAATGACAAAGATGTATTTTATTTTCAAGGATTGGAAAATAAATTTTAAAGAGACAACAGCATAATTTGTGTGTGTGTGTCGTCGTCTTCCAAACAAAATACGGGTCTACGAGTCTTATATAATACCTCATTGTTATTTACAAAAGCGAGAAAATCTCACACACAATTAGATGGGAATTAATCTCACTTGTAGTCAAAGAGGTAATAAAAAAAGTTCCACGTTAATAATAAATCGGTTCCAAGAAGAAATAGATGAAACGGCTCTGAAGACAATGAAATATCATTACGCGATGACTTCAGACTCTCTCTTCAAATTAATCATTCAACTCCATGAATCAACTTCACTACATAAAGAAGTATTATTATTATCATACGTGTGATTTATAATTGAAAAAATTGTCAAGATTTATTATTTGCTAAAAATTCAGAAACGAATACAAAGGAAGAATCGACATTTAATACCATGAACAAGCTTCTTTGAAAGTGAAGAAATTCCTTTTCGTAATATTTTGTCCGGAGCTTTTTCTGATGGTGCTCCAGTAATAACAAAGACTTTCATAGCGCATTTGAAACAAGTAATGTGAAATGTACTCGTTGTATATTGTATGTATGTTCATCGTGTCAGGTTGCAAAAAATTTGAATGTGCGCCTGCATAAGTCACTCCATTATGTTATTGAAGAGAGGAATTCATTGCTTAATAGATTCGGCTAACCTTGTAGTGAAAATGATGAAGATAATAATTGTTTGGTGCTTTATACAGAAGCCCGTTGGTTCTCAAACTGCCGTATTTACTCGAATCTAAGCCGCATCCCCAAATTCTCTAAATGCTTTTGAGAAAAAATTAAAAGATGCGCAAAAAGGCTAATCTATATCCGATACTAAAGAATTTTTTTTTAAAAAAATTTTTAACGTGAAATAATAAGTTAATAATTTATTTACTTTACCAGTATAAACAAATCTCGAATACATACATGAACCTATAATTACTCAAACCGTCATTATCATGTTTCGAAAGTGTTTCGTCACTCCCAATGCCACAGCTGACTTCAAAATTGGTACGGGTGTCCCCATTATCGCACACGGTGTCGTCTTCCGTGCTATCCAATGCATTTGTTACGCAACATTTTTTTTCAAAAAAGAATGTTTTGTAGAAGAATGTAAAAGAATCGTTAAATGCTGTTGAATACTTAAAAGCAAAAATTATACCATTTTGCTTACGCCGTCGACGTATATTTCTTTCATCCGTGTCAAATTTTCAGTGGCCGCTGCATTGATTCTGTTTTTTCCCCCTACATATAAAATTATCTCCCTTTTCATACTTACATCATAGTGAACTCGTTTTGATGCTATATCTTTGATATTTGGGTGACTAAAAGAAGGTGTAAAATTTCCTAAGTACGAGCGGAATAGGATCACTACAAGCGTCCAGCTACATTTTTCTTTTGAAAAAGGAGGGAACTCAATTTTCCCCATCGAACAAATGTTTTGTCTTCGATTCTAAGTGGCACCTGATTTTCAATAGCATTAACACTGGAAAAATTGAGTAAATACGGTACATTGGACTAGACCATTTTTTCATTCTTTACTTAGTACTGAACTAGAAAGCAAAGGCGAAAAATCGTGCGATAAATTGATAACATCCAAGCATGACATCGCTTATTTAATAAACCTGTTTGAAATATTTAGTGTAGTCCATTGACATTCACAAAGTAATGAATTGATTGAATTAAGATAAAAAATAGCATAGCTGCTTTTATAGGAAAACTTCCGTTCAAACGCAATCCCTCTAGACAGCCACATTATCAAGAGTGCATACATCTTTAATTGCATTTCTTTGAGCGTAGGTAAAATCAGATGCCACACCTCAAGATCCTTGATTTACTGTTTAAGAAAAGGTACAGATTTCACATTACAAAACAAGGCGATTTGCGATTGATATTTATGAATTGGGAGACCAATATTAACAAATAGCCAAAACAATCCCAGCCTCATTATCTCATTAATTTAAAATAACTAAGCAAAACTGAAAAAATTGATAGGGAAATTGATTTTCAATATCATGTACATAGTAAGACAGAATATAGTGTAGAAAATTGTCACGGAATATTAACACAAAGCTCTCTATCTTTTGAATCAGATAATCTATGGAAAGCACATGATAAGCTACAGTTAAGGTAAAATAATCTGCTATAAATATTAGATAAGCACAAGAGAGCCGAAAGAGTGAAATACCGCTATTATTGGTTTGTGTTGGTTAGCGAAATACGAACAATTGCGATGACAGAATCTGCACAAATAATCGACATTTATACAACTAGAAAATCAATACAAATCGAAATGTGTTAGGAATAAAATACGACAGCTTGCGCGAACATTCTTCTGATTTCATGAAAATAGGAAAGGAATAGGAAGAAACCTAAATTAGTTTGGAGATAAGGAAGGTTGAATTTAAGAGCGATAAATTCAATCGCGCGCGTACGGATTGAAATTCAAGGACACAAATTTAAAGCGGAACAATATATTTCCATAAATTTATGTCAAAAGTACTATTTACATCTTAAGAGTTTAACAAGTGTCGATAAATTCTATCGCATCTGAAGCTGTTTGGTATTCACATCTGCTGTTAGTCAACGTGTCCCCATACATATATGTGTTTTATCACATTTTGTATTAAGCACAAGTAATATTAATACCATACAAAAGTCTCAAGTAATTATTTAATGCGGTTTTTTTTATGAAAAAGTCAACATGCAGTAGCTCTACGACATTTTACATTGATAAATTTAATTTTTTTCATTTATTTAACAAAAAAAGGTATCAATTATACATAAAACTAATCTAACACTAACAGCCCATGGCGGGCCAAGGCCTACTGTGCCCATCTCAGTTTTCGTGACTTTGGGCGCTGAGGTGCATGAGCAGATGTTCCGGTCAGGTGGTTAGTGTGACGCGAATCAAATATACACAGGTACTTGTTAATAAATAAGACATCTTTAAGCACTACTATTATTTCTTGATACACATAGTACAAAAACGATTAAGATGAATCCCTAGAAAATGAATTGTACCGTATTATTTTATAAAATGACATATCCACAGTTATTAAATTTACAGTACCATACGTGTCATAAAATTATTGTATTATTACTTAATAGTTTTTGATTAAAGAACATGACTCAAAATGTTACTACATATTCATGAAGTACACACACACAACTCCAATTCTTTTTTCATAACACAAACAAAATTAAGCTATTTTAAAATGTCGCAGCCTTTGAGGAAAGTAATCCATCACAGCGGAACTCAATTTTTCGTCAAAAATTCTCCAACAATATCGATTCCGTTTTATTTTTAAAATTATAATTTGGCGATTAAAATTTTTTATAAATCCATCAAACGCTTTTACGTGCCACTGAAAATTCCACACCAAGGAGTGGCCCGGTTGTAAAGAAATTCGGCAAGCAAAAAGAGATTGCAACGAATAAAAAGTACCGCAAATTCCGGCGTATAACGTGCACTTTTAACACAAAAGAACCGGATCGAAATTTACGGGTGCACGTATTACGCCGGGTTTAAAAACGAGAGCTTTAAAAATAATAATAATAATAATAAAAGATGATCCAAGAAAGAGAAAATTTGGCTTCTACATAAATCGAAATGCTCTTTATTTAAAATAAATGACATTCCTTATGAACTTAAAGGGTTGTAGTTCTTGAAGTATACTATATTTTCTAAAGCTTTGAATAATAAATCGAATAAATGACTTCAAAATATAAAAGCATTATAAACGTACATTTCAGGTGTCTTCTCAAAAAAGTTGGTGCGCGTTATACGGCGAATATACCTAAAAATTAAAAATTGCAGCCTGAAAGTATAGGTGAGCGTCATACGCAAGATTTTACAGAAATTTTTATTTTGCAATGATACTCGAAACAAAATGAGAGAATAACGTCAGTATAGTAGGCTGTCGGGTGTTCACAATACACGAAGCAAAATGTCTAGGTTCAAAATCCATGAGACTATAGATGGCACACAATTTCCCGTCACAGTTCATTTTCTGAACGCGGCGGTGACAAGGCATGTAAGCACTGGCGTAGCTAGACCCGATTGGGCCCGGTATCAAAGTTCCTTGGGGGCCCCTTTCTTAGAGGCCCTTAATATTTAACCATTTTTTGCTCACAAGTTTTTGGAGCCCCCAAAGGCTGGAGGGCCCGTATCATTGATACGGCAGTAACTACGCCCCTGCACGTAAGCAACATTCAGTCACGTCTGACGTGACCACTTTGCCAAGTACGTTGGATGATGTGTGCAATATGTCCTCAGGTGTAATCTTGCTGGTAAAAGTATTGGGTAGTCCACTGCCTTTAAGGAAGTGGTATGTTGCCAGCCGCAACATATCATCCATGTTTCGTTGAGCCTTTTAATGCATTTGAATACGAAAAAGAAGTGATCTGCCATCGAACGTGATGGTATGATGGAATGTTCCACAGATATATTCGGATTTGACCTATCAACACATCAGCGCCCCACATGTGCAAGGCGATTATCATTTGACAAATAGAAGTGTGATTTGTCTGAGATCATAATTCCGTGATTCTCATTACTCTTGTCCGGCACCATTGCAAATGGAGCCATCTGTGCTGTGGAATCAATGACATACATCTTAATGGGCATAATAATTGCAGGTTATATATACTAGCAACCAATCGACGGGTAATGGTTTTGATCGATATAAGAACATTAAGAGTTTCCTGTACGTACTGCAAAATGGTGTCGGAATGGTGGCTTGTGGGGCGGCCACCACTTGTCGGGGAATGCGTCGATCCATGCATGCTGACGTCACTTCTGCCACAGTGGCACCCCTTAAACATGCCACATTTTCTTATTCCAACTATCTTTATCCCAGCCGGTACAGCTTGGACACACCTAGAAGAGTATCAAAGGAGATTTGATGTTAGGACTAACCTGCCCTTCTCAGTCCACTTGCCATACCTTTCGTAAAATCGTCTGTCTGCGGAAACTGCTTTGTTGGTGGTGGCTTGGTATTATGCGTGCTTCCTGAGACAGTAAGAAATGTCCATAACTATTTCTATGGCGGAAATAATATAGATATTGCCTACTCTCTGCAAAAAAAGTTCCTTTCTTTATATCCTACCAAAGGGCGTGACGGAGAGTTGTGCATTTCATATCATTTTCCTTACTTGGTGAGATGCATTACTCTGAAATTTATATAATTTTCTGGTCACTCCTAGGTGTTGCATTTTGAATGTCAAGTATTGTAGTACAAATTTTTTGAAACTTTCATTCAATATGTTTCCAGTACACAAGCACACATTACAAAAAAAAAAATAACAATAACCAAAGACATTAATTCTTAATTTCATTTCTTGCAAATCGTCTCCGGTGTGACATTTACATAAATGCTACTTTTTCGTATGAAAGTCATACACAGTCTTGATGCACCATGTAATGCATAATTTACACAGATTAAATAAATATAAGTCATAGCATATTATTAAAAAAATGAAAAAACTCGAAGGAAAAAAGCAAACAGTCGGTTTTCGAAGAAAATCTACATGAGAACCCCATCAGGGAAATTGGAGAAAAATAAATTTTAAAAAAGAAACAATCACATTTATATATATAATGCATTTTTCCTATTTTCAACAACATATACGAGAGTCAGATTATACAATCCATTTTTTTCTCCCCAATCAAGCAGTTTCATTTCAAATATCAAAAAAAAAAAAGTCGGATCAAAAACAGACAAATATTGCATTAATAATTGTTCTTATATTTTATGAACTACACACCCAGCAGAAATGCGGGAGATCCCGGAAATTTTGCATCATAATAATGAATTTTAATATAAAAATGCTTACATTTTAATATTTTGTTCGAATTAGCGATATCTTGATGTGAGAGGAAAACGGCTTGAGTTTATGTTATATTTTTCAGATGATAAACGCATTAAAGATGTCACAAATATACCTTTTGTTTAGAGATTTTAACAAGTGTTAACAATCAACTTGCACATATTTTTTAAAAAATAAATTTTCTCACCCGCTGACGCTCCAGTTATGAGGACGGTTTTTCCAATTAGATCTATATCACAGTCACATATTCCTAGCGTTAATCTGCAATAAAATGTTAACAAACTGACGAAACAGATGATGCCTCCAATGGCGGAATAGAAGGGATGATTCATGATAAGATATGATATTTCTTTGGTCGTCGCTAGAAATATATCCATGGCCTCCATGTTGTTCTCCGGGTTAGGTTTTTGCAAAGCCCTATGGAAAAATAAAAGCATAAATCCATGGAAAAAATAATCAATATTATTCTCTAACAATGAATTAAGTGTTTAAGGCATCGTCTATTACAAGACTTCACAAAGTGTAGGTTGCATGAAATCTTATTTAGGGTAGCGTTACTAATTTTGTTATTCCAAATACAGTCGAATTTATATATTACGAACCACTATATTGCGAATTTTTCTATATAGCGAACTTTTTCCAGGAACCTTGAACATTTCACGATTTTCTTCGTAAAATAACCTCTCTATAGCGAAGTGCATTTTTTATCTAACGAACTTTTTCTTTTGGGATTCAATTTCTGTTCTCCCTTTTTTTAAAGTATTTCTGGAAAAATTTAAAGTCATTCTCTCTCTTAACACATTTTATGGTGATCATAAATCTTGAACTGGTTTTATTAGATCCTAACTCGCCGAGATCAACAGAGTTCCGGACGTTTCATCCAAGAAGTGAAACCTTCAACCTCATTGCCCAGTTTACTAGAAACATTTTCGATATCCTCTATCACCCTCAGTGGATTTGTCCCGTGCCTCCGTGCTCTAATTATAAAATAATGTATGTTTAATATTACCTGTATGCTTTAAATTATAAAATTTCCTTAAAATTTATTAATTTTAGTATGAAATTTTCTTAATATTGAAAATACAGTGAATTCTTTGACATTCTTCTTTGTTTTCCTTGCAGTTTTTCTTTCTTTTTTTGATGGGTAAGATATATAAAATAAACATATATTAATTTAAAAAAAAGTGTGAATAATTACTTTTTTTAATATATAGTGTTTATGAATTTAAAATTTGTTTTATGTGGTTTGTAAAGTATATTAAAAGATGAACCTCTATATAACGAATTTTCCATATAACGAACTTTTTTCCGGGATTTAGCGACTTTGTTATATAGAGGTCCAATTGTATTTTAATTCGATTTCAATTTATGTCTCACTTTGAAGCAACTCGAGGTTCTATGATCGGCAATGGACATAATTTTGAACCATGGTCAAGTGATGAAAATGACATCAGATCTAGCAACCCCTTGTCTAAATTTCCACACATTTCTAACAGAAGCACTTTGAACCTCGTCAGATTTAACGTGTATCAGCCCCTCTACAACACGGTCTTCAGTGGCACTATAGCAGAGGTCACCCAAGTGGTGGTCAGCGAGAAAATTTTGCTGGTCCCCAGAAGAATGTGGAATATATTTACTCACATCACGTTAAATAATGTTTCAAGATGCATTGAAACACAATTCACTTCATTACAATGCGTGGAAAGTTATAAAAAAGTTACTTCGTAGAATAACACCATTTCATAGGAATGTATAATGCTAAAAGTCTGATATACTTAAACCCTTTTTTAATTGTTTTATTTTTACAGTTTTTGTTTATTTCATTATGGTTTATTAATAAAGCTTTCATAATTTGTTTACAATTAATAGTTTCATTTTTTTTAACTAGGCACATTTTATGTGTTCTTAAATCCCAATTTTTTTTAATAAATATATTTAACACTTAAAAAATCCTAATAGTGGTCCGCAGGAATTAAATTATGAATTAACTGGTCAGTGAGGCCAAACAGTTTGGCGACCGCTGCACTATATTATAGGCAAAGCTGGCTGTGACCTTGATCACTCGACTATCGCGGCATTTTGCAAGACATTGAAGAGGACCTGTAAAATGGTACTCGGATTTTTAATTTTTATGTGAAGAGTGAGCCATTTGCTTCACATCTCACAATGATTAATTTTTTTATATCTTCAAATGTGGTAAAATTGTATTTGTGCAAATATATCCAAGAAATATTTTGAAATAAATTTTCTTCATGATTCATAAAGTGAATGAGTGAATATTGTCGTCGCACTACGCAGCTACTCGAGGGCTTTTGGCTACGGACCACGCAATTCTGAACCATGGTCAAATGACGAGGACGGCACCTGAGATGGCACCACCCTCTCCTAACTTGCACACCACATCAGTGGGAGGGTGTTTGAGCCTCCAAAGATTTAAAGTCCATCTCCCCCAACAAGGCGGGTTTTCGGTGGCACTAAGCTCGAACTCATGACACGCCGGCCACGAGTCCCTTACCTTGACTACTAGGTTTTCGCGGCCATGAATCTTAACTTTCTTTATTTTTAAAACTGCAAAAATGTTATTTATATGTATAAATGAGACTACAATTTAAAAAAAAGCTGGAAGAAACACGACACCATAGCTTCTTTTAAATAGCGTAAAAAATGTCGATTTGTTTTCATTATTTTTCTCGGAGGTAAAATTACGAGTTAGTTTAATTACCATAAAATACATCCTAAAGAGTGTGAAGCAAAAGTTTATTTGTTTATTTCTTTTTCCCAACGGCTGAAAATATTTTTTTTACGATCATTTTGAAACTTCGGTTATGGACTCAAGACTTTTAAAAACACTGCAAGACAAAGATAAAATAAATTTAAGCTGACAGAAATTTTTTTATGCCCTCTTTAGTGTGCATTTTACGGTAAGAAAAAACAATGATCTAAATTTAAGAACAGTAAATTAAAAAAATCCCATAACATATTACCTCTAGTATTCAGAAATCTAAGAAGAAAAGCGAGCGATCTTAAATATTGAAAAAATAAACGCGTACGCGCGCGAGCTTTTTTAAATATTTTTAATGTAGTTATGCATAAAATCAATTTATACATACTGAGAGTTGGTTTCTTATGTTTAAACAGATTTTGTCCCTGCAAGGGTTTATCGTATTTACTCGAATCTAAGCCGCACTTTTTTTCAATGTCAATGCTACTGAAAATCGGGTGTGGTTTAGAATCAAAGTAAAAACAAGTAATATTTAAAACAAAAATTCCTACTTAAGTTAACAAATAAAATTTTTGTTTTAGTTACTTCTTATTAAATAATTGCAATTGATATAAATATGTATATACATATGACAGAAGCACAATATTAAGATGACAAAATAGAAAGCCATTTTCCATTTCTTTTTCTAAATAGGATGTTGCACTATTATTTTTGTTTGTTACTATTTATTAATTAAGTAATTTAATTATTCCAATGAAATAGTATAGTAAAAAGAAGTCACATTCTAAGAAATTAGGCCAACCCAGGTGGGATTCGAACCTACGACCTTTGCATTAGAAATTTTACGCGCTGTCCATTGCGCTACAGGGGCACAACGAGCGCGTTTCCTTTTTATATATGGTGTTGGACTATTATTTTTGTTTGTTACTATTTATTCATTAAGTAAATTTATTTAATAAATTAATATTTGTAAAAACTGTATTAACATCAAGTGTGAACCACTACAATTTTTAAAAAATGTATTTGAACTTGAGTGGACCAATAAAAAGTATTTTATTAATGATTGAAAATTTGAACAAGATATACATGTATAAATAAATATGTATAGGGAAGGTGCGAAAAACTAAAAGTAGGAATTGAAAAATTAGTTGGATGAGGCAATTAGAGCAATTACAGGTACATGTATATATTTAAAAGTTAAAAAACTGGCAAAATAATTAATTATTCACTTCTTATTAGCTTTCATTTTAAAATTATTTTTAATTTGCAAAACTAAATATCGATAAACTGTTTTACACTGTCATTCCTTTTTCACAAAAACTTGTTGAGAATTTATGGTGTGGCTTAGATTCGAATAAATACGGTATTGTTATTTGCTCGAAATGAAAACGTTTTATTACACTCTTTTATTAGCTTCAGCTGCATGTAACGGAATCATAGAACTCGATTTTTACCCACTTTAAAAAGTCAGATTAATTCGAAATTTTGCACACCTGTCATAAACGAATGACAATACAATAATTTAATAATTTTGTTCCATTGTCCTGATCAGGATCATCAGGATTAACGATTTCCCATTTCCACATCTGGCGACTAATTCCAGATCCCATTTCTAGAATTGGCGACTAGTTCCAGATTAGGCGACTGGAAGATTGAGTTACAACCCTAAAGCGAAAGCTCTCATTAAACTATATACAAATATAGTTTCTAATCAATAAAAATACAAGCGTGTTTTTTTAGTTTTTAAAACTAATATTTATTGTCGCGAGTATTAAATTAAACGATTTCAGTTGTGACAAAAACATACATTCATTCCTCTCTAAAGTATTTGTTTTCATTTTCAAGTAACACTTTTTTCGTTCAGAATTAACCTCCAGACAATTCCCACCGTTAAACTACGTCATAAATACAAACTTCATCTCTATCACTGAAGTTAATCATATCCCTAACATCTGCCTCAAAGCAAACCTGAAATTTGGCACAGTCAAGTGACTTTTATTAATAGTTTGTGATGTACTACTTTTATAATTTTAGGCCTGTCGGTATTGATTCGATTTATCGCTCAGCATGAATAAATTATTAGAATTCAGAAAGCACGGTCCGCGAACCGCTTGAAAATACAGTCACGGAAGGTATTAGGGAGGTTGGCTTAATCGAGGAAATATAAAAATGTGAGATCATTTATAATACATTAATGTTTCAGCCCATGACAAGGAAAGAAAAATTCGTGTATTTCTTAGTTGCTACTGAATTTAGAGCTACAATAATACTGTTTGCAGTAAAATTGCGTTTAGAGTCTGTTATATATTGGATCTATTAGTCATATGATGAATCTTTTCTTAATTAAAAAAAAAGTTTATTTTTACGGCTAGTGTTAAATCATAACATTTTTATAATTAAAAAGCGAAGAAAAAAAGCTTCGTAATACAATATTCAGGATAATAGAAAGGCTTTTAAGATCAGAAATAACTTATGCATGCGAAACTTGGACCATGTCTCGATCAAATGAGAACATGGTAAGTATCCACGAAAGGAAGATTTTAAGATTTATTTTTGGAGGAATTCAGGAAAATGGCATATGGAGAAGATTAAATTTCACTTTCAATCATATAAAGAATCTGACATTGTTAACTTCATCAAAATACAACGAATTAAATAGGAAGGTCACGTTGTCAGAATGGACAAAGACCGCACCATTAAA
Organism: Trichonephila clavipes; assembly: GCA_019973935.1. NCBI lineage: Eukaryota > Metazoa > Arthropoda > Arachnida > Araneae > Nephilidae > Trichonephila > Trichonephila clavipes. The sequence continues at coordinate 624,608 of BMAU01019275.1, forward strand.
AAAATTTTTCAATGCCCAATCAATTGGCACACGAAAAAGGGCAGACCAAATCTTAGATGGATTGATGGCCTAGAAAAAGATCTCTTAATTTTGAGAACTAAGCATTGGAAAACCCGAGCAGGAAGAAAGAGGGTCTAGAAGAGGCTTCTTTAGAAGGCCAAGGCCCACCCAGGGCTGTCGAGTCACTGAGGAAGAAATAGAAAGACAGAAGCAAAATCTTTAGTAACGGAATATATAGAAATAAGGAAATACTGATAAGAGCTGTTAATATATTACAATTAATCAGTGAAAGAGTATATCGTAGTGTGAGTGAGTGTTTATTAACGCAACAATAAAGCAACACGAGGGCTATTGGCGACAAAGCTCGTAATTTTGAACCACGGCCAAATTACGGGGATGACACATTGACTGATCCCTCCCCTTCACACTCATAACTTTCACATTACGCAACCGCGAGGACATTGATTCTAACACGGGATGCCTTGACAGATTTAACTAGTATAAGTCACTGTACAAGGCGCCATGTAGAGAGAGGGCTTATGACACTCCGGCTTCCAAACTTATGACATTCAGGCGATATAAGCTCGTGACCATGACCACTAGACTACCGCGGCAACAGTATATCTTTGGAAAATATAAGAAATATACATGATATTGTAAAAAGTTCCCGAAATAGGTTAATTACAAATTATTAAAAAATAGAACGATAATTTTGTCTTATTTGGCTCCAAAGTACTGTACTCCTGCATCCATACATTTGTTCTAGCGTTCTTATAATTGATTAAAACACACCTGAAATCCATTTTTTTAGAGGTCCTTCAGTTGATTTGTCGCATTTTCCCTCAGCTTTTGTCCAAGCGAAGTTTCTCCTTCCTTGGTGATGTTTTTGCTTTTCATTCACTTGACTGACGTTTTGTCAGAGGGTTGTTAAGAAAGCACAATGTTTCATCACCTGTCACGATTTTCTGTAAGAAGCTGTCATCTCAACAACTATGTCCATCAAATCCCTATACATGATCATTCTCATTTCTTTTTGTTCAGTTGATAACTTTTTTGGAGCCATGTGTAAACAAACACGATTTTGTACATTTTACAAATCATCATGAAGAATGCTGCCATGTGAAATTCCAAGTTCAGAGGCAATAGTTATTCGTCTGTCCGCACACCCGATTTCTCGAACGCGCTCAACATTCTCATTTGTGGTAGAATAGAAACGCCCAGTCCATAGGTAATCTTCGATGTTAGTGCAATTTTCACAAAAACGCTTATGCCAATCGTAATCGTACACAGACGTTTTTTTTTTCATGGCATCGTTTCCGTATGCTGTCTTCAGCATCTCGAGTATCTCAAAAGATGATTTCTCAAGAAAAACGCAGATTTCATGTTTACGCACTGCTCCAAAAACGACATTTCAAAATCCGACGAATGAAAAATTCACTTTGTCAGAAATGATCTGCAGCTAACGCCGACAGTACAAAAAATCCTTTTCAGATGGCTGTGTGTTTTCCTTATTAGTGCTGCCAACCTCCAAAAGAGATATTTCCCCTCCAGCATACACATGTGGGAATGTATAGGGTGTTTTTTTCCAGGTATAGAAGTTTAAGTTGGCATTACTTTCCAAGATGGCGACCGATTTAACAGCTGTCAAGTGATTTATTCTCAGTTTGGTTTGGCAATTCATCAAAACGATCATCAAGCAAGGCGTAGATTGGTCGAATGGGCCCAAAACGAGATTGCCGTTGTTCCCGATTTTCATAAGCGAATTTTGTTTAACGATGAAGTGCACTTCTGGTTGAATGGCTACGTCAACAAACAAAACTGCCGCATTTGGAGTGAAGCTAATCCACAAGTGTATGTCGAAACACCGTTACATCCAGAAAAACTGACTGTTTGGTGCGCTTTATGGGCTGGTGGAATCCTTCTTCAAAAACGATGAAGGCCACAATGTTACAGTCAATGGTGATCGGTGTAGAGCCATGATTACTAACTTTTAATTCCTGAATTGAACAATCATGATGTCCAGGAGCTGTGGTTCCAACAAGACGGCGCAACATGTCACACAGCTCGTGCCACAATCGATTTATTGAAAGACACGTTTGGTGACCGCCTAATTTCTCGTTTTGGACCTGTGAATTGGCCTCCAAGATCTTGTGATTTAACACCGCTACACTATTTTCTGTGGGGCTATGTAAAGTCATTGGTCTATGCGGATAAGCCACAAACGCTTGACCATTTGGAAGACAACATTCGCTGTGTTATTGCCGATATACGGCCACAAATGTTGGAAAAAGTCATCGAAAATTGGACGTTCAGATTGGACTAAATCCGAGCCAGCCGTGACAGTCATATGCCAGAAATCATATTTAAAATGTAATGCCACAAGATTATCTTTCGAATAAAAAAAATTCATGTCAATCGAATAATACATCGTTTTTTTATTGCAATTTAAAGTACCTTTTAATACCTCTAAAAAAACACCCTTTATGTAACCATTCCGGGGACTAGTAGTATCATTACAATTACATTAAGTTTATTATGCTACTTTGCTCAGAGGAATTACTAAAACACATATTCAGCTAGAACGGAAAAAATAAAACTGCAACCCAATTTGTACATTTCAGGAAAATGATTTTATCTGACTTTTGTCAAATAACAGGTTATAAAATTCACACGTAAGAATGAAATCTAAAATACGTTATGGTCGCCGATTGATCATTTTCGTGAGCCAGAGACAGTTGGGGCAGTTTCAGCCAATCGTACAATCATCTGATCTACATGAAAGGGGGGGCTATTACTCGGTATGACTAGCCAATTTCACGTATTGAGAATATATGACCACATTTTAAGTCGTTCAATTGGTTGTAAGTTCTTCGATGACGTTGTAATACCTTTTTAAGTAAAATCTTCAGGAAATCGCAACGCAACAAGAAAAATTTTACCGTCCGCTATACTTACTGTTTGTTTTATGTAATGCTAATAGCGCATTAGAAATCTGCACTATGACTGAATTTAACATTCACTGACCTTGAAAAAATTTTCATTTGAATATTTGGTATAAAAGAATCATGCAAAATCGAGATTTATTTGTAGGAGGATTTATCATTTTTTTAAAACACATATTTAAAACATTTTTTTTTAATTTTAGATCTTTTGTTCGAATGTGAAAGGAATAATATTTAATTATGTGTGTGTGTGCTCCTTAAAATACACACGTATGCGTATATATAGATATTGCATCTTGAAAAAAAATCGTTATAATCCTGTTTGGTATAATTATGAAAAAAGCCTTGGGAAAGGTTTTGAGAATAAAGTTAGCTCGTCGTTGTAGAAATAATAAATAAAATCACAGGAAAATTAATGCAGTAGTAGTAAATGACAAGCATACATATGATATTATTATGTAGATTTCGCAAAAATGTAATTATATAAAAATAAAAAGATCTCAAGTTTTCTTATTCAAAATAAATAAGAATAACGTTGTCGGGTCCCCCCCCAATTCATGTGGAACGGTCATTGATAAGAGCTTTCTTAAGTACATACTAGCAGTACTCATCAAAAATAAGAAAGGAATAATTCATATCGATATTCTTCTATAATTACTTAGAAAATCCGAATAATCTCAATAAATAAATGATTATCATTCGGAAACATATCGTTTAATTGTAGTCAGGAAAAGAATAAAAAAATAAATATTCTCGTATCCAATTTTCGCTGTTTGCTCTATTAAATAATTCCGATCATGAGATTACGGACCTAATCTTAACAATTCTCCATGAATTGAAAGATTCCAGCCCTTTCACGTGATGTCCCCTACCATTCTATTACTATTTGACACCCCCTATAACAATACAATTGCCTCTATGCGCGATATCGCGAAATGATGAAACTGGTGAAACGAAATGATGAAACGAAAACTGGTCGAGAAGATAGTACTTCGCAGCTTATGGTTTTAAATTCAAATACCCTCTACTTTTTTCCATAAGCGCCTTAGAATTTATATAAGAATTACTATTACAGTTCAAAATTATTGTATAGGGTGACCGAAAAGTATGGCTACAATTTCAAAAATGAATTAAAAATAAACAAAGGTTTATATGTGTCGTTAAAAAAGGTTTAAGTTTCTGTTAAATGAAATGCAAATTGTACGGTGTAATGTCCACGTTTTGCAACATTCTCGTTTCAAAATGGGTTCACCGCAAGAACAAGTGTTAGCTGTATAGCAGGGGTCGGCAACCTATGACACGCATACGCATACCACATGTGGCACGTAGTACAATTCTCAGTGGCACTCTGCTCTACTCTACACATTTGTCAATTTTTGAGTGAATGGAAGATGAGAAATTTGTAATGGACCTTATTTGACAAACATATTCAGAATTATGGACACTTGCGGGATTACGGAAAAATCTGAAAGATAACTCTAAAGGTAAATTTGCAGCTATTTTGTAAATTATAGAATGGCATTGCTGGAGAGATTTAATTGTTTGAAGAGAGAAAATAACTCGCAATCTGATTTCAACTTTTGGTTCTACATATCTAAGTAAAAAATTTCTCCTCACATGAAAAATATTTCGAGTCTGCAAAGAAATTGCTTAACAACTGAATGATCAGAATCATGTCAAATTGAAAGCCACACATTATACTCTTATTTTGAGATATGAAAATAGAGCGGAGCAAGCACTAGGTATGCACATTAAAATTTTTATTTATCTCTTTATTTAACTCTAATAATGGGAAATACTTATATTCTATATTTTCTGTTTTTTATTTCAATATATAAATATGTTTAAAAATACATAATATTTGTAAAATTTTATTATTTTTAATTTTTGTTCAATAAATACTTGCTATATTTTGTGCCGTTTATTATTTTTTATGTTAAGAAATATCTTCAAATGATGCAAAATTAATATACAAGAAAACTGTAAATCTCTCTGTATATTACTGACATCTATTCTCTAACTTTGCATGCATTATCACGGGAATGGAATTGTTTCAAAAATGTCCTACTGAGTGGCCCTTCTGAATCCTATTGTTAGATCGGTTTGGCACGCCACAGCGAAAAGGTTGCCGATCTCCGCTGTATAACATGGTTGATCGAATAAATATCTCCAACATATGTAAAGTGTGTTTTTTTTCCAGGTATAGAAGTTTAAGTTGGCATTACTTTCCAAGATGGCGACCGATTTAACAGCTGTCAAGTGCTTTATTCTCAGTTTGGTTTGGCAATTCATAATGAATAGACTCACGCCTGAACAACGCTTTCAAATTGTGCAATTTTACTCGAAAATAATGGTCGACTTTCATAAGCGAATTTTGTTTAGCGATGAAACGCACTTCTGGTTGAATGGCTACGTCAACAAACAAAACTGCCGCATTTGGAGTGAAGCTAATCTACAAGTGTATGTCGAAACACCGTTACATCCAGAAAAACTGACTGTTTGGTGCGCTTTATGGGCTGGTGGAATCCTTCTTCAAAAACGATGAAGGCCACAACGTAACAGTCAATGGTGATCGGTATAGAGCCATGATTACTAACTTTTTCATTCCTGAATTGAACAATCATGATGTCCAGGAGCTGTGGTTCCAACAAGACGGCGCAACATGTCACACAGCTCGTGCCACAATCGATTTATTGAAAGACACGTTTGGTGACCGCCTAATTTCTCGTTTTGGACCTGTGAATTGGCCTCCAAGATCTTGTGATTTAACACCGCTACACTATTTTCTGTGGGGCTATGTAAAGTCATTGGTCTATGCGGATAAGCACAAACGCTTGACCATTTGGAAGACAACATTCGCCGTGTTATTGCCGATATACGGCCACAAATGTTGGAAAAAGTCATCGAAAATTGGACGTCCAGATTGGACTAAATCCGAGCCAGCCGTGGCAGTCATATGCCAGAAATCATATTTAAAATGTAATGCCCCAAGATTATCTTTCGAATAAAAAAATCATGTCAATCGAATAATACATCGTTGTTTTATTGCAATTTAAAGTTCTATACCTCTAAAAAAACACCCTATACAACTTAAATATCGGACTACCTATAAACGAAGTCCTCGTTTAAGATCCACAATTTATAAGTGACATGAAAGATCTATGACGATAGGTTTGTCAAAAACAATATCTGGCCGCCCAAGCATAAGCTGAGATGACATTACTCATAAAAGCTCAGTGTTGTGCACAACTAATGGTGTTCACTTTAAAATCGTACAATAAACGTAAAAAAAATTGGTAATATTTTTTATGGAATACAAAAAATCTACATGAATATCTCTTTGTTTATTTGAAATTAAAATTTCAAAGTGTAGTCATACTTTTCGCGGACCCCCTATATATTTATAATATAATAATCCCTAGCAAAATTTTATTTTTAATTATAAAGAGATCTAACACGTCTTTAATATTTAATTTTTTAAAAAAACTTTCACTACACACGATAAAGAATTTTCATCAGAGAATCTGATACCAGAATAGAAACAGTTCTTGCGATGTGTTGCTTCAAAAGGTTATTATTTGAATAAAAAATAAAAATGGGGTGCGGTTTCGAACACACACATACATAATGTACGGTATTCGTTGAAACAGAAGGATTTTCATATTAAAATGTCTTTCTCTATAAAATTTAGAAAATAGAACGTTTCCAAATAGATCAAACTTTTTCAGACATGCTGCGGGGAAAAAGGGGAAATTTACCGTAGATAGCTCTATAATTACTTCTTCATCAGAATGCTGTCTACTTTACTTCATTGTAATCATTTGAAGGTCACCTAATAATATTTCTATAGAACTAGTTTCCTTCATCTTTTCCCTTGCGAAGATCGATATCTGATTAAAACAGAGAAGAGTTAATTATATAACATATACAAAGGAATTGTATAATTATATTAAAATTCAAAAACCAGTTTTTCGGTTCTTATTCTTACTATAAACGTATCTATTTCAATCACGGTTTTATAAGAAAAAAAAAGCAACTGAAGATCAATACATTTATTTGACTTATAAACAATAACAGAGTGCGTATAAAATGCAGGCTATTTTAAAAATAAACATCTGTGGACTAAATGGAGAATAAAAAACTATTTGAACATTTTTAATTATGTAATTATTATACGTAAATTCTTGAGGACTTTTTTTTTTTTTTTTGTGTGCATATGATAACCATATTTGCATAAAGATACAAATGGAATAATCGTGACAGTTGTGGCATTTTAATTCCTCAAAAATATGACTGGTCAAGCTCTTTTACGGTTTGTTACTTCCTGATAATCCTATAATCGCATGCCATCTTTAAAACAACCTTCAATCTTATATTCCAAGGATACAACTGAATTAAATCATTCTAAAATGAAAATAGAATAAATTTTAATAACCGGATACACATACACAGATATTTCCAAAAACTGCGTTACAAATAATAATTTCTTAACTAAATTATTTGATCTGCAGGCGATATTTTTACAGATACATAAGCTATCTGATTAGATTTTTAAAAGGCAGACGATTGTTACAAAATATTTGAAATCAAAATAAGACTTAAAAAATAGCTACATAGAAATAAATAATGTAAAAGTAATAAGAATTACTTTACTTGTACGCAAACAATGATCTAAGCGATAGTTATAAGTAGCATATAATGTCATAATTACAAGTAATATTACGAATAACAAGCACATACACACACACACAAAACGTTGAATTTTAATTTTGATGCAATTCTGTTTTAAATTGTAGAATTGTGTTTGTGTATTTGTGTATGTGTGAATAGGCGAAGCTCTTACTCAAAATATTTTATGATTAGTTTCTAGAATATTTGATTTAAATTCCTTCGTTTCGCTTCAATTAATAAGTTCTACATTCATATTCTAGTACATTTTTTTATTACTGTCAGTCAGTTACGTGTGGGCATGTCTGCTTTTCACTACCTAAACTATTTTGTATTTCTTTTAAAAATAATCAGATGAAAGCTTAATTCCTAAAAAATATGCAAAGATCACTTATGTACACATATCTTCTTATAATTTAAGAAGAATAGTACCATGAAGTGCCATTAATTCAACAAAAAAAAATCTCATTACGGATAATTTTCTCTATTTCTTGTTTTCTCTGTTCAACTGATAACCTACAAAGCAGCAGGTATATTTTTCAAAAGATTATATAAGTAGAAAATAAAAGTTTGATTTCATCCTACACGAAAACAACGTTTGGAGAAACTTTAGAAGCCACAAAATCCATTTTAAAGTAAAAAATAAAGTAGCTACTACACAGCTTCCACAATTTCAACACTATAAAAAGACTAAATGAGAAAAATTTCCTACCTGCAACAAACAAACAAACAAACAAAAAAATTGCATAAACTTGAGTTATCAATAAAGAAAAGTGAACTAAAGAAATTTCAATTATTACATTTATACAATACTTTAATGTAGAAAATTGATGTAAACTGTGTGATTAGTATATATAATTAAAAAATAATTCTCTCTTAAAACGTAATAATTTTGTATTAAAACTGCAGAAATTACATTGAAAAACAAGTAGATGGAGATGATATAAGAATTTTTAAACTAAAGGTTAAAGAGAAAATGTATCATTTCGAAATTTATTACGAGTTCATAAAATGGATTCACTTCAGTAAAATGCAGACTGTCTGGGAAGATTAAATTCTGTAATCGTTCGCAACAACTAAAATATCTACGCATACTTTATAACTTGTCTTTTAACATTTCTAACTAATATTACTTCTTACGTATTCGGTGACATTCCACAAAATACTGCAGGTGTAGATGAGACTTGGGTGTGTGTATTATGGAATACCATTTATGTATACATTTCTAAAAATAATTTTATTGGTTTTTGATAAAAGTCTCCAAAATCCAATACTATAAGCGATTGTAAAGAATTATCACTAGCCAAACAAATATTTTGTTAAAAAAATTTTTTTTTAAAAAAAATGATAAATGGAGGGTATTACGGAATTGGTGGTTTAAACTATAGGTTCTTAAACTGTGGTCCTCGGACCTCGGGGGATCCCCACCGCTTTTCTAGGGGGTCAGTGAAAGGTTGTCATTTAATGTTAAGATTTCCCTCTTTTACAGACTTTCAAAGACCTCGTGGAAATATTTAAAGTTGTGCCGTCTTAGAGTATATCACTAAATTGTCCCTAATGAAAAACTGCAGAAACATGTATTTCGATGATGAATATTAATTCGAACCATTTGAATGAAAAGGAATGTCGACCTGTTGTGATAAAGACATGCCCTCCATGTCAAAGTGACTGTGTGATCCCCCCCTCATGCTACCCAGTAAGAAAGTAATCTTACTGTTTCACGTCATTACAACGACAACTGTGACTGAAGACTGGAAATGAAAAGCAAGACTAAACTCTGACCTTATGTCCTTTGCTTTCGAAGCCACGCATTAATCAGTTGGTGGGCGAGCTGCCTGAATGATGTGATTTAGAACTCCGTTTTTAATGTTTAAGTTCAATAAATTATTATAGAGTTGATTTTTAAGAGCTAAATGAATTATTAGTTGATTTTTAATGGTGTGATCTGGAGTCTCTCTATTGAAATTCTACATATACAAGCCTCGATTTATTCACTGAATTGCAATCCTTGAAATCTAATGACGTCTTGGAGATTGCCATAGTAAACTTTAGCATCTCTGAGACGTCAAGAACTATCTACAGTGGAATTGTTTCTACCGAGGATCGATTGTCGATTTTGATTTGTACCAAATGTTTAAGATCCCCCCCAATTCCTAATGGTACGAAAATTCTTTAGTTCTGGGGAAAGAAAAAGTGTGCATCAAATTCCGTATTATTTCTATAAATAGATTTATAGAGATTTAACGTATTTTTCAGTTAACTTATTTTAAAAGTTACGCCCAAATTGTAAAAATAAATTAGCAGTTTCCATAAGAGCGAATATCAACATTACTATGCATATATATATATATATATATATATATATATATATATATATATATATATATATATATATATATAAAGGATTTTTCTATGTTATATTTTTAAAACGTTAAGTTTTCATATTACGATTTTTTTCTTCAAAATTACGCTTATGTGGAGCATGATCTTATTTTTCGTAAGTATTATGAAACATACCCAACAACTTAGTTGCTACCCAGAAACAGTTGGCGTTCAATTATAGTAGAAGAGATTATAAATTTCCACATCCTTTAAGGAGGTATTATATTTGACTGTAGATAAAAATTTCAACAATTAATCAACGAATCACGCATTATTTAAGCAGATGGAATTGTATTAGTGCAAGCAGACTATATTCTGGATGTCATCCGATTGACCAATAATTCTATTGAAAGTATTACCTAATCGGCACTGTTGAAATATGAGTTTTTTGAAACCTTCATTCATTTTTACGTAATTAATGTATTGTTTTTCGAATTGTTGTAACTATTTTGTGCAAAATGTATATTTTTATTTAGTTTTGAGTTTAGCTCTTTCTTTTTAAAGTTACTTTCGTATTATTAAATGTGACTTTATTCTGTAACATAGATTCTATTTTTTCTTCAGCTAACCTACTTTAATTTCCCGAAATTATTTTTTGTAAATATGCAACGAGATGAAGTGAATTGATTTTCTATAACAGTGTGTAATGGGAGGACAGGCGAATTGTATTGCTTTCTAAAGGCTCTTTCCCACGAGTCAACTTGTGCCACACAAAAAAAGGAGCAGACAGTTGGGAGCTAGTTTTCAATAGAAATTGACTGTATTCCTTTATACGTGATCAACTGGCATCAGGGCCGGCTCTAGGAGTTTTGTTGCCCGAACAAAAGTGGAAAATGCCGCTCCTCTCTCCAAAGACAAAAATTATTATTAAAAAATATAAATTGTTCACACATACACATACACATCTATAAAACTTGAATAATTCTTACAAACAGAAAATCAGTGTAACAATTAAATATACATATTACATTATATTTGTTTTCAAAAATACAAAATAATTCAGAATTTAGGGCATTATCACTTGTTATTATTTCAAACGAGTAAAATATAAGAGAAGAAATCGCCCATTCCAGCAGACCAATTTCTTCGAAAAAGAATCTACTGATGGTGGAGAACACAAGCTTTTATTTTAACTCATAGTAACTACACTCAAGACTAAAATAAATAATTTCCTGTAGCTCTCTATCTACCAAAAATTCTTATTACTCCTGTCCCCTTTTGGATAGATGATACCGGACATCATATGGGTGAAAGGAATGTCCACTGTGACGCTTCTCTGGGATTGGGAGAAAGTTACTATTGAAAGATGAATAAACATATCAAAGTTCATGATTTAACATGTACTCCTGCCTCGAACCTTTCAACTTTCAATATAAAAGAAAACTGACATTAAACATACAGAGTAAAGAATAAGGAAATAAGATAGGTTAAATGAAATACAAAATTCCCCAATAATAATATTTCAGAAAACATATCAAATTTTTTGTAGCAGAAAAAAAATATTTTCTAAATTCGATCCAAATGCCGCCCATGTTGGCATTCCCTGTTGTGCCACTCCCTCAAGCACTCGAAGAATCCACGTTCTCTTTTCCCACTAGTTGACTCAACTAGAAAGATGTTGTGGAAGCTACACTCTTTTCACGTGGCACGTGTGCATTGAAAATGTAGAAAGCTTAAATAGAAAGATGAAATGTTATACCGAAGAGTCCGGCATTCCCTTTTCAGTCAACTTTGTGACCTCGTGTAAAATTCTCTTCCCTGCTCACATTAGAGGGAGTCGTGATAGAAAGCGAGTCGACTGACACAAATTTGCCTCGTGTGAAACCGGTCTCAAGATGTTGACTACTGCTATTGGAGCTCTTGATCTCCTACAGAGATTTTTATCTTCTGTCATTGATGTTAAAAGTGAACTGTGAGTGGATTAATTTGCTCAGTGCTTTTAAAATATTAAGGTTTAAAAAAATACAAGGTTATTCATAATTCCATCCAAGGTTTCGGAGAGCTGCAGTAAAACGTCTAAGAAGAATACCGCAGAAAAGAAGATGTGAAAGAATACAGAAAGAAATTCATTTTTCCCCATATTTTACAGGGGTTCTATATGGGAACCCTTGGTTATATACACGGCATACATCAATGCGATAGTCCAGTCCGCTCCCTGCCATACGCTGTGGTATCCCCTCCGTTGGGGATACCCTCTCTCCACTATCCACGCGACCTACCTCTAAGGGAATAAAGGATGCACCACTAAACTCAGTCATACTAAAATCAATTTATTCTGATCTTAATTTATATATAATACAACAACAATACTAGTCTATGAAGATATTGATCAAGAGTGAAACAACGAAAAACGTATTATTGATAATTAGAGCAATTAACAACTGAATCTATATTTATATATTAATTCCTAACTTAATAGTATTCGCACTATCCTTATAGTTCAGATGAACTAGCTTACCGCTATTTCCTGGGTAAACAGCTACGGTCCGTAAAACGTCAATTCAATCTTTAATCTGGCTGGTTCGACTTAGGCAATGCTCCGCTGGTGTCGGACCCACTTTTGACTTATCTACACCGGCACTGTTAGGCCAACTCCCAGAATGAAGACTTCTCTTCTAGACTTTATCTCACTTCACTTAGCCTACTTAGCGCTCAGAACTTCACTTAGGGATCACTTCTAGCATTACTTCTCCACTTAGCGATCATCACGAATGCTAACCTTCCAATATATATGATTCCTAATTTGCATAAACACGCTCTCTTCTTGGGTTGGTTGGAAAGAATTGCCATTAAGGCCTCAAAGAAATCCCAAGAGGACAATTAGTGTAAATACCAATAAAGCCCCGTCACAGCACTACTCAACATAATACTATCAACATTATTGACACCACGTGTTATCCTTTTAAGAAGTTCTGCTACATCACGCGGCAAAAGGGCTACGAAAACGTTGGTCTTATGCATGCAAAAGACCCTCGTTTTTGGATAACGCGGATAGCAAGGAAAGGATTACTCGTGCTGTCAATAACGTTGATAGTATCATGTTGAGTACAGTAGGGCAGGAATTAGACCAGGAGTGGCCAACCTTTTGGGGAAGAGTGCCACTAAAAAATAATTAAGAGTGCCAATTCCAACTTTTCCAACAAACAAATGTAGAAAAGTGAAAAAATGTTACTTGTAAGCTTATTATGGGATTTTTATGCAAATAGCACATTTTTAATGCAAGTCTATGTAGTCGAAATTTAGAAATAATTTTAAAAAACTTAAGTTTTTTTTATTTTAATAAGCTTTTAACAAAAAAAAGAGTTAAATCAATTGGTTAAGTATAAAATAAAAATGAGTAACTTGAATAATTTAATTCAAAATGATTATTAAACCCTCAGTATTTTCATTATGTGGTTTTGAATTATTACTTTTTTTACCAACTCATCTATATCAGAAACAATCGTGTCTACAAAATTTCAGTTCAACTGAATGCTTTAAAAAGTGAGAAAAAAAAATCTTTTAAAGTTTTGACCCAAGTCGCTAAAATGGTCGCGAAGTCACCAAAATAGATGCCAACGTGGCTGTATTTGTAATTCTTTAAATAATTAGTTTTAATCAATTAATTTTTATTAATTATAATGAAATTATTGTATTGTCATCCAAAATAATCATGTATATAAACTTTCAGCTCAATTGAGCTCTTTAAAATGTATTTTATAAACGATTGAAAATTCCACCAAGATAAATAAGTAAATAAATATATAGAGAGTGCGAGCTAATAGCAGGATAGAAAAAAAAACGCTATGTCTAACACGAATAAAATTTTCTTTAAAAGTGTAACTTTAAATCGAAATTCTGTAACCAGAAGAGGTGATGCAATAGTCGAGTCGAGTCATGTATTATGCATAATACACATTTTTGAAGAATTTTTTTAAAGTTTTGATCAAGTGTTCCTTGGAAAAGTTGGTCTGTTGTGCAACTGATAGTGCACCTACCATAACCAGGATTACTAAAGGAGTTGCAGGATTAAAAGAAACAAGTAAACAGCATGTCAAATAATAATTTTAAACATTTTCATTGTATTATTCCATAACAAGTACTGTTCTTGGGCATTACTTGGATATCGGATATGTTTTACAAATAGTCAGCAAAATTGTAAACTATATTCGAGCATGTAGACATTAGCATCGTCGATTTGCTTCATTTCTGGATTTCGAGTCATAAAGTGTTAAGTCGACTTTTTAAATTGCTCGATGAAATCATTTTCTTGTAAACAAAAAAAATTATGAATTTTCTGAATTAAAAGATGAACATTGGGTAAAGCCCCCGGCTTTCTCAGTTGGTATTACAAGTCAACTTAACTTAAGCTTCAAGGCAAATTTTTTTTTCTTACAATGCTGTTTGAAAATAATAACGCTTCAAACAAAAATTATTACTGACAAATCAGTACAAACAGAAAGAGAAAACCTGTCTCACTTTGAAAGCTTTCAAAATCTATTGATTGAATCTCTTAAATTAAATTTACAGAATATTCTCACCAAATTAAATTGTTAGAAATGGTATTAGATTGAATAATTTCTGATTTCAAAATTTTCAAATTATAATTTCGTTTCTTAACTTCACGTCTATCTATCGATATTGAAATTGTTGATGAAATCTTACAAATGGAATTAATTGAAATCTATTGTGATTCTTTGCTGAAACAAAAATGTTTGAAAGTTGAAACTCTAGAATCTTGTACTTATTCATCCATAGATCGGGTTCTTAAGGTGTCGTCCACGTCACTTGACCATGGTTCAAAATTACGTGGTCCGTCGCCAAAAGCCCTCGTGTAGCTGAACAGTGCGACGTTAATATTCAATCAATCAATCAATCGGGTTCTTAAAATGTTCTCATTTGTTACGCGTATAATGAATGGCCATATTTGGAAGTATTTATTTATGCAAAAAACCTTTTTCTTTAATGAAAAATAACAAAATTTCAGGAAGGTCAAGATTAAATGATCAACATTTATCATCATTTTTTAAAAATTGCTTCAGCTTAATATATTCACCCAAATTTTGATGATTTCCTTTGAAGAAAAAAACGATGTTAAATGTGTGTTCTAAATGTAATATATTAAATTGTATTTTGTATTACAACTTGAATTTTTGTTTTCTTATAAAATAATATGAAACATGTATAGTTTAAAAAATAAAATGAAATATTAAAAGATTATGCGTGTATAATATGTAATACACATTGAGTTTTGTAAAAAAATATATATATAATCATTCTAAAAAATCCTGCTTTATTATTTTTCTGAGTATTGAAAACATGCGTCTCCCAACTTAATATAAAATAGTTCATGTGACCCGTGATATCAAATAAGTTTGACATGCCTACTCTAGAGTAATGGAATCTGTGCTAACCGTGCATAGTTCAGGGAGCCAGGAGCTGATTTGCCGTTTGCGAGACACGAGATGCAAGGGGGAATCGGGAGCACCCAGCCCTTTGTTCATCGCCCTTTCATTGTGAAAGCGCAGTGAATCGGCTGGTATCAGTAATTGCTTTGAGTGTAGTATGGCGTGCCAAGTGAGGAATATCTAAATTCTGCATTATGGCAGTGATTTAAGTATAATTCCTAGTTTCGCCATTACTTTAGTTTGACTTATTGAAAACTTATTTAACTTACTGCTATATTGAAAGTAAAGGTAAATTTCACAAGTTTCTATGATTTAGTGATTGAAAAACTTTTCGTGGTGTAAAAAGAAGGAAAAATATGAGAAAAATGACATGTGAAAGTCTGAAGATTAGTTTAAAAATAAATACGTATTTAAAAGGATTTGTGAAATCATTTCCTTGCTCATTATGAAGTATTACTTATTGCGTCTTAAGACTTCTTAAGGCCCTGGGCCCTTACAGAAACATAGGCTCCGCTTATGACCCTTAAAAGTAGACAGCACATAGCATATCGTCGGTCTAATTATCAGAATGCGTAACTATATCTGGGATGCTAATTTGATACAGTAAGGCTAGGTGCCAAGTGGTTGTTTATGTTTGCCAAGATAGCCGATAATATTACAATATGGTTTACTTTGATATTTTTTTCGTGCGATAATGTGGTTGCCATGTGGATAACGTATATTAGTGTTTGTTTTTTGTTTTGGTTTTTTTTTCTGAGGGATCTCTGCACAGCAAAAGTAACACATTGTTCAAATTTTGTGTAATGAACCCTTAAAATAGTGTAAATAATTTATATCTGGAAGTGTAATACAATAATATTACCTTCTGTTGTATTTATTTCATGTTAAAATCTTGCCCCCACCTCTCCCTTCGAACTTTAGTTTTATTATGAAATTTAAAAAAGTAGTGATTATATATATATTGATCGAGGAGTAAATTAAAAGTGGAGCGCGCACTGAGGCATAGCGTAGACAAAACAAAAGGATTAAGGAATCGCGCCAAAAAGCGCTTGGAGCGTTGTACTCCTATATCAAATCAGTAATGGCAGTGGAGTTACGCAGTCAGATAATTAGGCCGACGATATGTTGTCGAATACTCGTACAAACAATAATCCGAAACAAATAAACGTGCATGACTTACAATCGCACAAACCAGATCGACTGACTGCGTCCTTTTGACTGAATGAGTAATGATGATGTTTGGTGGTAGGCCTAGGCCTACACATGAGTAACGGTTATCACATGTAGCCATTTGACACATTGTCCAAAATTCCCATTTTCGAAGAATACAATAGGAAAAAAATATTTGGCCGTTGAAATCATTTGAATATCATGACCTTATTAAGGCTAAGTCGAGAACGAGACGAGGCACCCATTGTGGCCGAGGCCCTGGGCCCATGACTGTCCTGGTACCTCGTAATAAGATTTAGAAAATCAAACCATCGTCAGTGATAAACATTGTCTCGCAATGTGTTAAAAGGAAGTCTATTATATTCTAAAACAGAATTTTAAGAATTTACATAGTTTAATTCTAATAATAAACAAATTGCATACATATTATAACGTTATTTTAATATTTGTGCACAAAATTAATGCGTGAAAATTTCATACCCGTAGGGGAAAAGTTTTATTAAAAAAAACGTTGAATGTTATATTATCCTAAAGAGAAAAAAAACCTTCATAAGTCAATTTAAACGATGTTTAATATTTTGGTTTTACTTAAATAACAACAAAGAAAATTATTTTTGCTGGAAGGAACTGATGTTAGAAATATTATAAATAGCATCTCCAATTTTGATTCAGAGAAGTTTGAGTAGGTTTATGAGGTAGTTGGGGAGAATGGATGTAAAAGAGATCGTTTTTATTAAGCACCAGGGTTTTTGGCGTCAAAATTATTAGCCAGAGCATGCCAAAAGATGACATTTGAAAGTGTTAAAAGTAGAATCGGTTCAAACACAACGAGACAAACGGATTGGATTTATGAGAATTATACTGCTTAAAAAAACAAATGTAAGTGAAAAAGCCCTGAATATTATTATCGTTTTTTGCTATAAATGTTGTTCATCTATGCTATGTCTCAGCAAAGAAATTCGATTATTATCAACACGCGAAGTGCACACGATCGAACGCTAAGAATAGAAAAGAAATTATAATTAATTCTTCCTTTATGGAGAATTCTTTTTAATGCGCAAATTAGTCAAAAATGTGTATAAAAATAATTATGTATCGATACCAACTACCTCTTCATTTTCTTTTATATTCAAATGAAAGAAAATGTTGGAAAGTAAATATTAAAAAATATTTTACATTTATAATTTACATTATAAATAAATACATGCAACAGTTGGATTCAGTTCGTTTTAATTAATTTGGCAGAAATGATATTTAGTTTTTTTTTATCAAGTTCTACGAAATCGAATTTAAAATGGTACTAGCAATAAGGGCTTATGTGGGCTTCATTTTTTTTCTTTTTGTGCTTAAAACCGCTATTAGAGCACTTAAATTGTTTGAATTGGAAATATGTATTATAAGAAAAGTTTTGTTAAGCGAAATTTTTAAGGAGAAATGTATTTAAAATAAATGTGTTCATCTAACAAATGTCATTCAAATATTTTCAGAAACTAATAAAGTTATTTATTTAGACATCTTGTTTTTTAAATCTCATTCCTGTTGCATCGATTATTTTATTCCAAGCTTGTTAGAATAAAATGTACAATTGAAGAGTTGAGCGAAATAATAAGATAAGAAATGAAATTCAATTGTTTATTACAGAATCGAGAGAAATTAATTGTTATTAACCATCTTGACAGCTTAGTTTGCAACATATGCTAACTAATTTACGATTAAGTTATAATAAATATTTAATAAATAATAGGAAAATAAACTAATAAAATCGATTAGTTGACATGTTAAAAGTCTCAAGCATTCTATAGCCATTGTTTAATACGTTAAAGAGTCAATCCAATAATTTTTATATTTCCCTTTCAGACATTTAACTTTTTAAAAACTTTTCCTAAAAGGTGAAAAAAATTCAATATCTGCATTATTCAATCGTTAATGACGAAATTATTAAGCATAGTTTCTTGAAGAATGCAATGGTTATCTTATGTAAAATGATGAAATTTGAATAATTCTCACATGAATAAATCTTAAAAATAAAAAATTTCAAAACTGCTGAGTTAATTTTAAAATGAATTAAAAAAAACTATAACTTTCAATTCTATTCGATATACAATTTAATGAAATAAAAGCTAGGGAACATATATATTGGTTTTTAATTTACAAATAGATATAATTCAATGATATTGAAATTGATGTTAAAATATGCTATAAAAACATTTTCTAAACAATATTAAGCACATTTGGCCAAAAAATAAATTTCATAAAGTTCCAGCGAAATCGAATAAATTCCTTCTTATTTAAGGCTTAATTTGAGCTTCACATTCGCTTTTGTAAACAGGCTCGATCTATAATTTTTACTTAAAAGTTATTCAATTCATGAACTTTTAATTACAAGTATAAATTTTGTTCTATCCATTCCCCACCCTTTTTAAATTCGTTTTCAGCTTTTTGGGAGGCGTATTTTCATGACTTAGTGGTAATAGTTTCTGAAAATATGTTTTTATTTTATTCCATTATTAGCTCGCTTTATTTAAGAATTGTTCTTGTCACAGTAAGAGGGCGCGTTTTCCATATTATATGGTATATAATGCTCATAACGATTTAGGTCATTGTTTATTTAAACTTTGTTTTGAGCAATGAGATTTATCGAAATGATAAAGATTTTAGTGAAGGAAAAAGAATTTAGAATAATATAGTCTATTGCCGTTTTCTTTTGAACCATTTTTAATGGATTTTACAGAATGATAATTTCTAATGTACCGCAAGAAAAAAAAATAATATTAACACATGAAAAAATTGTGATTTTTATTCTTGTTTTTGTTTTTGAATAATTTCACGCAAAAATTCATTCGAGGCGTTTTTACTTATTCTTTTTCAGAATTTTACAAAAATTACTAAAAAATGTGATTTATTAAGAAAGTTCTACGGATTTTTATGTGATAACAAAAATAAAACAAATATAAATCCTTATTAAATTAATTTTTTAAGCAAGGGAATCATTTTTCGGCGCGCTACGATTGAAACACTTTCACGTCTGGTTTGTATTCAACTGATTTTACCCTGACAAACAACTCAGCAGTATTTACACCGCTGTCATTATCAATTTAGACAAGAAAAAGTCTGCATTCTTAGCAAATATCGACAAATAATGCAACGGTTATACGTAAAGCCTCGGCGACTGTTTTGGCATATATCCAGAGGGGAAAAAAAAAAGAAAAATAACAGTTTACAATAACAAAGCACACCTACCTAAAGGAAATTCGTCATAATTCAACGACTAGCGAGAAGGTTACGGCGGCACAATTGCCCGCGATTACATGCTCTCTCTCTGCTTGAACGTTATAATTTCCCAGTTGCTTCGTCTCTTCATCAAAAAACTTTGCACATTTTTGTTTTTCATACAATTGTCGACGCCAGCGCCCCTACACCACACACTGGCGTCTAGTCGTATCCATGGAAATGAGTTTATGATCGGGGAAAGATCATTTTTCGAAAAACAGCTGCCATCGAACGCGGTGTTGACAATTTCGTATAGGAATAAATAGTTGGGAAGTTGTTTCGGATAAAAATAAATAAATAAAACGAGAAAAATTTAGCCGAGTTTCTTCATATATATAAGAGCAGTTATTTTCCCCCTTTATAAAAAATAAATACTTGCGAGGCCAAAATATATCACGCGTGATTAGATATCTCGCTGTTCTAATTCTAAATTATTTTTTTAAGTTGAAAAAATATATTTTTTATGAAACTTTTATTAGCCATGTAATAATTTATTATTTTTTAAAAATAAATAATATATTTAAAGTGAATTATGGACAATGATTTCTGTTTCTTGTTTGGTCTTTGATCTTAAAAATCTATGAAGCTATTGTAATACGCTACTATAACTATGTTGTGTTAATCAATTAGCATTAACAATCTGTATGGACTTATTGTAAGACTAACGCTATTTATTAATAGTGCCATATAAACTGAATCGTAATATACCGTAAAATCCGGCGTATAACGCGCACTTTGAACACAAAAAATGAGATCGAAATATAAGGGTGCGCGTTATACGCCGGGTATAAAACGAATGCTTTAAAAATAACAAAATAGATGAGCGTAAAAAAATTTGCTTTTACATATACCATAATACTGTTTATTTATAAGAAATGATATACCTTTTGAACTAAAAGAGTTCTAGTTCTAGAAATATGCTATTTTTTCAAAAGTCTGGCAAAATATCTCGAATAAATGACTTCAAAACATAGGAACCTTGTATATTAAATTTTAAGATGTCTTTATAAAAAGCGGGTGTGCATTATACGGCGAACATACCTGAAAATTAAAAAAATTGCAGCTTGAAAGTATGGGTGCGCGTTATACGCCGGATTTTACGGTAATTCTTATCTTAGACATATACACTAGCCAGAAAAAGTCTGCGTTCACTGTTTTAGTAGTAACTATAAAAATTATGTAAAAAGGGAATAATGAGCTATTTAGTAGCTGGTTGGATAACCTCATCATTTGAGAACCTTCTGAAGTCGTTTCGGCATTGAACTAACAAATCTTGTGGTTTTTTCCCTTTGGTCCTTAAGAAGACTCTTCAGCATATCCTTGCTGGATACATTGTGTTGATGAATCTTGCGTTCTAACAAATCTAATAGATGTTCTGTAGGATTCAGATTAGATGACTGAGGGCCATGTGCAGTTGATTTGGGACATTATACACGAGCCAAAGCTTCACAATCTCAGCGGTGTGCTTAGGATCATTGTCGTGTTGAAAATGAAACGATTATCCTAGGCCGAGTTTGATGGCACTTTCCCTTAAATTGTTTTTTAGGACATCAAAGTAATCATATTTTTCATAATTGATTATATATGTTCCAACTTACCAACATCATTGCTCGCCATGCACCCCTACACCATGACTCCATCGCTACCGTGCTTTACCGTTGGTATTAAATGCTGTTTTTGAAGCGCCGTGCAAGGTTTTCTCCATACTAATTTACGACCTTTTATGCCGAAGATACAAAATTTGCCCTCATCAGAGAATATCACAATCCTCCAGAACTCAAGAGGCTTATGTATATGATATTTTTCAAAAGATATCCGCTTAAGTCGGTTTGTCATTGAAATATAAGGCTTTCTGCGAACCACTCGACTATGGTATCTGGCCTTTTTCAAGATTTTTCTTGCAGTATCCGCCCAAATATATATATATATATATATATATATATATATATTTGTTAAACTGCTCATGAATGTCTGTTGTTATTTAAATTGCAGACAAACACGAATTTTTTTTCACCATTGATGTCATACTTCGTTTTTCTCTGATTGTGTGTTTAGATGGACGACTTAAAAGAGGTTTGGATGTGTAAACTCTTGTAGATATAAAGTTATAAATAAGATGCTGGATAGATGAATACTGCCATCCAACGGATCTGGCTATATCCCGACAACTTTTTCCATCTTTTCCCATTTTCCCACTGATTTTACACTCACGGATACTAATTTCCTTCTTTTTTATTTTCCATGTCCTTGAATTGCTTCGCATCTCACAAAAGTCACAATTTTCTTAAGTTATTTTACTCGATAACTAAATGCAAACAATCTGTTAACCTATAACGCCTGTTGATATGAATTTCATGAATCAAGAATATTCAAAGAGTGAACGCAGACTTTTTCTGCCTACTATTTGTGTGCTTTGCTACAAAACTCCCGTTATCTTAAGTAGTTATAGTTCAAATTTAAAAAATTCGTGCATGCTCAATATTTAAATAATAGTAAACAAATTGATGAAATTTTGTTGGAAAAAAAATTATATTTTCTATTAAATTTTACCTTTGCTGTATAATTCCTTATGAGTGAACGCAGACTTTTCTAGCTAGTGTACGCAACAAATTTAAAGTTACCATCAAAATGTCTGTTTAAATGAATGTGAAACATTTCTCAAATTTATGAGTATTTAAGTATTAATACACTCAAGTCTAAGGAATAACACTTATGATTCAACTGTTTTTAATGCATTTTTTTAAGGTATTAACTTCTTTCCTTCAGACTCTAGCTGAAATCTAAAATATATCTCAGATTATTGCTTAAAATTATATTGAAATTAGCTACAAATTGTTGAAAATCTATAACTATATCTTCATTTGCAAGTGATGCTTGAAAAAAAATGTTCTTGTTGAAAAATGAACCGTGTGCAGCTGTGTATTTTATTCCTACTGAAGATTAACGAAAACGATTATTTTTAACCTTGAAAAATATTCATAACTTTTCATTCCGTAAATAATAATTTTCAAATCCTAATTTTGAAGGAATTGTTGAACCAAGTTAGTCAGAAAAATGTTCTCTTACAATGTATTACATAATTCAGAGCAGAAAAAAAAACAGTCATGATGAACGAGACACGACATCTTATCCTCCATTGGGAAATGTTTCTGATTGTTTCAGTAGTGTTTTAATTCTTAAATAAAAAAAAATCATTATTTGATGCCAAATAGTTGTTTTTTGAAATATAATATTTAAGTGAAATTTTTGTGTAAATTAGCAAAACATTGATCATGTGTCATACTTTTTAAATTTATTTTAAGCGAATTGTCTAAATGTAAGATTTTAAGTCTTAATATAGATGAGTGCTGCCCCACCTAGTATGGTGGTTATAACAACAGTATGGATGAGTATATATAAATGTCGCAATTCCTTTTTTAAAAAAAACAACATTTTCTTAATTTTTGTGGGGTAAATCATAGCGAATAAACGAAAAACTTTAACTAATTTTATTCAATTATGCTTTTTTTTTAAATTGAAAAATAGAAACTTTTAGATTCGACATTTTTTAATGTTTCATCCATATAATAACAATAACAACTCTCAACAACAACCATAAAAGCTATCTAATATTTTTGGGTTAAGACCATTAATTTCTGTCATATTTGAAACAGTACAAACTTATTGATCTGTTTTAAAATTAACACAAAAATTTATTTTGAAAATGTCTGCAAAATGGAAAAAAAGAAAAGAAAATAACTTGCACATTCATTTAACAGGGATATAAAAAAAAAAAAATTCGAGTAGATTTTCAAATAAAGCATAAGTCACTTGTAACCTCATTGAAAACGGCTTTACATTATATAATTTTCTCATATAATTCTGTAATGTAAATTTCAATTTATTAAACGATTAAAAAAAAGATCTTTGAGAAACTTCAGTAGCTTAGTGAATTCTAGAGTTCGAACTAGTATAATTCTAGAGTTCGAATATCGATTCCATCCAAAACAATCATGTGAAATAATGGAACTATTATAAGTGAAATCCAACAGCGTCTCAAAATCCTTCGATAACATAGGACGGGAATAGAATACAGGATTAGTGCCGTCAGCATCATTTGCCCACTGTTCAGATTTATGAAGTCCACAACTATTGATGTGTTGGGATATTTTAGTCCCAAGTTGGGTTGTTTGGAATTAGTTGGGATATTTGAGAATTATACTGAGGAACCTTATAATTCTAAAAGTTAAACCTGGCATTGCAAAATATTCTTTAAAAAATCAATAATATCTAAAAAAAATTAAATCATTAGTTAAAGTAATAACGCCCAGTGACCGAGTGATAGCGTATCGCGCTTCCACGCCACAGGTCCGGGATTCAAATCCCGGGCTGTGCAAGGCTGACACAGCCTTTCATCCTTTCAGTGGGTCGATAAAGGAGAACCAAGCTTGCTTTGGAACTAAACACTGGGGATTACGCGTCAGAATGATCACTTGATCGGAACATCTGCTCATGCAACTCAGGGTCCATGGTCACGAAAACTGAGATGGACACAGTAAGCCTTGGCTCGCCATGGGCTGTTGCGCTATTGAGTTTAGTTTTTAGTTAAAGTAATAATGCTATACATTCTGTTTTCTCTATTAAGCAATAATGGATTATAAAATGTAAAGGTAAAATATTATGAAATACAAAGTTTTCGATTTTGCTTTAATAAATGAACAAATTAAAACATTGGAAATTGATTCATTGGTCATTAATGCCAAATTTCCGATTAAGCTTTTATATTTCTGAGCCACAGTCAAATGACAAAGGCAATATTTGAATTCCCACCTCGACATCTGACGATAAATTTGAAATTTTGAATTTCAATACCACACCGACGTTAGAGCTTTCACGTTGGTGTGTTGTGGAAGATTATTCGACTTATATTTAATCGTCCCTCAGTTCTCGAATTCACAGCTCTACAGATGTGATGCTGACCGCAAGTTTGTGACCTTGACCACTTGGCTACCGCAGTCTGAAAATAATGGAAAAAGGTCTAATAAAGGTCTTCGCGGCCAAAAAGATGTCACTTTTAATATTTAGCTAGCTCACCTTTAGTTCGGATTATAGCGGACATTCAGTGTGGCGTTGTTTCAATATGAGATTTTGTATGACTTCAAAGTTTATTTTCGAAAACATTTGTTTTGCAACTACGTGAAACAACTTTACGTACACTTGTAGCCCGTTGTGCAGTGCTTTAACACTATTTAAAGGTTAAATTACCAAAACAGCAATAACAATCGCTAAATTACCGTGGTTTGGCTCTTATGTATTTACATATTTATTTTTACATGGCGTTGTTTTTTTTTTTCTTCTTTCGAACATGTAATAAAATGGAATTTAAAATAAGTAAAAATAAAATTTGAGAAAGAGAAATCTGAAATATATATATCATAAACATGGCTATATCTACCTTCACACAGTGTATTTATATAAAGACTATTCAACTGTTTAAAAATTCAAATTCAAATGTAACAAGTAATATAATTTTTTTTAAAAATCAGTTCCTACTTACGTCAACAAAGGAAAATTTTATTTCGGTTACTTTTTATTAAATAGTTACAATTAATATAAATATTATGTACATATGACAGAAGTAATGAATATTAAGTGACAAAATCGAAAGTGATTTTCCTTGCAATTTACCATTTCCCCTTTTATATAAGATGTTGGACAATTTTTTGTTTGTTTGTTACTATTTATTCATGAATTCAATTTAATTATTCCAATAAAATAGTACAGTAAGAAAGAAATCACATTCCCAGAAATTAAGCCATCCCAAGTGGGCTTCGAACCCACGACTTTGAAGAAGAAGTCCAACGCGCTATCCATTGTGCTACAGGGATACAACAAACGACTTTTCTTTCTATACAGTGGGTGATCGGTTAACGAACATTTTCACGAAAGATTTTTGTGTTCGGATAACGAACACTTTCAAGAAAGATTTCTTGTGTTTGGACAACGAACACATATTCAGAGGTGCTCAGGGATACACCCCTGAAATTAGGGATGAAATTTTGACAACTGCTAGAGATCTGGAATCGGAGGTGAACGAGGATGACATAGAAGAGCTCACAATGGGACATGAAGATGAACTGACGACAGAAGAACTTCTAGAAATTTTGAATGAAGAACACCAAGAAACACAGCGAAATGTGTCTCCTTCTGAACAAGAGGAACACGAAAGAGGACCAATGCCGACATCTGCCATTAAAGATCTTTTGAAAAAGTGGGAGGCTGTCAGAGCAATGGTTTTAGAATGGCACCCAAACCAAGCTGAGGTCAGTAGGGTTGGGGATCTTTACAACAACATTGCTATTAATTACTTCCGGAAAATCCTGAAAAAGATAGAAAAGCAATCGGCATTGGACATGTTCTTCAACGACCCATAAGCAAAAAATGAAAAGGACTGATTAATATGCAAGACTATATGTGTATGTATTATTTTTTTAAAAAATTACTAAGAAATTATACATTTTTTAAAATTTAATTTTTAGGGTCCCCAGAACGAATTAATCGACTTTACATAGAAGTTTATGGTGAATCGATGATCGGTTAACGAACAATTCGGATTGCGAACATAGTCTTGGAACGGATTATGTTCGTTAACCGATCACCCACTGTATATGCTATTGGACTATTATTTTTGTTTGTTACCATTTATTCATTTTTTAATTATATTATTGAATTAATATTTGAAAAAACTATATTAACATCAAGTGTCAAGTTTAAAAAAATGTATTTGAACTTGAATGACTGAATAGAAAGTTGAGGATTGAAAAAATTTGAACAAGATATATACATAAAGGAGAGAGTGGACTAATAGTAGAAATTGAAAAAGAAAAATTAAATTGACGTTCAATTATAGGAGTCATACAAATAAAAATTTTCATTTTCAAAATTTTCAAATAGTATTTGAAATAAAATTAAATTAAAAAATAATGAAGACATCGTGAGCTAAAGTTTCCGATGTAATACCTAAACTACAGGGAGCCGAACAGTGTGGTCATGGTCGCAAGCTCGTGGCCGCGTTGACGAGCCGTAGGTTCGAGACCTAGTGCCACTGAAGATCCACCGTGAAGAGAGAATGACGCATGTTAAATCTGTCTAGATCAAATTCCTCCCGTTGATGTGGTATGGTAGTTAGGAGAGGAGTAGCTCAGGTGTCGTCCTCGTCACTTAACCGTGGTTCAGAATTATATACGAGTCTAGCATCAACAGCCCTCGTGTTACTTCTGTGCAATATTAATTAAAATGATATAACATAAACCAGAGACATTATTTAAACAGAGAATAATACATTTTTTTGTTCCTTATATGATGAAATAGCTATGAAAGGATCAATGACACTATAATTAAATAAAATAAAATTAGCGTATTTATTAAAATCTAAACCGCACCCCAAATTCTCAACAAGATTTCGTGAAAAATGAAAAATAGAGTGAAATGGTTCATCGCGCGGCGCGCGCGCGCGCGCGATATCCAATTTTACGAAATGAAAATGAAAATGAGAGCTAATAAAAAGTGGGTAATTAGTTATTTTATCTCACAAAGAAAGGGCACGACTAAAGAAATTCATTTGGGGTCGAGACTTGGTGTAATAGTAGTACTCCTTTAGGGTGTTCAACCCTCAATGTAATTCCGCCGAATGGGCAGTCAATTCGGAGAAAAAAAGCCTTCGAAATTCATGCTTAGCTTTTATACAATTAAGTTTCAATTTCCTCCAACGATTTCGTAGCTTGATTGATATATCGTCTGCATACTATGCGCGAGGTCTGGGTTCGATTCATCGATCAATTTTTTTTCATTTCATTTAATTATTTTTGAAATTAAATAAACTTATTTATGAAAGGTTTATTAAATATTAAATGATATTAATGAGTCAAGATATTGAAAGTGTTTTGTGCGATTATTTGCAAACGACGCATTTCTCTCTTCAGCTGGACGAGTCAACTTTACCCGGAAATGAATCATTATTATTGGCCTATGTTCGTTTTATTATGGACCAGGGGCACCACGAAGAAATGCTCTTTGCAAGAACTTTGACAACCGACACTAAAGGCGAATCCATATTTAACGTTTTGAAGGAATATTTCATGGTAAATTCAATACCCTTATCAAATATAATATCATTAGTAACAACAAATGGAGCACCTGCAATGGGCGGGTGCTATCATCTATAGGCCATTTAAAACAAAATGTACTTGGGGTGTTAGCAATACACTGCGTTATCCATCGACAGCATTTAGTTGCTAAAAATTTGAAGGACAGATTACTTGAGTCTTTTCAATTTGTCATAACTACGATAAACCGAATCCGAAGCAAAGTGTTGAATACACGTTTATTGGCGCAGTTATGTGAAGAAAATGACGAGCATTTTCATCAGTTACTCCTTCACACGGAAGTCCGCTGGCTGTCGAAAGGCTTGTGTTTGACAAGATTTTTTACCCTTTTTGAGACTGTTTTAGAGTTTTGGATTCTAAAGATACAATTTTATATATAAGAGGAAATTTAATTAAGAGGAAAACAGACATTGCCTTCTTAACAGATTTGCTTAGTAAATGCAATGATGTTAACTTGCAGTTACAAGGTGATAGCTTAAATTTGATTAAAACGAAGTCCATCATTTTAGCGTTTCTGGCCAGAATTAAACTAATGAAACAAAATATTGGACTACGTGAGTTTTCCCAATTTCCCAATTTGTCTCAGACAAACTGCCAAGAAGAGGACATTTTAACCTACATTCAGCATTTGAATGCCCTTCGTTCAGATTTTGAAATTACGTCTAAAGATATTTTGACTATGGTAATACCACAGTGGATAAAATCAATCCATATGGTGACATTGAAGAGACGGATGTCGCTTTACAAGAGGAACTGATTGGAATAAGTACAAACGAAGAACTTAAGGTTCAGTTTAAAAATGGATATCAGAAATTCTGGCTTCAAAAAGATATACCTCTTATTTATCCCATATTATATAATATCGTTGGAAAATTTTTAATTGCTTTTCCATCATCGTACCTAGTGGAAAGAGATCTCAGCGCGGTTACCAATCTACTAACAAAAAAAGAAAAAAAGAAATGGACTAGACACTGGACATTATTAACCAAGGAGATTTAAGACTGAACCTGACTAAATCGATGCCAAATGTTCAAAAATTGTTATTACAGCATCAGGTCCATCCTATCCCATTAAAAGCACTTATTTTTTGCTAAGTTATTTTTTGTAAAAAAATTGATTTTAAATTTTAGTTTAATTATTTGATTTAAATTAAATTAATTAATTGCGGTTTTAACTTAATTGTTATTTTTATTTAACTGTGATTTTTATTTAATTAACTGTAATTTTTATTTAAATAATTAATTGTGACTTATTTAATTAATTGTGATTTTTATTTAATTAATTGTGATTTTAATTTAATTAATAAACATTTAAAATTAACATGAGTTTTCTATGATGAATTTTCAAAAATTCAATATTAAGTAAGCAGGGGGTCTACCTCAAACCTGAAACTATGAAAAGGAGTCTATGAATCAAAAAAGTTTGGGAAACTATGATTTACATAATAAAAGGAAAAATTAATTATTAACGGAATTGTTTCAAACTTTAAGTACGCTGTAATATAAACAGATGCGGGAACTCAATAGCGCACACAGGAATCTTTCAAAGGGAGTGTCCAGGGTCGAAAGATCACCATTCTTGTATTATGCTCCTTTTGATTTTGTAGATTTTCGGGAACAAAAAAACAGTAAAACTAATTATTGAAAAATTATTAGCACCAATTAATAAAATTAAACATTAATAACAAATACTTAATTAAATTTTACGTACTATATACTTAGAATTATAATCAATCAGAAAAAAAATAAAGGGCTTTGGGGGGGATCCGGACCCCTAGGACTCCCCTCCCCTTGTGTGCGCCACTGCGTGAACTACAATATTGCAAATTTTCATGAAAGTTTAAGCATTCTTCTGTTTGTAAATGGGTTCTCTAATTGATTCATTCAGGCTTTTGTACTTGCGAAGACAGCCTTAACCCTTTATCTACCGATGGTACTTTTTAAGTACCACTCACTTTAAAATGACATAGAATAACCATTTTTACGAATTCTCTGACGATACTTAACAGAAATATTCTTTGAAATCCACTCTTCCAAGATATATGGCAGCACGGGTTCTAAAATGATTGTTTTAGCGGGGAAGGCGAATAGTTTTATAGCAGAAACGGCGTTTTCAGCGCATTGTGAAGATTATCATTTTTGTTCCGAAAAAATAGTTAATGTCAAAATATAAGTGTCTTATTTTTTTGTATGTTAATGAAGTCCTTATAGAAAATGATTTGACTATTTATTTTAAGTAAACAGTGTGTATAATTAATTTTACAGTTGATTATCTTTAATTAATTAATTAGCTCTAACGGGTTAAATTTCCCAAAGTTGAGTATTTTTTTTGCGTATATCCCTTAATTTTCAATGTAGTGATTCAAAAAGAAATATTTCATAAAAAAAAACTGTAATAAATCATAATGCGGTAGATAAAGGGTTAAAATGACCTTGAACCTGACTGACAAAGTAGAATTGTCTTGATCAGAAAGGAAGTTGCTCTTACTGATAACATTTTCCCCCTTAACGAAATATGAAAACTACATGAGCTCTAGATCAGTGATCCGCACCCCCCGTTCCGTGGATCAAATGGTGCCGGGCCGTCTTAAGAACATTAAAAATAGCTATTTTATTTAAAGTGGTGCATTTCTCTCGGATTTGCGCAACTTTTCACGGAAATCACTTTTATTCATTTTTGGTGTTACTATATTTTATTCTGAAGGCATATTTAAATGTAACTAAAGTAAAATTGTTAAATCAAAATAATCTAAAATATAAACAATCAACGTGTTCCACCCTCAGCGGGCCGCAGAAAAATTATCAAACGTTGACCGGTCCGCAGAGATAAAAAGGCTGCGGAGCACTGCTCTAGATAATGAACTGCGACATTCTGAGATACAATAAAATGACAAAAGTTACCCATGAGCTTTTACCCTACACAAAAATTTCAAATTTTCATATCACGCCGTATTAGTTTGTCTTTGACACTAAGGTAATGTTACCAAATTATCCCTATTATTTCGCAGTATTTTTCGTCAGGTTAAAGCAGTGATATCAACCTGCGGCCCACCAACCTTTTCTGAGTGGCCCGGTTATGGCCCATTGCACTAAAAAATTCAATTATTGGAGAACAATGTACCAAAAATTTAACAGGAAATTCTATCAATAAGCAATTAAATCTATTAATTTTGCTATCAGTTTTCTTTTTATGATATTAGAATGCAGTGGTGTTCTACTATCATAAAAACCTAATACTAATCAAACCTCCGAAACCCCCGTATTGCGGGGAGAGGAGGGACTCTAGGGGACCCAAAGCTAGACTGACGTTAAGTTCGCATTTGGGCTTGGGGCCCAAAACCTGAGTTTATAGGGGGGGCCTAATATTCTCCGTTACGCCACTGGTATAATGTAAGCAAAAGGTTTAGTTATGGATGAAAGAAAATCGAAACTATACCGAAACTCAGTAAAAAAGGCATAAAAGTAAAAAATTTTTTGCTTGTGTTTTTGATAGAAAGGTTAATATAGTATTAAAATATAAGCTAAAAATTAGTTTAAATATTTTAATTAATTTTGCTTTGTCCAAAGTTGCTTTGGTTTTATAGTATGTTTTTTCTTTCATTACCCTCACGTTGCGGACCGCGTGAAATACCTGTCATGCTTGTGTGGCCCGCTTGAAATATCCTATCATGTGTATGTAGCCCGGTGTGGAAAAAAGTTGAGTACCCCTGGTTGAGTGCAGAACAAGAGGAGGGCTTGGCGATGTCACCTTTTTGGAGACCGAAAGCGGTCGCCAAGAAACTTAATTTATCGATAGGTGTTTTTGGCGACGGGAATTGATAGCCAAGCAACATAATTTAGCGATAGGTGTTCCAAAAATTTATAAAATGTAATTTTGTAATAAAAATAAAAAATATTGTGAAATGAAAAAAGTGTTTACAAAGTTATTAGTAATGCATTAAAATAAAAATTGTGTATACATATGTTTTTAAATCAAAGGAAATCGTTAATTGGAATTAAAAAAAAATGGCTTACCTGCGCTCAGGAAAGTTCTAAAAGGGAGAATAAATTTCTCTTTCACACACATTTCCATACATATATCTCTGTAAAAACTCATCCAATTCTTGACTGTTTTGTTCGAAAAATTAAGTTCGAAAGGAATGAAGTCACGGTTCAATTTTCTCACCGATATATTCATCAATATCAACATCTCAAGCATACTCAGCTTACTTTCTTCGAACAGCTAATATTCCTTACAGATCATTTTATATAATGCGCATTCGCTCCTTTCTATCGGCGTTCCCACATATATCCATCACTCGAATTTTTTTTAATCAAATGCATAGCTTTCTTGCAAACCGAACATTCAGCATTTGCGGCAATCTATCATTTTTCAAAGCACCACTGTACTATAAACAAACAAGCAAATAAACAAAAAAAAAAGCAAATAATTACTTTCAGACACACTTGTCAAGATAAGGAACAAACAAAAAACGAATAAATTGAATAGTTAAAAATTGCGTAGAAAAATTCATAAAAATCCTTCATGGATAAAATCTAAATGAAAAATGAAAGATAAAAAATAAACATTGGAATAAAAAAAATTAATTTAAAAATCATCCGCCTTTTTAAAAACATCCGATTTTTTTTTAAATACCAATTGAAATAAATTAAAAAGAACACGTGACCTTATCTGCATAAGGTGAAAATCAAGGGTTACCAAAATATACAGTCTTCTAGATTGAATTAGTCTCTCCATGATAACTAGAAAATCGCCAAATCCAAAGGGTTCCTCCCTCTGTTCATCATTATTAATTTCGTTTTTTTTTGCAAATTTACACTTTATTTGTCAATCGATCAAATGTAAGCCAACTTCCCAGAAAAAAAAGTTTTTTTAACAGGAAATTATTTCTTTGTCTCAACCCCGAATCTCTCCATGATTGACAACAGATCAAGTAAAGGAAACTGTAACTGCTCAAGACAACAAGAACAACCTTTCAAATAAATTAAAATTTCGTTGGAAATTTTTCCTCTTCAATACATTGTGTAAGTCATCTTTTGTTAAACTGGCACAACCAGGTAATATAATTAAATCTGAATTGCGAATTTCGTTCATAACTTCAGTCTGTCAAATAGATAATTTGATGTTTGTAAAATAATATAAAAAAATTTTTAATGCAAGTTTGACTTAACACTATTTTTACGTATTTAAGTTACTTTTAAATTAATTTCACGGCACCCAGTAGCAAACTAAGCCGTCATTCATATTCCAATAAAAACATTTATTAACAGAACAGCAATTAAGAACATTATTTACATTTTAATCTTGTTGAGTAGTTCATATACTACTTCGCCAAATGATTATGGTTTTACATTTAATTTAGCTGAGTAGTACATGAACTACTTCGCCAAACGATAATGATTTATTTACATTTAATTATGAGATAACAACTATCCTGCTTATTTGATTGGTGCTTTTACCTCCAATTTTTAACTGAATTAAAGAAAATATTTCAAATTAGTCTACATATCAGCGTGAATCTTTAAAAATAATTGTAGTTCCTTATATCTTTGCCATCATTAGAGTATAAATAGATTAGAGCGGTCTTATTTATATTAGGTTGCAGAAATATAACTTAAAGTGGCATTTTGTGATACGAGAAGTGACAAAAAAACGAAACTAAGTGTGTAACATGAAAAAAGAGTAGAGTTGGTAACAACTGTTTTGTTGACGTCATCCCTTACATCTCCTCTATCCATGTGGCTAGTTTCGCCTTAACCGATCTTGATAGTTAGGACAACCGCGTCATTGAGTGAATACGTACTACTGCATTCTGCCGGAAAAATGTCGAATCGACAAGTTTCTTGTGACACTTAAGAAATCAGCCACGAAAACGTTTCAAGTATTAATCGAGGCTTGTGGAGATGAAACTTTGTTTCGTGAATATGTGTTAGAATGGTATAAGAGGTTTTCAGGGGAAAAGGTCAGTGTGGAAGATGATGAACCTGCTGGGTGCCCAGGTCAGTGATTACAGACCAAAACACAGCCAAAATTCGTAATATGAGTGGATTCCCACTCATATCAGTGGTCAGACTGTAAATAAAAACTACCTCATTGAAGTACTAAAAGGACTCCGTGGAAAAATTAGGGGGGAAGAAAGGCCATAATTGGTGAATGATGGATTACAGTTGCACCAGAACAATGCATCCGCTCACATGGCCCTATTTTTCAAGCAGTTTCTGACTAGCGAAAATATTACTGTAATGAGGTACCCTCCTTAGTCACCTGATTTGGCTCCTTGTGACTTTTTTTTAAATTTCTTACCATTAAATCTAGCTGAAAGAGAACCCATTTAACCTCAGTTGAAGAGGTTCAGGCAAAAACGGAAAATCTCCTAAAGGGTCTTCCAAAAACCTCGTTCCAGAACTGCTACCAGCAATGGCAGCACCGAATGCCAAAATGTGTGACTGCTGAAGGAAACTACTTTGAAGGGGATACTGTCTCGGAGATCTTATTCTACAAGTACAATGATTTATTGGACCAGTCTCGTGTTTTTTTTGTGTGTGTGTCACACACCTTGTACATTTGAAATATCTATACCTCTAAATTTTAATTTAAAAATAGCCCCCTCTCTCCTTATCCAGATTATCGCCAATTGCCGTAAAGAGAAATCTAAGTGCGGAAAAAAGAAATAATCTCAACCTTTATCTGAGAAAGGAATTCTTTATATTTAGAAATGAGTTTGATCTTTTATAAAGCACGTGTGTATTATTTTACCAATCAGTAAGAAAAGTAAACGAACATTTATCAAAACATTTGATTCCAACATACACGAGTACTAAATTTCTCTATGTAGGGGAAATAAGAGGTGCTACCTTTCTCATGATGAACTAAAAAAGTATAGAATACCACTTTGAAACGGGAGAAAAATAAACAAATCGCGCAGATATGACTCTAAATTCGGAGAGTATAACTAGAGGTTGCATTACATTGACACATATCCATATTACTGGAACATGTAAGTTTAACCCCCTTTATACAGTAGTAATAATAACGCCATAAGAAGTGTTTGAAATGTCATATTATGCAAGAAATGCTTTAAGTCTTATTTTGAGAATTGAAGTGAAATACTAAAAAAAGAGCATTTCTATAACCTTAATGACATGGTTAGCTAGTATACATTAATATTTATTTACAGGCATCACAGCACAGAAAATATTCAAAAAGATATATTTATCATGTTACATGACAAACAGTCTAGCTGCTGCTAGCCTTAGAATAAAGAGTAAATTGAAAGTCTCTCTCAGTTTGAAAGGGGCACTGTTGGATCCGTTTCATTTCTAGATATGATAATTTATCAACATCAAATTTTAAATACCGTAAAATCTGGCGTATAACGCACACTTTTAACTCAAAAAATTCGATCGAAATTTACGGGTTCGCATTATATGCCGAGAATATGACATTCTTTATGAACTTAAAGGGTTTTATTTCTAGAACTGCAGTATTTTATTAATGCTTAGAATAATACCTCGAATAGATTACTTCAAATATAAAAGCATTGCACACGCGAATTTCGGGTTTCTTCGTAAAAAAAGGGAGTGCGCGTCTATACGGCGAATATACCTAAAAACTAAAAATTGCAGCTTGAAAGTATAGGTGCGCGTTATACGCCGGATTTTACGGTAATAACAATAAAATCCTTTGGTAATATTATGAATGGCTTTTTTAATTCAATGTCAGACCCAGATATAAATTTTTTCACTAATCTTGATTTTTTCGTGCCTTTTATAAAAATATAAAGTATATTTTTGTTCTAGCAATAAATTAAGAGATCAGATTTTATAATTAAAAATCACCCTAAAAGTTTTTATTTAAAGATGGTTCTAAATAAGAATGAATTCCGAAGAAAAATATTTTTAACCCCCACTAAAAGTAGATATATTTTCTTTTTCTGAAAAGTGATTATGTTTTTTCAATGTCCTAATTCAAACTTGGTCGTAATTCTGTTAAATAACTTTAAAAAAATTGAAAAACGAAAAAGAGGTACATCGAATTTATATATAGAAGTGATACACACAATTGAATATTATTTTACTAATCATTATGAAAAAAACAATCATACAATATTTCACCCTCATTCAACAAAATTGATGAATTTCATTTAATACTGCTAATAATAACGTAAAATCATAAAAATTAAGTTGTACTAAGTGTGAATATAA
This sequence comes from Trichonephila clavipes, assembly GCA_019973935.1. NCBI lineage: Eukaryota > Metazoa > Arthropoda > Arachnida > Araneae > Nephilidae > Trichonephila > Trichonephila clavipes. Next base: position 660,775 of record BMAU01019275.1, read on the forward strand.
GAATTTAAATAAGTTAATTTTCATAAGATTGTAAAAGCTTTATGAAACTTGACTTCTTGTTTATTTACGTTTAATGCAATTGTATATTCCATTTTATGTTTTACTACTTATAAAGATTCACATAAAATCAAAAATATATAAACTAAATTTTCTCAATAGACAGGAAATAATTTTTCTATCCTTATAGTGTTTTTTATTGGGGAAGAGGTTGTTTTTAAGCACACCAAAACTAAGCCCAATTGTTAGTTATTGGTGCTAGTTAACTGAAAAGATTGCATTGTTTTTATGATAATGAAACAAAATGCATGTTTCATGTTAATAACAGCAATAATACAAAAATCACTATTCCATAAAACAAGTATACAATAGTTTAAAATGTAAAAAAAAAACCAGCAGGACTACAAACCTGTAACTAATACAGAAACGTCAGTAAAAGATTCACCATGAGAAATAATACTTAAGCATCAGGAATCCTTCACAGTAAACATCTCAATTTGTGTACAGCAGTTATTTCCCTTTTCTCGTTAAATATTATCTGTGCATTCAAAGTCATTTTTAAGATTAGATAAAAGCAAGTAAAGGCCACAAAAATTTCGTGCTGAATGTAATCTAGTTTCTCATCAGTTTCTATTTCTTATCGCCGCTAGGGATTGCAATACCGGGATACCGAATACCGGTATTTGGAGATATTTGTACTATTTTGTAAACCCCCAGTATTCACAAGCGTAAATATCGGTTTTTCAGTATTTACTAGAATTTTTTAAAATTATCTCCAGTACATGTCCAGGGATCGCCAACCGAGCAAAATAGTATACGTTTTTGTTTTTATGTCTCCCTAACGGGCGAAATTAATTAAACTTCGAATATATAAAGTTGCATCGTACAATCAAGAGAAGTGATAAAATATGTGAGTTATCAAGGAGGCGGGCCAAATACACTGGTGTGCAAAAATTAAGGACGAGACGGATTTTTCAATATAACTTTGTACAAAAGCTTTCCAAATCAACACATTTAATACCGTAAGATCCCCAATACGTAAGGACATGTGTAATATGTAAGCAACACTTACTAAAAGAGAAATCAGAGGGATAAAAAGAAGCTTTATTGAAAAAGTAGCATGAAGCGCAATGCGACTGAAGGCCGAAACATCCCTGTGATGGGTGTCCAGCAAAAAACATCCGGTCTTTAGTAGGGGATAGGATCTCCCCTGACTGCTAGGCAGGTTTCACAGCGTCTGCCCATGCTGAGAATGAGGGTGTCAATGAGTTGTTGAGGCATTGCTGCCCATTCGTCTTGCAGCGCCAATCGAAGCTCCCGAATCGTTACTGGTGGTAAGGTACGAGCTGCCAAACGTCTGCCTAGAAAACCCCATACATGCTCGATGGGATTGAGATCCGGAGATCGTGCCGGCCAATCCATACGTTCAATATCCTCACTCTCTAAGAGCTGTTCGGCAGCTACTGTGCGATGACATGGTGCATTGTCGTCCATGAAAAGGAACTGCAGACCCATAGCGCCTCTAAAAAGATGCACATATGGAAGAAGAATCTCGTTACAATAACGGGTCCCGTTGACTGAACCTGCGTCGAAGATGTGAAGGTCTGTACGACTACCAAGCATGATGCCTCCCCAAACGAGAACACCGAGACCTCCATACCTGTCCCTTTCAATGATGTTCGAGGGATGATTGCGGCTTCCCCGCTCTCTCCAGATGAGTATGCGATGAGAATCGCTACTCAAACTGAATCTACTCTCATCTGTAAAGAGTACTCGTCCCCATTCATTGTCTCTCCAATTCCGGTGTTCCCGGCACCACAGAGAACGCCTTCTCCGATGGGCAGGCGTTAAAGGTACACACCGTACAGGGCGTCGTGCAAACAGACCACCACCGTGCAGTCTTCTGGCCACGGTAAAACTCGATATCGGTCGTCCAGTCGCCTGTGTCGTGTGTCTAGCGATTTCTCCCACTGTCTGCCGCCTGTTTCTTCTGGCCTGTAAGACAATGTACCGGTCATCTGCGGGTGTGGTTCCTCGTGGACGACCACTACTGAACCCCCGGATAGCTGTTCCTGTAGTTTGAAATTGTCTCCAAAGTCGTGAAACGATGCTGTGAGCAATTCGAACTCTGCAGCCACACTTGTCACACTGCGGCCTTCCTCCAACTTCCCAATGATTCGACCTCGGGTAAAAGCATCCAGATGTCGTCTAACAGATTGATTATTCGCCATTTCTCGCTGAGGCAGCAACTCGGTGTGATTTTAACTGCTATACGGCGTGCAATCTCTTTACCAGAAATACTGATCTTACACCGACAACATGCTTTATACTACTCAGACACTCCCCCATTACGTCTACCTGCATATCTGTGCATGTGCTACCGTACATCACCTTACTTAATTTCCTGATTGGTCTTCCTGTCCACTCTGCCTCTTCGTTCAGTTGATATGCTAATTTTTCGACTTCGTCCTTAATTTTTGCACACCAGTGTATATTCAATTACAGTTCAGAGCGATCCTGCACACCCGCAGGATTCGTAGTTTGATATTCGTATCTGTGAAAACAAGGTTGTAGTTGTGAAGAAAATGCGTAATATTTCCATATTTTTTAAATTGAGGAGCTTGTTATTCACATTGTATTTGCATATTATACTTGTATTTACATATCATCATGATTTTTTAAATGAAAATGAAAAAGAAAAAAAGAGACTATATATAACCAATTCGAAGTTTATCAAGTTCACAGTAGATTTTCTTAAAAATTTTTACCCACAAACCTATCCACATTCAGAAGAATTCGGTACAGTTATAGAAGATGATGATGACACTAACGTCGATAGTGAAAAGGAATTGTCTCTTGAACAAAAATTAGAATTAGCGATAGCTAAAAAATTTCAGAAAACCAAAATACCATACAAAAATCAGTTATATCTTAAACCATCCGACGAGAGATTTACAGGTAAATGCGTGGAAAAAGTTTATCGCGTATTGCTAACAAACTACCAAAAAGCATAGATGCCCAAAAGAGCGTTTTCGACAGCTGGTAATTTTTGTACATAAATACGTTCCAAGCTTAATGACAGTACAATTAATGCATTATGCTTTTTAAGATCACATTTCAAAAATTTGTAATAGTACCAGAGAGACTGAATAATGATTTTTACACTTTTTTTTGTGATTTAAATAAATAAGATGTTCCTTTACTTTTTTGTGGTTATTTATGTACCGTTAAAATTTAAAAATTACAAATTAATTTTTTGTGATATTTACACCATCTAATAAAACTGGCAAATAAAACAAAGAAACACCCGTATTTTCTTTCTTTTCCTAAAACCTTTACTAACGGTATTAAAACTGGTTTCCCGGTTATCTGGTATTATTAAGATCTATAAAATACCGAATACTGGTATTTAACTTTTGGTCCGATATTGCAATTCCTAATCACCGCCTATAATAGTATTGGATTAATCCGGTATTCATTAATTGTAATATAAAATAAATTGAGGTTTTTCCTCCTTTTTTAATAATGGAAATGATGAAGCATTGTATTAGTAGTATTTTTATTTGTTGTTCCAACGATATGGTCTTCTATAAACAGGGCTAGTTTTCTAAGCCTGCAATAAAGGACGTAACTTCGATTTCAATGAATTTGCATGTTTAGAATGTTGCAATACAAGAAATCTTTTTCCACAGGTACGCCTTAAGGTCTTTGAGCTGGCCTCTCATGTCATTCTCCAATCGGCTTCGGTAAGATAATTATCAGAATAATTTTAATCATCAAATATTATTTCCGGACTTATTCTCTACAGGCTAAGGAAAAATTCTAGAAATTTCGAACTACAGTGAAATATGCAGTATTATCCAAAAGTGTTCGGGGACAAGATGTAGAAAATCTTTTCCTGAATAGTTCACGGTACCGAAACACATCCACCTTCAAAGTAGTCCCCTTGGGCGACGATATACTTCTGCCAGCTTTCATATAACTTCTGGAAGCACAACTGGAAGCCATTTTTCGCAACCTCTTGTAAGGCTTCTTGCGATGCTATTTTCGCCTCATCTGATGACACAAAACGGTGTCTCTGTAAATGTTTTTTCATAAATGGGAACAGATAAAAGTCACACGGGGGTGAGTCTGGTGAATAGAGGTTGTAGAAGTACGTTAGTGCGAATTTTGGTGAGGAATACTTTTATCAACTGGGTTCCATGAGCTGGTGTGTTGTCATGCAAAAGATACCAGTCGTCACTCTGCCGGAGCTGAGGCCGTTTACTACGCATGGATTCCTTCAAACGACGTCTTCGAGAAGTGTGTAGCCTCAGCGATTTGTACAAGTGTTTGGTGACGATTTTTTTTCGAACACACTCAGACTCCAACGCAATATTTTCCGCCTTCCTTTAAGTCGAAGGTCGTCCAACGCGTTCATTGTCTTCGATGGATTCTCGACCCTCTTTTAAATACCGATGCCGTTCGTAAACATAGGACTCGCCATAGCAAATTCTCCATCACCACCAAAGACTCCATTGGTATTTTACATACGCGTGCTAAGCAAATTTAATGTTCAACCCTGTTCAAGAAAAGTCATCTTTCTTACATCGCGGTGTAAAGCTAACTAACTAGCTTCGGAAGATAACAGCTCCTCGTGCGGTTCGATCACATGATATGAACTAAGCCTACCTGGTCAGATAGAGGAGGGTTGGGAGAATCCATTTCAAGTGGTTTAATCATAGGTTTCATAGGTACTTGCTTTCGTCGTCAGCAATGGCAATTGTACCCCAATTTTCGGATCGCACTACGTACGTTTAACACGAAAACGCTTAAGACGAAATATCGGTTAACACGAACAAACACAATGGTCCCAACAAACTACTATGTATTTTTATGTATCTTTTTTCACTTAAGGTATCCGACTGGGTTCGGAGACAATTTTCTAAAATATAACTTAAATAATCATTTATAGTTGTTATTTTTTAATTAAGTATGTTACAAAACTATGAAAATACAGCAAGAAGAATTTTTTGAAAGCTTATTTTTCAAAATATTTAGAAATTTCTACCAAAATATTACAAAATTTGCTCTTTTGCAAACAACTCTAATATATATATATATATATATATATAGATATAGATATATATATATATAGATATATATATATATATATATATACAAAAATAAATAAAATGTTTGCAGGAATACAATTCTTTAACGTTTAACTATGCTTTTTATCTAAAAAGCTCAAATTCAACTGTAAAATTATGAAATACAGGTGTTCGAGATGAAAAAACCCAGAATTTTCTTTAAAAACTTTTTTTTTCATATAAAATTACATAAAAAAATACCTTAATTGAAAAATTACCCTTAGCTTTTAGCAGAAAGCATTCATTATAATGCAAAGAACAAACTCAAAAAATTTCATAAGAATATTTCATTTAATTTTAAAAATATCACTCTTACCGTTAACCATTATGTTCAAAAATAACATTCTTCACGAAATGCAAAATAAGGTTTATATTCGTAATAAAACTTTGTAATGATTTACGTAGGTTTTAAAACTCTCCAGATTTGTATGTTGTGCCTTCCTGAACCTCATACTTTAAATTTTTACAGTTTTGAAGGGCCTTTCTTTTTTTTACGAGACAGTTTCTTATCTGGTTTAGAATGCCTCGTAGAATCAACAATTCTCGTTTTGTCGAGGTACCACAAATATCTTTTCATTTCAGAACATAATTTCATTCCTAACTTTTTAAGTAGAGGTAATAGACCAGCAAACCCAGAATTAAAAAGTATTATCGCGATATAATTCCTTAAATGGAGTGTTTGTTGCTCAACAAAGTTGTCTTTCGGGATTATACTCCACACGACATTGTTAAGACTTTCATTGCAATTCCGAGCTTTCCCGTGGTGAAGACATTTTTCTTAGAAGATTTTGATCGCGAAGTTCCTTATAAGTCTTTTTAACAGAATTAATGACTGAATTTGCAAGATCCGTTGATATTTCTATCGACGTTTCTCCAACAAATACTGTTCTCTAGAAATATCTTCTTTTTTGGTCTCATTGACCTTGTTTTTGGCATTACAACTTTAATTTAATTAGAACTAACTATAATTCTATATAAAAGTACTAATAAAAAAGTTATAAAGAGATCCAGTTTTGAACACAAATGATAAAAAGATAGCAACTTGTTTAAATCATAACCAACATTGCAATCATTGAACTGTTGCCTATTTTAAAGCAAAATATATCTATTAAAACATTTATAAAGTGAAATAAAGTTTACTAAACATAAAAAGAATTCGTTAAAATATTTTAAATGAATGAAAATCTCATCTTACCCGTGAAAATCAACCTAAAACTCACACTTCCGGTTTCGATTTGGGCTTATTACCTCAAATAAAAACAGCTATAACTTTTTTCTAACTGACTCAGAATTAAAATTACGATAGTTTTAGAAAGCTTATTAAACAGGCTACAAAAATAGACTATAAAATAAATTTAGATTTTTTTTTATAAAAATGGTGATTTTAAACCAGTCGGGGGGATACCTTAAGATAAAACGAAAAGATTTTTCCCTTCTGGGAATGAACAAAATACGGAAAACATCCGCCGGATTGGCCTGCCCAACTTTATCTTCGGAAGGATTTGTTGCAGTTAATGATAATGATTGCACAGCCCTAATTATGGCAGACAAAGACATTCTGGAGTTTGTTCAAAGCTCAAAAAATATGATTGATGCAGATTTCAACGACGAAAATGAAATAAAAAATGCAGCTCCTGTTCCAACGTCATTCGAAATGAGGAACATCATGAAAAGTATGCGCAATTATTTAGACGCACATTCCAATGGCGAAATGAAAAAAAAAAGACGACATGGAACATTTTGTTGATAATTCGATGCTAAAAAAAGAATGCAAAGAAAAATACCAGGTTATTTTCCAAAAACTCAATAATTGTTTTGTTCATCAAAACACTTGAAAATTTTGTATTGAATTTCTTCAAGTTCTTGTGGATGTTTGTTTTTTCATTGATTTTTATTAAATGCATGCAATTATACATACCTACGTAATAAATAAATTCTAATTCACTTAAATTTGTTGATATGTGTTTTTATTTTGTAATATCCTTTGACACGAAAAAATATTTCTGACCCCCTCAGTTTCGTGTTAAGCGATTTTCACTGCATATTGCACTCGGTTACGGTGGCAAGACTGCATTGTTATGTCCTATTCGTCGTTGCTGAAAATGGAAATTAATACAGCAACACTTTTATAATTTTTTTCATTTATACAGAAATTAATATGAAGTGATAAATTACTGTCATTTATTTATAAATAACTTTCAGCGAGATTTTTTGATTGTGTAGAGTAGCTCATTAATATTGGTCGAAAACTGGCACGCAATGGATCTGTGATTAGCGGAATTTATTTTAATAGAAACTGATAACTATATATGTTGGAATAGGAAATTCAGAAATGAAAATAATATACGCATGTAAATACTAGAGAGAGATAGAGAGAATGGTAGATTTCTCTCTCTCTCTCTTCATATTTTCTAAATGAACTATCAATTTTCTCTTATATATGAAATAAAATATTTAAGTTTTTATCCCCAGAACGAGATAAACGCACTTAAGGTATCCGACTACATTCGGAATCGTGATTTTAAAAAAGCGCATAAATGGATAATTTTCATGATATTTAGTGTCACTTAGATTATAATACATGTATAATATTGTTTTAAGGATATTTTTAGAAAAAAAAATACTATTTAAATACAATATTTTGGCAAAAAATTAACTTAGAATAATATTTTTTTTCAAAATGTTCTTTTATAAAAAATGCTTTTAAAATAATAATATTTCACTTACATAAAGTAAAGACTTCTCCAGAGAGTCTGAACTAGGATTTTAGAAAAATTCACATTATTTTCAGAGTTACCACCCATTGAAATAATTATCGGCGTTCTTTTCTTAAAATTTCTCCCCTCTGTTGTAATAAAACATGAATAAATCCACTTCTAAGATATATATCTCAAAAATTCTAGTTCAGCCTCTTATACAGAGGGCTGAGCTATACACTGGCAAAGTATAATTATAATAGAAGCATTTTTCACAAAAGGAAAATATTTTCAAAATGGGCCATTCTATGTTCGTTTTTTGTCAAAATATTGTACTTAAATAATTTTTATTGTAATAATATTCTTAAAACAATTTTATATACATTTGCTAATCTAAGGGACACTAAATATCATAAATATTATCCATTTATACGCTTTTGCAAAATCACGGTTCCGAACGTAATCAGATACCTTAACTGGTATACATAACTTGCGCGTTTAATAAAAACTAATTTATAATACTTAACTGAAATTATACATTTGCATCTCTAATTAATTTTGATTTTTAGAAATTGAAATTTTGGAAACAAAATACAGACATAATAAATTTCCAAAGTTTACAAAAATATGACTGTTAAGGATATAGATAGCGCTGTTTCAACAGCGGGGTTGTGTAAGTGTATGTATCCCCGAGTGTGGGAGAGTTCACCATCAGAATTGCCATGACAGCTCTTTACGGGCCTGAGCCTTCCTCAGAAGTTTTTTCCATTCTGCCCTTCTCCCAGCAATTGATCTCCAGTTCTTCACATTTAGAATGGCAAAGTCCTCATTCATACAGTTTTTCCATCTCTTGTAGAGCTTTCTTTCCCTTTGGTTTTTTATTACAGAGGTAAAGGTATCAGAGAGTGACTGGCTTGTCATGAGTTCGAGCTCAGTAACCCTAAAGACCAATGCACGTAGGAGAGCGATGTACGTTAAATCTGTCAAGAGCTCAAACGTTCCCCCATTGGTGTGATGTGGTAGCTAGGAGAGAGGGGTGCCAGCTCAGGTGTGGTCCTCGTCACTTGACCATGGTTCAAAATTACGAGGCCCATCGCCAAAAGCCCTCGTGTATAGCTAACAGTGCGACGTTAATATTCACTCACTCTCCCACCTGTTATTATCGACAGCAGCACCAAGTATGATTTGCAGGACCTTCCTTTCTAAATTCACCAAGATATTATCTTCTTTTTTTATTATGAAGATCCATGTTGTGGGAGAGTTATGTGTATGATATAACTGAGAGACGTTGAGAAGAGTTTGCGAGGTTGCTATGAGGTGTGAGATAGCTGAGTAATGTGTGTATAAGTTTGTGAGGTATTTTAGTAATGTATATAAGTTGTGAGTAGTTAGAAGAGCTGTAAATAAAGTTTGTTATTTATTATTTGAGAAGGGCAGTTAACTCTAGATAGATAGTAGCGTCGTTGCAATCATGGTGTCAGAAATGGGATTCTTTTTTGGTACAGCCATCAATTTTATTAGATATTCTTTGTTTAAAAAAATAGTTCTGTCCGAATAATGTTTTGGGGCGTCAATTTCATCTATGTTTACATGAGCTCTAAAAAAATAACATTATTCTTGGTGAGTGAGTGAGTATTTATTTTAATGGCACCCCAGGGCCGATCCTAGCAGATGTGCAGCGCGTGCACCGCACGCGGGTGGCCATAATAAGGGGCAACCACAGGCCGTATATAGTTCTATCAATTTCGTAAATTTTTTGACGAATTTCACAAAATAAAACTTATAGTTAAGTCAAAAAAATATGCGCAAATTTTTTATAGTTATTGAAAAATCAAAATAAATCCTAATTTCCCTATAGCATAGCATAGTATAAGAAAAATAGAATGTTAGTGTACACTGTGTTGGTCCACATTGTCATTTAATGTCTACTCTTTACATACATTCTTCATTTGATAGCAAAATTCGTAGCTGAGCCGGCAATATCGCAATATATACATAAAAAAAGGTTTTCTTACAAGTTGCTTTCCGAAAATTTCCAGTATGCCTAATATTAGCTGAGGCATAGAAGTGTTTAAATTCAATACACATTTGAGAAAATTAACAATGTTTTCAAATTAATAATAGCCTTACAATTTAGAAAAACAAAGTAGAGGGAAGAAATGATTTGAGGGTCTATTTGCATTTTTATATTAATGTTTTACTCTCTTTACTCTTATACGGGTAGATAAATTTATGATATCAACGTTCAGTATTATTAAAAATATATGAAATGTTCTCTAGAGGGGCGACACATTAGGTGTTTGCACACGGGTGGCTGACACCCTGGGATCGGTCTTGCGATGCAAGGGGGGTGATTGATTGAATGAATATTAACGTCACACTCTTCAACTGCACGAGGGCTTTTGGTGACGGACCACGTGATTTTGAACCATGGTCAAGTGACGTGGATGACACCTGAGCTGGCACCCGCTCTCCTAACTACCACACCACACCAACGGGAGGACGTTTTAGCTGTCGACAGATTTAACGTGCATCGCTGCCCTACACGGCGGGTCTTTATTGGTACTGGGCTCGAACTCGTGACAAGGCAAGCAAGGGGGGTGCCAGCTCAGGTACCATCCTGGTCACTTGACCATGGTTCAAAATTACGAGGTCTGTCGCCAAAAGCCCTCGTGTAGCTTAACAGTGCGACGTTAATATTCACTCACTTGCGACGCAAGACAAGGGCTATTGGGGATGGGCATCATAATTTTGAAAGTCAAGGGACGAGGATGACACTTAAATTGGACCCTATTATCCGAGCTTCCACATCACGCCAAAGGGAGGACTAATAGCCTTGACAGATTTAATGTGCATCAACTTCTCTATACGGCGGGTCTTCAGTGGTACTAGGCTCGAACTCATGACACGCCGATTACGAGTCCGTGACTATGACCACTAGGCTACCACGGCCATATTATTCTAGCATTATGCAATTTAATTAGGAAGGATTATTACCAGGACTGGATTTCCTGTAGAGTGTCAACCTAGGACACGGTTCTATAGAGGTGCAACAATCAGAAAAACGCAGACAGAAGAAATAAACAGCCAAAGCTTACAATTAAATTTTTTCAATTTTAACTGTTTGATTCCATTTTATTTTTATTTGAAAAACGTACATCTCTTAAAGGCTATTTTAAAAAAAAGTCTGTTCTCTGTTTTGAAATTATTATTTTGACATAGTAAAATATTAATGAGTAAATCCAACTCTTATTATATTACATTAGAGGAGAAAAAAATAAGGATATTTAATTTTCGCGTGTGTGTTACCTCTCCCCATTTCTCTCAATATCTTTCAAAAAAGACCTGCCGAGTAGAGCGACTTATAAACGCTATCTATGGAGACTCAAAGTCCTCTAGTTGGGGGGGGATGCTAAACTTAGAAAGTAGCGTACCAGCTTAGTGTCGTTTGCTTCACCTTCAAAACTGCGAGATCCATTGTCAATACAATTCTTGTTACTTAGTAGTGCGTCGTTAGTAATCAACCCCTCAATCTCATTTTTTAAAAATGTAACATACGAACGTAAAAGAAACTCACGCAATTTTTATTACGACGAATGTTTGTGGTAGAAGAATGGTCATAGTCGCACCCTCGTGGTTGGGGTTGCTTCTGTTAAGTCGTGGGTTCGAGTCCTGGTACCTCTGAAGATCCGTTTTATTGAGAGCCTTGTGTGACTTTAAAACTCACGAAACTCGAACTCCTAACGTTGGCATAATACGATGTTCAGAGTTACAAGGTCCTTTTTTCTGATTAGGGATGGCCATTTTTTCCGAAAAAGATCAATTTTTAAATCGATTCGAATCGTAACCTCATGAATCGATTCACAAAAAGAATCGAGGTCTAAAAGATCGATTTCTAAGAAATTGATCTTTTTTCAAGTCTGCATTTAAAATGTAAATATAAATCCATTTTATGAAAAACAAGGAAGGTATCATTATGAACGATTTTTTATCAGTAAAATCAGCGAATTTTTTTAGTTCAGGGTATCCGACAATTACAATTATTTTATTACCATATCAAAGTATCAGGTATAAAAGAAGACATTTATATATTTTCTAAATGCATTTGTTACATTAAAAAGTTTAGAAAATAGATAAGATAACCTATATAGTTCCAAATGCTTAGTATATAAGCTTTTTAAAAACAAGTCACAAGTCTACTGGGACCCAAGCGGTTCCGCTCATAGCTTGCGATGTTGCCGGTAATCGGAAAAAAAAACGCTCACAGGGAACAGATGATCCTCCAAATTACTTATTATTCCGTAACAAACACTACATAAAAATGAACATTTATTTCGCTAATCTCAGTATATTACGGCAGTCCGTCAATCAAGGCATCAACAAGTGACGCAATATCAACAAATATCAAAAAAATCAAAGACTTCATACACAACACACAAACGTAATTTTTATTTATTTATTTATTAAAGAAAGACGAAGGAAACTAAGCACGCAGGCATCTCGCGAGTTTTTGAGTTATTATCCCTTTAACTGCCAACACCGTAATATTACGGGTTTTAAAGATAGTACATTCAACTAATTGCAAATAATTTTATGGCTTTTACTAAAACAGAAAAAAATCGAATGTCGATTTTCTAGGATGAAACATCGATTCACTGAATCGATTCAGCGCTACATATCGATTTGAAAAATCGATTTTTTTGGCTCGAGAAATCAATTCTTCGATTAATTGATCTCAGATCGCCATCCCTAGTCTTCAGCGGTACTAGGCTCGAACTCACGACACGCCATCCACGAGTCCGTTACCTTGACCACTAGACTTTTGGGAATAGAGTTCATTTTTGGTGACGAACAACATCATTTTGAGCCACAATGGCACTTGAGTTGACACCGCATGTTTCTAACTTACAATACAAGCCTACGACAAGATAGAGCCTCGTCAGATTTAACATGCATCAGCCCCTCTACATGGTGTAGTGTCATAGAATTTTTAAATATGAAGCTCGAATGATGCTTTAAAGGGGTGGGGGGTTTATTTATGAACACAAAGAACGACTCACATATAAAAATATTTACATCTATTAGGAAAACATATTTTAGGTAAATAATTTTCTCGAATGGTTGACTTTTTGAGAAAACACAAAATAAATTGTAGTTTAAAAAAACTAAAAAACACGCGCGCGCGCTTTTATAGTTAATCTAACTAAACAGTGAAAAAAATAATTCTTGATATAAGAATAAAAGGATTTACGAGAAAATTAATGTCATTGGGACAAAAGCGTGGGGGGCTCTATATCAATTGTTATAATTTCTTACTAGTTCCATTCCGAAATGCTAAGTTAGTGTAAAAATTTAGTACAAAGCATCCCACGCTTTTACCACAATGACATTAATTTTCTCGTTTATCATTTTATTCTTATATTAAGAATTATTTTTTTCACTTTTTAGTTCGATTAACCATATAAGCGTGTTTTTTAGTTTTTTTAAACTAGAATTTATTTTTCATTTTTTAGTTCGGTCTACAGTAAAAGCATGTATTTTTAGTATTTTTAAATATCATTTATTGATACACTTTTTTTTTAATTTTCGGCCAGTGGCCGAAATATTCGCCCAACCCTGAGTTTTTTTCACATGCGCGAGTCTTTTTTTTTAATTTCCATTTTCAGAAAGATTAGACAATTGCTTATATTATAATAAGAAATTGCTGACGCAAAAAAAAAAAAAAAAAACGTTTTCGCTTTTGGGGTTACTCTTAGTCTTTTAGTCGCCAAATCTGGAGTGAGTGCGTATTAACGTCGCATTGTTCAGCTACAAGAGGTCTTTAGGCGACGGACCTCGTAATTTTGAACCATGGTCAAGTGGTGAGGACGACACCTGAGCTGGCACTCCCCTCTCCTAACAACCACGCCAACGGAGGAGGTTTGAGCTCTTAACAGATTTAACGTGAATCGCGCTCCTTCACGGCGGGTCTTCAGCGGTCCTTGGCTCGAACTCATGACCTGCTTGCCACGAGTCCGTGACTTTGACCACCAGGCTACCGTGGCCACCGGCATAAGGCGACTTAACTGCCCTTCTCTAATAATAAATAATAAACTTTATTTACAGCTCTTCTTACTACTCACAACTTATATACACACTACTCACAACTAAATTACCTCACAAATTTATACACACATTACTCAGCTATCTCACACCTCATAACAACCTCGCAAACTCTTCTCAACGTCTCTCAGTTATATCATACACATAACTCTCCCACAACATGGATCTTCATAATAAAAAAAAGAAGATAATATCTTGGTGAATTTAGAAAGGAAGGTCCTGCAAATCATACTTGGTGTTGCTGTCGATAATAACAGTTGGGAGAGTGAGTGAATATTAACGTCGCACTGTTAGCTATACACGAGGGCTTTTGGCGATGGGCCTCGTAATTTTGAACCATGGTCAAGTGACGAGGAAGACACCTGAGCTGGCACCACTTTTCCTAGCTACCACATCACACCAACGGGGTACGTTTGAGCTCTTGACAGATATAACGTGCATCGCTTCCCTACACGGTGGGTCTTTAGTGGTGCTGGGCTCGAACTCATGATATGCCTGCCATGATCCGATACCTTGACCACAGGGCTACTGCAGCCACCGCCAAATCTGGAAATGGGATCTGGAGTTACTCGTCACAAATTTGGAAATGGTACATGGAATTAGTCGCCAAATCTGGCAATGCTACATGGAATTAGTTGCCAAATCTGGGAAAGGTATAGTTAATTAGTCGCCAAATCTGGCAATGCTACATGGAATTAGTTGCCAAATCTGGGAAAGGTATAGTTAATTAGTCGCCAAATCTGGATTATCCTGTCTCCTGATTATCCTGTACAGGACAATGGAAATTATGAAATTATTGTATTGTTTTCGGTCCTTGACAAGTGTGCAAAATTTCGAATTAATCTGACCTTTTAATGTTGGTGAAAATCGAGTTCAAAGATTCCGTTACTTACAAGGGAAACTTATAAAAGCGTATTAAAAATGGGCAATGATGGCATCCTACACATCTACTTCTGGCAGATACAAAAACCTTCACACAAAACTAGCTGGGTGACCTCTCTTGTTGAGAGACAATGCCAAAATACCCTGGCGTGGCACTCGCGCAGATGCAGTACGTTGCCACCTAGAGTTTCAGAACGGATCAAGAGTTCGTTACAATGGTCGGTTTTTTGCGGTATCAGTGAATATTACCGTTGCCCTATTCAGCTACACGAGGGTGGGCTGTGGTAGCCCAGTGGTTAAGGTATCCAACCGTGGCAGTCATGTCATGAGTTCGTTCCCAGTACCACTAAAGACCCGCCGTGTAGGGCAGCGATGCACGTTAAATCGGTCGAGAGCTGAAACGTCCTCCCGTTGGTGTGGTGTGGTAGTTAGGAGAGGGGGGTGCCAGCTCAGGTGTCGTCCACGTCACTTGACCATGGTTCAAAATTACGTGGGCTGTCGCCAAAAGCCCTCGTGTAGCTGAACAGTGCGACGTTAATATTCACTCACTCACTCACTCGCTACACGAGGGCTTTTTAGTAGTATCAGAACTCGAAACACAATGACTCGACCTTTGATCAATCAATATAAAACTCAAATAAATTACTTTAGTTCAAAGACATGTAATCCTGAATTTTCTAGAATGAATAAAGCAAAAAATCGAAAAAGAAAGAAATTAAAACATATACATATTTGTTTTAAAACTCGTTAACATTTCTTACGATATCTTATACAATGGATAGAGATAATTTTAATAACTGAAGTACCCCCTCAACAGGTTATTGAAAATGTAATATGACACAGTATTTAATGAAACACACACACACACTCTCTCTCTAACAAAGCCTCCTTATTGACGTAACTTTCAAAATATATTTATGCTTGGATATATATTCAATGTTGGAAACCTAACTCCATATATCGAGCATTTTTGTTATATCTTACACCAGGGTGGCCAACCCAAATGACCTCGCGGGCCACTTTTGAACTTTACAATACCGCAAGCCGCATATAAAAATATATACCTTTATATTAGATTGAGACCCATTACAAACATTTGTTAGAGTGAAAATTTAAAACAGATTGATATATTATTAATTTAAAACAGACCCTGGCATTGCACGGGTTTCTTCAAGAGTATAGCGTTTCACCTTGGGAAAAATTTTCCCTGTCCCTCTCTCTCTCTCAGTGTCAACACTTCCTGGTGTTTGTGTGATTTCTGTATTAAGGTCATTACAATGCTCTTTTTCGAACACCTCTTTACCCGTCGTACGGTTCTGTTTTCTTTCCATTTAGCCCGGTGTTGCACGGGCTTTTTTCGGGGGTATAACCTTATCCCCATGGAAATTTCCCCTTTCTCTCTGGACGCCAGCAGTTCTAAGTGTGGGTCATGCGCGATGTGAGTGATTTCTATATTTTTATCATTTAAATTCCCTTGTCCGAAATTTATCCACTTCTTTTTTTTTTTGCAGACCGGCTTTTCTTTGTCAAAGTTTGCTTTTCCCATTTTTCCCTTTTATCTTTGTTCCGCCCAGCGTTATTCAAGGGCTCTTTCAAGTATAAAACTCTTTTTTCCCCGAGATAAGATCTTTTTTTTTCAAATTTCCATTTTCGATCAATAATTTACAAAGCTAATCCAGTTTCATTCACAAGAAAACAGACAATCTACGAATTTTTTATTAAATAATTAATTTAGTAATGAATAATAAAAAACAATACAGCTTTAATTTTTTTAAAAAATATTAATTTATATCCATTTTTGTTAAATAATGAATCAAAAAATAATTTCAGTTAGCTATTGAAACGACTGCTTATTTTTGGATAAGGGTTCTTAAATTCATACGCAAATAAACGTATCTATTTATATAAGGCTATCTTCGCAAGAAACGGTAAACACACACAAAAATGCGCCGAAGATACCGAAAGATGGGAAATGATCTGCGGAATCCATTTTGACCATTAAATTTCTTAAATTACAATTATTTGAAAAGACATTAATTAAAAACGATAAAAGGCACAATTCGTCTGCATTGTTGTAACAATTTGGCCAGTTTAGCTGAAAATCGATTTTTGACGCCAACTTTTGTCATTGTTGTAACAATAACATTCTTACAACAATGCAAACAAATAAAAACTGGCGCCAAAACCAGTTTTTTAATGTTTTTAATTAATATCTTTTTAGCTAATAGCAATATCGGAATCTAAATGGTCCAAACGGCTTTCTCGAATCATTCCCGATCTTTTGGTATCTTCGGCGAGTTTCTGCGTTGTGCAGTTCGTGAGAAGATAGACGGAAATAGATAGATAGATACGTGCGGGTTTTAATAGTGTAGATTGTTTTCATTTTTTTTCATGTATACAAACATAGACAATATAATAATAATAATTCAATGATCAAATAATGTTTACTTTATTTAATTAGGGAGATATCTGTGTTTCTCAACACTTTCACTTAGTTTTTGCATGTCGATCTCAATGCATGTGTATTTGTGCATCGTAATTGATGTTGCAGATTGATTGATTGATTGAATATTAACGTCGCACTGTTCAGCTACACGAGGGCTTTTGGCGACGGACCACGTAATTTTGAACCATGGTCAAGTGACGTGGACGACACCTGAGCTGGCACCCCCCTCTCCTAACTACCACACCACACCAACGGGAGGACGTTTCAGCTCTCGACAGATTTAACGTGCATCGCTGCCCTACACGGCGGGTCTTTAGTGGTACTGGGCTCGAACCCGTGACAAAGCAAGCCACGGTCCGATACCTATACCACTCGGCTACCGCAGCCACAATTGATGTTGCAGATTTTCGTGCGTTAAGTTTGAGTATACGATTTATGTTTGATAAATTTCAATTTACAAAAAAAAAAAAGAGTTGCGCAGTAACAGAAGCAACATGATAAAATAATAACAGTTATGGGATTTATTTTTTACAAAAACCCCCTCTTTAAAACAAAAATATTGTACAAAATAGCCGGATTTTGTAAAGTTGTAAATAATCTCGTAGGCCGCAAAATTATTCAAGGCGGGCCGCGGGTTGGACACTCCTGTCTTACTGTACTTAATATATTGAAGGTTATTTTACTTATCTCTTATACTGTGGTATTGATTATTAATTTATTATATCTTACTATCTCAACAAAATTTCTTCGGACGTACATATCTAAATCTAGATTAGAAATTTTGACATCTTAAAAATATTATTAGAGTTGGAAATAAAAGTATATAAAATATTAAATAAGTTTCTCAATTTCATCTACAGATGTTCAATAAAAAAGCAACTATGAGAAGTAGTTTCTATTAAATTTTGACTGAGCTTAGGAAGGAATATTTTGAACTCATAAAAATATTTGACTCTAATTTACATTTTTCAATTTTTATTGAAATATTAAAATAGTAGGAAATAATTCCGTAACATATTTTTAATGATGAAGGTCAAATTTTTATATTTAATCCAAAAAGCTTATTCAAGGAATAGTTCAGAATGAACTCGGTTCACTTTTCAAAACCATAAACATAATTTTTTTTTATTATTATATTTCAGACATGTACGAAATCATCATTCTTGCCTACTTTTGGAAATGTTGACTTAATAAACCAGACCATGACCAAAATAAAGGCATAATTATAGAAGACACTCTTTTGATACACAAAAACATTACAAACGTTACAAATTTGTACAGTTCATTACGTAATGGAGGAGTTATTCTCTCATATCCCATTTTCACCACACATCTTACAGTTTAAGAGATCCCCTATGTTTCAGATTTCTAAATTCTTAATTGAAACTTAGGTTTTTCCTCTCATGTTATTTGAGATTAGGGTCTAAATTTAGAGCTATTTTTCATAAATAATGATGATTTAAAAGCTATATATTCTGAATAAACTTAGTTAAAGAACAATGTATTTTAATATTATGCATTTCCATTTGAATCCAATAATTTTTTTTTCTAATAAGAACAGGATCCATATTTCGGCTGCCGTACTTGGTGAACAGATTTTTATGGCTATGCGTTAAGATGAAAAACTGCATATACTATATAGTGCAAAGTTTCTAAATTTTAAAAAGATACGATATAATTAATCGATATTCGTTTTATAGTAACACAAATTTATATTAATTTTAGCTGTGATTTTTTTAAAAGTTAGGAACTTCTTTTTGTGAATTTTGGTGAACAAAACCTTAACGCAGAGAACTATGATAAAATGAGATATGATCAAAAATATATTAAAGGATTATTCGTTTTATAAAACATCTTACCTTATTAAAAAAAAGAGTAATTTTCTTTCTGCTTCTATCTTGGTTTTCTGATAATGTTTGCTATTACTTAGCCGGTGGTTAAAGAAAGAAAAAAAAAATACTGCAACGAGTGATAAGACAACAAACGATCGATAATGGAACACTAGATAAAGTTCTAAAAATGCTACGATAAGAAAGATTGCACATTGGGTCGTTTGTTTTGCATTTTTGTCACGAAAAAAAGGGTTTGTGCTAAAAACACAGATGGCAGCATGTTTTATAATTTTCATTTTCGTCTATTTTCTAGCATCAAAATTGTATTTCATTGTTCAGGCAGCGCCTTTGATCATGTATTATTTAAAGAGAGTAAATCAAAGCTTTAAGCGGGGTGGTCTAATGGAAGTTATGTAAAATAGATATGTATAAATATAAGAGAGAGAGGAACACACACACACAAAAGATAAACTCATGCATTTTTTTATATATTTTTTTTCTTTGGTTATCGTACATGTACAACATAATAGGAAAAGAACATTATTAAATTTGTAGGCAGCATGGGAACCCACAGAGTTCGAAATCAGTACAAAAAGCTGCCACTTCTTGCAGCTAAAACAGGTTCTATCTGGAGAAGCATCTAGTCAAACTGGGCTTGGATGACAGATACGGGCAAATAATTCCATGCCACTTCAAGTTTATATCCCACTCCAACCGTAATGGCTGGAGAGCAGTGGTAGCCCAGTCTCTCAGCAACGCCTAACTAAATGTTTTTAAAGGGGAAAGATCTGGAGAGCGTGGTGGTTAGAAGTCGAACACCCTTTCTGTGTCGAGGTGGGTAAGGTACGATGAGCAACATGTGGTCTTTGTTATCCTGTCGAAAAGCGATCTCTTCGAGGTCTCGAAGATAAGGCACAGCCATCAGCCTTAATATTTGAGTATTATTACACTGGCTGCTCAGATTACTGAGAACGCGAACAAGAGGTGTTCATGCTGTGCAGTCAGTGTCTATCCATACCATCTTACCAGATGCAGTGCCTTTGTGACAATATCGAATGTAAGCAAACCACGTGTGTTGTGCTAGGAGCCTCAAGAGGTGAATAGGTCCATTACAATGCTGCTTGCAGCAATTCAACTTATATATATAAAACCAACGTGGTGAATTTTTTGCTTTGTTGTTTGGGTCCACCACTGTCGCCATGTGTCTCTAAGCAGTTACGTCAAGGGAAATTACAATAATGGTCGCCATGCATTTTCATACATCAACTTACTGTCCGTGCGGATTTTCGTCATGCTGCAAACAAGACCACGACCACTTCCTGATCCAAGATCCGTTATGTGGCAGTACGATCTCGCGAGGTCAATCTGACAACATATCTGTCCTCTCTAGCGTTAATGGAGAAAAACTATTAAAGTACAGCATGGCGTTCAGTATGATCCTTCTGAACCCATCAACTCTAAATTCACATGGCAGTCGATAGATTATGACAAATGCGAGCAGTTCCGATTTAAGCTCATTTCGAGCCCTGGGCCCAAAAGATCTACGGGACCTCTGGGCGCCCAATGGATAAACTGGCACTAAATGCGAGTAGCAATGTCAAGGAACAGTAAACCGCACTCTCAATAGGATACGATACTGCCGCATGCTGGTAGCCCTTTCTTATACGAGACATATTATTTAAAAAAAATAAACATTGTAAAGTGATTTCTAAATATAAAAATAAAATTCACCGTGTAACTTTCCTTTTATGCAGTGTTTGATATGTTGTTTCTCGCTCTTGTA
Organism: Trichonephila clavipes; assembly: GCA_019973935.1. NCBI lineage: Eukaryota > Metazoa > Arthropoda > Arachnida > Araneae > Nephilidae > Trichonephila > Trichonephila clavipes. The sequence continues at coordinate 681,645 of BMAU01019275.1, forward strand.
TTGTTCAATTCCTCTTAAAAGCTAATCATTTGCATCCCACATTCTTCATTTTATGAGAATTTGACGATTGTATTATCCCTTTTTCATGGTGTTACAATTTTAATAATCAATAGTTTATTGTTTAACAGGCCAGGAAAGAAATTTATGGAATATTGTAATATATTTCTTGTAAGTTAAATTAATTGTTTTTAATGAACATAAGTAAATAATGTAATGACCATAAGTAAATATAAGGCAAAATTCCTCTTATGATATTGGAGAAAAAGGAATACCAAAAATTAAAAATAGATGTCACTACAATAAACATAGCAGACTGAAAACTGCTTTTAGCCGTATTAAACGAATTTTAAACAATCAGTCTCACACTTATAGTTTATAACAAGGAGCAAAAATTTAAATAATTATCACTATAGCTTGAGCATCATAATGTATTATGAAATTCAGAAAATGGGAATATACCTGCGGAAGTGAATAGACAGAACCCACGACTTATGGATCCGAAGCCAGGTAACATAACCACTAGACAAAAGTGACCCTCCCTGTCCGGAGGCTGCTACTGGCTTATATAGATTGGACTATCAATTTGTCCTTTTATTTTGTCATCCCTCTGCTGACTACTACCTTCTAGACACTCTGTACTGCTACCTTTCTTTCAATCCTGCCAACATAATCGAATAAAAAAAGCTAAAAAAGAAAACTACCTTTAATAAAACTTTAGAAAGACTTAAAAGTAATTGATATATTAAATTAAACGAAATATTTGTCTCAATTCGTGTCATTTTTAGAAAAAATAGGTCTCGTTCCAAATTTGTCATATTTATTTCATATTATTGTAATACTATTTTATCTAATGTTTTGATAATAGTTTGATCAGAAAGTGTTGAGAAGAGTGGGCCTATGAATGAAGTAAAACAGAGTGAATCAGACCAAGAAGAGCCAGAAAAAGCGTCAGTAGAGAAGGCAGAATAATCGTTCCCCAGGCATGCACAAATCAAATGGTGGGCCAATCTTCTATTTTTTTAAGCTTGGGGTGAGAACATTTCTGCAAGACAATCAGTGATTCCAGCCTCCTTTACATTTTTACACCGAAATGTCTTTGACTACGCTTGCAGCGATTTTAAATCAGATAAAGAGGGAGAGCTGTGAAATGTCGTTCAGTGGTGCTCAATGCTGAATCATGCTTCGTTTTAGAATCAGAGAGCCATCGCAGGACAGCATCCGAATAGTCGGTATAATAGTCTGGGAATAGTCCATATCCTTGGATAGTCATTTTTCAGAATACAGTGATATCTCGGTGGTATGGGGATGATATTGTATGGTTTCATGCACTGTATTTCTTTGTCAAGATTCACGGAGCGTTGTTTCAGCAAGATAATGCTGAGCCTCATTCATTGTGAAGGATTGTTTACATCATTTAAAAATATTTTCGTGCCATGTCCCCCTATTGAGCCTGTTTGGGAGTAGATGAACCTGTCACCATGCCACAATATTCGAGATTTAGTAAGCATCGTAAGACAAGCCTGAGCTAGTGTTTCCCCAGGGAAATGTCTAGCGTCTGTTTGATTCACTTCTACATCGTATTTCGGTGTGTAAAGCTCAAAAATGTTTCACTGTTCTAACTTGCATCCTTTCCATGTATTTTTATAAGAACTAAATTTCACTTTTAAGTAATACCTCCTTCTTGAGGTATTACTTAAGTAATACTCCTTCTTAATTCTAATTAATTTTTAACAAAAATAATAATTTAGGTACACAAAATTTATGTCCTCTTGGAGATGTGATAATTACTTCCTTTGAGTTTTTTTGTTGAATTTGTTTAAATTTAATGAAAGTAAAAAGTCATCTTTGATTAGTACTAAATAATACTTGTTTTAAGAGGTCCAGTGGACGAGTGGTAGTGTATCGCGCTTCCACACCACAGGTCCGATGTTCAAATCCCGGGCTGGGCAAGATCGACTCAGTCTTTCATTCCTTCAGTGGGTCTATAAAATGAGTACCAAGCTTGCTTGGGGACTAAAACATTGGCAGTTTTCGCTTCAGACTTACCACTTGATCGAGATATCTGCTCATGCACCTCAGCGCCCAATAATGACCTATACTAAGATGGGCACAGTAGGCCCTGGCCCTCATGGGCTGTTGTGCTACTGAGTTTGAGTTAATGGTTGTTTTAAAGGTCTATCTTAGAATCTTAAGACATATCTTCTTTTTTTATTATAATACTTAGAAATGAACAAAACTGAAATATATTTTAGAAAAAAAATATTACTTTTAATAAAAAAGTTTATATAATTGTTTGGTTTTGTGTGTGCCGGGAAATATCGACGGACACATTTCGTTTTTCATTAAATAAATCATTAGAGAACTTGTTATTTATTTATGTATGTATTTTTTGTTTTAGATAATCACTCTGATACACACTTTTATTTACTCTTCTTTTCACTCTGATTCTTTTACTGTTCAGTTTTTCCCAGCAATATTCCTTTTCCATAGATCAGGACCGGCGCTAGCAGTTTCGCCACCCCGGGCAAAAAGGTAAAATGCCGCCCTTTTATAACAAAAATTAAAAGAAATAACCTAAACCATTTCCATGCTTAGTGGTAAAATAAAACGAGAGCAAAAAAAAAAAAAAAATTGCGATGAATAATGTTGAAGTTTTGGTTAGCAAAAAATACTAATTTATTAATTTATGTTTTTGGCACTAAATTAAAATTAGGGTTGCACACAAAAAAAGTCATTTCTAGTGTATAATTATAAAATACAGATATTAAAAAAATACTAAAACAAATTATAGAACCACTAAGTATTAAAACTTAATTACATATTAAAAATACACTTAAACCAAGAGATAAACTTAAAAGTGTTTCTATATTTCACTTTTAATTCTGAGAATATTTTTTCATAATTTCTTTAACACTAATTTCTTCAGCCAGTTCTTGTTCAATGGCTATTGTTGTCAAGCCGTTTAGCCGATCCTCGGTAGTTGTGGAGCGTAAAATTTTTTAATTAATTTTAATTTGGAGAAACTCCTTTCTCCCTTTTCCACACTTATTGGGTGAGTAAGCAATATCCTTAAGACTATACCGAGATTTGGAGCATTCTTAATTGGAGCATAATTTTGACATTCTTATTGTTGCCTTTTCTAAAGATTTTAAATATTGCTATAGATTGGAACCTATTATTACTAGAATTTTTTCTTAAATATACATACTAACGCTTTTAAACCTTTTCACAATCAGGAAAAATACATTTTAAAGGATTTTTGAGAAATACAATAGTAAAATGAAATAGTAAATAAAAACTATTGCACACTGAAAACATCGACTTTTTAATTTTTAGTGCACCAGTGTTCTACGGGACACTGATTAAGTGCCTCTCGTTTATGTCCTGGATGAGTGGTTATGCTCTGAAGTATTTTATATTTGTATTCATTGCAATTAAACGATTGAGAATTAAAGCCTTTATATATTAATCACAAATAAAACATAGTTTAATAAGATTGAAACTTAATTTTAAAAATGCTTTGGAAGTTATTCAGGCTTCAAGTCAATGTTGTCTGCTTATTAGGGCTGCTAATTCTATATTATTTAGATATCACTATATATTCAAATTAATTATCTATTTAATAATCGTCTTTCGAAATTTAAAATTCACTCCTGAAATTTTGCAATTTATTTATCTAAAGGATGTTTTTGCATTGAATTTGTATTTTTAAAAATATTTGTATTTTTTTGTTTTAAAACCTTTAAGTCTTTTAATTGTTTTCTTAAAATTCTTCCATATATTAAACTGCAGATAATTTATTAACTCAATTTTTAAAATTTTCAAAATATGCATTTTGATGAACTTTATTACTAGCATATACAAAACTGTTTTACAATATTTTAAAGGTATTTTATACATTTTTTAGGTATTTTTATAATTAATTATACACATAATATATATAATTAAGAGAGTATACACATAATATATATGTATATAAGTATACACATAATATATATGTATATAAGTATACACATAATATATATGTATATAAGTATACACATAACATATATAATTAAGGATACACATAATTAATTATACACATAATATTTATAATTAATTATACACGTAATATATATAATTAATTATACACATAATTAATTATTAGACTGCATTAAATATTCTTTCAAATTGTTCGTGTAAAACAGAGGTTCCCCAGCTTTTTTGTCTCATAGACCCCTTGCCATCGGCATGGGGTATACCCCTGTTTAATTAATATTGGATTTTTGCAAAATTATCAACTTAAATGTCTTTTTGACTGCTAGTACTACTACTACTACTTTAAAAGAATTAAATTTATAACTGATGAAGTATAGAGTTAAAAGTTTAAAAAGCATATGTTAATTAATTACATTAAAAGTTAATTAATATATAAAATAACTGTTAAATAAAACAACCAAGCAACATACAATTGATTTTAATGGGAGGGTTGAATCTGGCGCTACAATAACAAATTTTCTACATTTAGTATCAATCTTGTCAGGTTTAACCTTATATATCCTCTGTTAGTAGTGTCCAGTTACTTTTTTTGTTTTGGAGATAGGTAACTGCATGAAACTTCTTCTTACTAGGAAAAATAATTAAAAACTTCCTCACGATATTCCATAATTCTAGACAAATAACAGGTTTGCTTTTTTAAAGCCAAAATTGCAGGAATCCGTTTCCAAACTTTAAAATCTTCATTGGTGCATATCACGATCAGTTCCCGTTGTCATGTGACATTCCCCCCTATGTGACCATGTGAATTCATTGCCTACTGTGGTATTATCATAGTCAAAGCACTTTCAAAATTGGTTTCAAAATCTTAATTAAAGGCAGTTAAATGTTAAACGTAGATTAAAACGTGCTGATATATTGTTTGGGTTAATTTGAGAAAATTCCGGACCTCTAGTATTATACTTCTTTAGTTTAACTCTGGAAAGAAACTCTGAGATGGTTCGTGTTTTTAAAAAAAATTATGCTGTCACATTGTACGGGCAAATTAAAGTCATTAAATTAAATTTAGTAAATACATCTGCTAAATAAGTAAAATTTGGTTTCCAATTGATTAAATTTTCTTTGAAAATTGAACTCACGATCTAGTTTAATGAGAGCCAATATTACTTAGACCCCCACTTACACCTCATTGAGTGGCCGCGGTAGCCGAGTGGTATAGGTATCGGACCGTGGCTTGCTTTGTCACGGGTTCGAGCCCAGTACCACTAAAGACCTGCCGTGTAGGGCAGCGATGCACGTTAAATCTGTCGAGAGCTGAAACGTCCTCCCGTTGGTATGGTGTGATAGTTAGGAGAGGGGGTGCCTGCTCAGGTGTCGTCCATGTCACTTGACCATGGTTCAAAATTACGTGGTCCGTCGCCAAAAGCCCTCGTGTAGCTGAACAGTGCGACGTTAATATTCAATCAATCAATACACCTCATTGACCCCCAAATTATTTTTTTGCTGACCTGGACCCCCCTTGCAAGTCGTCCTAGACCACTTTGGAAATCACTGGTGTAAAAGATCTTAATTAAAAAGGTATCTTGTAATTTCCTCTTAAAATGGCAATAGCATGCATTACACACACACACACACACACACGCGCGCGCGCGCGCGTATATATATTGTTCAAGTTTTAATAATTTAATTTACAAAAGAATGGCTAACTTAATAGTCTTAGAATAAATTAGAAAAATTATATATTTATTTCACATGTTACATTCAATAAAAAAAAAAAAAAAGTGTCTATATAAGTAAAATTAACTTATTTTTTTCTTTGAAATTTTTTTTAACAGTTTGAAGCAATATAAATTAAATATTTAGCAATTACAGACTAGTTTATTTATTATTAAACAAAATTATCACAATATATTACGATTACAAAACAAAATCATCATAATAAATATAACTACGTTGTATTTCAATTTTGAGCTATTGCTGTTAGGATCCTTTATGTATGGTAAATAATTAATGAAAGTACTCAAAAGCTCATTAATGTTTTGCATTTTAAATGACCTACTATCGTCCTTTATAAGCGACTAAGGAATTTATTTTTATAGGAGAGGCAAATAATATTTTTTTCATTTGAATAACAATGTCAATCGAAAATGTTTTAAGATTACGGTACATTTAAACTACGAAAACACACATACTTAAAAATGTTAATCAACATGAAAATATTCTACGAAACTGATGATATTAATATTTATGTATAAATAAATAAATAAAATAGAAAAAGAGCAAATGTAGCAAAATAATTTTTTCTTTTCACTTTATCTTACGCGATGATTAAAATTCCTGGGCATTAAAAATCTAAAAAAAAATTTGAAAAGAAAATATTGTTACCTTTTTTGTTGTCCTACTTTGTCTTGTCTGTTTAAGCATAGGAAACTAAAAGAACTAGTTCGGAAGTCAAATTGACACAAGATTCCCTCAGTTTTCTTCGAAAAAAGGGTCTTTTTCTCAGAGTCATCCTGCCCCTTTCTTTTCATTCATAAAACTTGACCCTGCTTTTCATCACTTTTGTTGAGACTAATCTCTGACAAAATCTATCTCTTTCAATAGTACCCGAATTCACGTATACAAAGCAGTAACAGTTATAGGAAATTAGTTGAAAGAGAAGGAAAGTGATGCCTAAAATCTTCTTTATTACCCTCTCTCCCTTCCCCCATGGGACCAGCGTTGAGAAACACGGCATTAAATACTAATGAATACTCGTTAAAAAAATAATAACTTAAGGACTCCACAGGAAACATGAATATTTTGCATGTGGAGACCCCCTGGGTCTCACCCTGGACACCAAAATTAATTTGAGGCAAAGAACCACCAAGAGCCATTTTGTATAATAATAATAATTATTTATTACTTCAAGTCTCAAAAAAAAACTCTAATAACATATAATACTTTTATGTTACGTCAAATAAAGGGATTTACCTTTTATATTAAATTAAATTACGAATTATGCAACTAATTAGTAATTACGCTCAAGATCAAGTAAGGTCTACCGAAATAGGAGGTCCGAGAAATAACGTACTCGAATTATTAACTTTCATTAACTTTAACTAATTTGACTAAACTAACGCTTATTTTAAGAGTACATAAATTATATTTACCACTGGTTATATAAGTTTTCTCGTTCTTCAGTAGACTATCAGCACGACGTCTTCACTATCTTAATATTCTGGAATCCTCTAAGATTGAGGTTACTGTTGCTGGCTCAATAGCCTTCCTCATCATCATTAAGATTGCTAGCTAACAACGCTCGACTTAAATACCTTATCTATTAAGCCTACCCCGTTTATCTTCTTGGAGTTGATGGAAATATACAAGAATTTATATTCCTCAAAAAGACGCCTAAGAAGATTAGTGGAAAGGTTCCGTACAGATTCGTCACATGCATACACATTTTTAATTTTTTTCCTTCAAATTTTTATTCTGACTCGTTTATTTTCCTCATGAATTAGTTAATGTTACAGCCAGTTTGCCGCCTCCTAAGGTTCCCGCCCCGGGCAGCCCCTAACGCCGGCCCTGCTTAGATTGTAATGTTTTACTCCCGACTCATAATTTTAGATGTCACTTTTTAAAAAATTTGGTGATCTCTCCTTATTCTTTTTTATATGATCAATTTCAAATGTTTATTAAACGATTACTCAATTTTAATGAGAGTAATGAAAACAAAGTTTTCAGTGTCATAAATGAAGTGATCTGAAATATTTGTTCTGACGTAAAAAGTTATTTACGTTGAATGACGTACGGATGGCGGTTCGTTTGTAATTTTTGAAATCCGTTGTTGAATATACGAAACTGAAAACATGGTTTCTCTTTTACATCTAAGTAAAACATTCAATGTTTGAAATATTTTGATCCACTTTTAAAATTATATTGATTGCGAATTGTTCCAAATAGTAAGTACAATGTGGTTTTTAATTTTCTATGTTATTGAAATTCGAGTTTTAGTTGTTTGATAATTTAATTTTTAATAATTCATTACAAAAAAAAGTATCTTAAATCTATCTAATTTTAATTTACTATTTTAGTTGATATAACTAGGACTTTATTTGTCGGATAAATGGATTGAATGGGTTAATATGTAAACAATACTACTAACTGAAATGTTTTAAATTCAGTGTTTTAGTGCATAATACTATAGATTCATTTATTTCTCTATACATTTATGAGACATTTTTTTTGTAGTTTTAAAAAGAAGATTTTAAGAAAAAATTATGCATTAACGAATGAGGCAGTAATATGCAGTTTTCGGTAAAAATCCTAGGAGAGCCCACACCCTTGGCGACAAACCGAAAAAAGCGCCAAGTCAGAACAAGACGGCGGCAAGGGAATATAGCGGGAGAAGGTGGATGCGTAGTGAAAATATATGTAAACAATACAGAAATTAAACATTTAAGATAAAAAATATAAAAACAGTACTGACTTTCTTACTGCTGATCTTTTCCGAGTGGAGGGTACAGCATAACAACAGATTTTAAAAAAGCCTTAAAGATCTCATCGCTAAGCGAATGATTGTGTGAGCGCCACCATATTTTTTCTGCGAGGTAATGGTTGAACATACATTTGGCGTAGCTGGTATGATTTCGAAGAAAGCGTTTTATTGGCGACCATTACATTTAGGACAACCATAACTCGAAGCAATCAATCCTTCCTTCATACACCATTCAATCAATTCTTTCTTACCTTTCGCATTCAACAAAGTAAAAAATTCTAAAGTATATTCTCTCACACACGCAGCCAGCCCGGAGCCTAACAACAAAATGAAATTCGAAATGCGCGCCCACAAAATACGAAAATGCTAGAATTAGTTAGGGTTGCCATATGTAACGTTTAAAAGTAGGATTACCAAGATGGCGCAATTATCGCCAACCAAAGTAATTCGCGCCAAGGGTGTGGGCTCTCCTAGGAGTGAATCCAGTTTTCATTTGATAAAACCAGATTTTTGCATGCACGGATTTGAACTTCACATACGTGGAAACTGTATTTTTAAGAACAAATTTATTTTTTCTTCAGGAGAGGTTTTGATTCCTAAGATCCTTTTAGCTACACAGTATATATATATATATATATATATATATATATATATATATATATATAGTGTAAATTCTCTACTAATGAGAGATGAACATTAATCCAACAAAACCGAAAAAAGTTGAGATTGTAAGAAACCAAACATAGAAGGTTATATCAGAAATTAAAATTAAAATAGGGTTAAGAGTATGAAATATATATATATATATAAACATTTTGTTTATATTAAGAAATTAAAGATTTTAATTAGAAGGGATATATGTTCAGGATAATTATAAGAAATTTATATTTTTTCGATTGAAAATGCTTACAGTGGCATAACATACACCTCCGCATCACAGGGGAGCTCAGGGTTCGAGGGGGCTCAAAATTTACAGTGGGTAAAAAAAGTATTGGCCTATAATAGATCAAATTAGCTAACAAAGGAAATGCTTGACAATTTTAACTGGACATAACGAACACAGGAGGTAATAAACACACAAATCTAATGAAACTTTCATTTTAATATGTCTTTTACAGAAAATATTCAACAAAAACGTATTTTTGCATGTCAAAAAAGTGTTGACAAAATAATAAGTAAACTGTGAGAACAAAATCAGGATATGTTTAATACTTTGTATGCATACCTTTTGCATTTATAACAGCTTGTAATCTATTTCTCATAGAGAAAACCAAAGTCTTGGTTGTACTATTGGGAATTTTGTGCCATTTTTGCAGGAGTATACGCTTAAGTTTGTCTTTACACGAAATTTTATGTTTCCTGACTTCTACGTCCAATTTGTGCCATAAATTGTCAGGCAATTGAGGCGGCGTCTTTAACTGGCGAGTAGAGTTATACAGTAACCACTCCCGGCTGAGGTTCGCTGTATGCTTAGGGTCATTGTCTTGTTGAAACACAAATGATGTTCCTAAGCCAAGTTTTTTGGCACTGGATTGCAAATTATGGCTCTATATGTTGATTTACGTACGTGCTGTCATAATACCATCAATGAAGCACAGTTTACCAACTGCGTTTTCTGCCATACAGCCCCAAACTAAGATGCTCCCTCCACCATGTCTCACGGTCGGTGTTAATTTTGTTTTTCCAATTCGGTGTTTGGCTTTCTCCACACATATTGTCGTCCATCACTCCCGAAAATGTTAAACTTCGATTCGTCGAAAAAAATAACTGTGTTCCAAAACTTATCTGATAAATTAACATGAGATTTTGCAAAATCTAATCTCTTTCTTCTGTTTCTTTCCGAAATGAAAGGTTTCTTTCTTGTTGCCCTTCCATAATAACTTCATGTAAAACATTCTATATAGTCTGTACACTAAAAGTTTTATGCGAAGTATTAGCAACATCTTTGGCTAACTGGGGTGCACTTATTTTAGGATTTTTCTTAACCTCTTTGATAATGCTACATTTCTCCCTTGCAGAAAATATTCCAGGCCGTCCACTTCTAACCTTATTTCCTGTGGATCCTGTCTCGTTGAACTTTTTTACAGCACTTCTGACAGTAAATAAACTTATATTCAATTGTATTCCTATAGCACGATAATTTAAACCCTCATTTCTCAGCTGAATAATCATGTTTTTAACATTAACATCCAACTCCTTCGATTTCGAAGCCATTTTATCACAGCATTAACAAATTAACGTTTTAAAAATTTTGAAATGGCACTGCAGACTTTATACTAACAGGCTTTCTTATCAGTCTAAACACGTAACCTCAACATGACAAAATTTGCATAACAGTTAGAACTTTGCCAATACTTTTTTGACATGCAAATTTAGGTTTTTGTTGTATATTTTGTGTAAAAGAGAGGCATATTAAAATGAAAGTTTCATTAGATTTGTGTGTTTATTACCTTCTGTGTTCGTTATGTCCAGTTAAAATTGTCAATCATTTCCTTTGTTAGCTAATATGATCAATTATAGACAATTTCCAATATTTTTTTTACCCACTGTATGTTACCTTATGGTTTTGCAGTTCTTTGTTAGATCTGGCTTGGGGCTCCAAACCTGACTTTGCAGGGAATTATGCCACTGAATGCATATATTATTATTACTCAATTGAGAAATTAGTTTTGAATCTTTTCTGTTGATTCAATATTGGAAATTTAAAAAAAAAAAAAAGCTTTTTTTAATAGTGCTTATGTATTATTACAACAATGCCAACATTCAAGATATTTTGTCAAGTTTGTAACCCCAGTTTTGCATGTTTCATTTGCACTGAATTGGCAACCATGTGCTTCGTTTCTTATAATGTCGCCAACGTGGTTGTGATAATACTTAAGGACCTTTTTACTAAATTAACAAACACTGTTCAATCAAGCACAAATCTCACTTAGATTTTTTTGTGTGTTTTTATGCACAATTAAAAACTACTTACTGTTTGTTAATTTTACTCAATTCTGAATAAAAAGTGCACAATATTCATGTTCAAGTACTTACAATTATGGTACTCCTCCTGCATTTGATGGCAACATGTGTATGTACCTTGCTAATTGAACAATACCAGTTTGTATTGGATTTGTTGATTTCTGTTAAAATCATTCAGTACATACGTATTATGATAATACATAAGTTCCAAGAGGTTTTAACCATTTGAGTGCTGAATAGTTTTCTTATATATATGCTAAAAGTACGGAATGAAATGCATAGTAATTTTTTTTTGGAGAACAATAGAAATGGTTATAATTAACACTAATTATGTAACAAGTAATTTTTACCTACAAAAATATTTTTTATTCTCACTTATTACAAGAATGTTTTGCTGTACAAATTCCATGAATTCCTTTTTTACATATAGTGCAAATTAAGTTGGATCGTTTAATTCCATTACCATTTTTATTACTGCATACATCACATTGTCGTAAGTTTCACCCAGGCAATTTTTCTAAAGAAAACTTTGTACTTATTGGTAGTCTTCCTGTGGCATTTTTGCTTGCTAACTATTCCTCCTCGATAGCATCAATAATGTTCAAAATAAATTGTAGTCTAGTTAATAGTAAAAATTATTTATTAATTTTAAATAAATAAAACACGCTCATTTTGTCTAACGTACCACAGCGGCTCTACTGCATTACTACTTACCACTGTATTTTATTTTATTTTATTTTAATTCTTATATTATTAAAAATCACAATTGAGTAAAATGAATAAAAACTGCAACTGATAGGAATTCAACTGCTCTCAATAGATGTGAAAATTATACTACCTAACAGCAGCCACATAACAGGCAAACGCACATAAGCGAATGGCATATCACAAGCGAAGTGCGATAGTGCTTCGCCGCACTGAAGCCGTTAAGAATGATTGGTACTTGCCTATTATTGCAACAATCACCAACTCTATTAATAATTTGCCAAGTTGCCAACCCTGATGTTCTATGTGTCGTACGTGCTGAATTGGCGATCAGGTGCTTTATTTCATATAGTGTCGCAAATAGGCTGGGATAATATGTACCAACCTCCTTTTCTAATAGGAATAGCCAGGGAATAAAAATACAGTAAAAAGTAGCTTGGAAAGCCAGAAAATTATTAAATAAGTAATACCAAAACTTTAAGTAAAACAGTTATTTATAAACCTTACCCGGTAAAATCCTAGGAGAGCCCACACCCTTGGCGACAAACCGGAAAAAGTGCCAAGCGAAGTCGACAATGGCGGCAAAGGAATATAGCAAAATAAGGTGGATGCGTAATGAAAATATATGTAAACAATACAGAAATTAAACATTTGAGATAAAAAATATAAAAACAGCATTTACTTTCTTACTGCTGATCTTTTCCAAGTGGAGGGTACAGCGTAACAACAGATTTTAAAAAGCTTTAAAGATCTCATTGCTAAGCGAATGATCGTGTGAGCGCCGCTATATTTATTCTGCGAGGTAATGGTCAAACATACATTCGGCGTGGCTGGTACAATTTCGAAGAAAGCGTTTTATTGCCGACCATGTTACATCATGCCGATCATTGCATTTAGGACATTCAAAACTTGAAGCAATCAATCCTTCCTTCATACACCATTCAATCAATTCTTTCTTACCTTTCGCATTCAACAAAGTAAAAAATTCTAAAGTATGTTCCCACACACGCAGCCAGCCCGGAGCCCAACAACAAAATGAAATTCGAAATGCGCGCCCACAATATACGAAAATGCTAGAAATAGTTAGGGTTGCCACATGCAGTGTTTAAAAAAGTAGGGTTACCAAGATGGCACAATTATCGCCAACCAAAGTAATTCGCGCCAAGGGTGTGGGCTCTCCTAGGAGTGAACCATTTTTTACAATTCCGGAGACTTTTATCAACTCTCAAAAGTTAGAAATTGTATTAATTCAATTTGTGACATTCTTTTCTATTGTCATAACTTGGGGCATAATGAGAAAAAATTTTGTTCTAATTTTAAAATACAATCCTTCAAAAAACTTCTTCAATGGCTCAACAGTCCTGGGTAGGCTGTGGCCTTCTCCAGGCATCTCTTCTTTTGTATACTGTTCTCCAGTTTTTTAAATATTAAGATCTTTCTTGATACATATCAGTCCATCTTAGCGGGGGACTACCCCAAAGTCTATTTTTATGGGCTTTTCCAGAAAAAGTTTCTAGCAGTAATGAACTTTATTCATTCTAGCAAAATGACCAGCCCATTTAAGTCTCTGTAATTTGATGAATTTTTCCTTTTCAGTTTTCAAAAAACCATTGATGGAAAAAACATTGTCTGCATTATTAGGGTTTTTTTTTTAATTTCTGTTTCCAATCTTATATTATGTTCAGGATGTTGGCTTGGTAGTTGAGAGGTAGTGTGCTTGCTTTGTAAGTTTGATTCTGGCTGGAGTTAATAGATTTTCTGGATGTGAAAATCGTAGGCACGGATGTCATATGATTATGTGGCATATAAAAGATTGCTTGAGTGTCAGTTAGGCTCTGATATTTAAGGCAAAATTAAATCATAGCAATATTTAGCATCCGACGAGAACTCGAATTAAAATTAATTCAAGCTTCCAAATTTGTTAGTGAAAGCTGCCATTAGATGGTGCCCCTATGAAATACATTTGGGGACTTGAGTCTGCAAAAGGCTTTGTTGCTGATATGCAGCCCGTTAGGGGGGTAAACAACTAGCATTTAATTCTGATGAAATACAACAAAGCAAAAGAACTGGGATTTAAATAAAAAATATCTGAAATCTTCAGTATCATTAAATAAATATATACCTTTAAAAAAAGATAATGAAGCCGCCTAGCCAATATGGTAGATTTGACACTCAGCTTGTAATAAAGTGGGTTCGGGTTCGAATTCTGAATAAGGCATGACTTGCTAAAGGAGAAAGAAGACAGACTTTTGCCTGAAATGGATTCCCATCTCAAATGGAAAGCAGCGCATCCCTTTTGTTCTAAGTTGGGATCATCATTTGTAATAAAGTCTATAATTTTCTGTGGTTATATTGTATGTTTCTGTTCTCTATTTTCTGCATTTTTGAAGTAATTATATACAGTTAAAACCTCTATATTGCAAATTTTTCTATATAGCGAACTTTTTCCTGGAACCAAGAACATTTCGCAATTTTCTTCGTAAAATAGCCTCCCTATAGCGAAGTGTATTTTCCATATAATGAACTTTTTCTTTTGTGATTCAATTTTTTCCTCTATTTTTGAAGTACTTCTGGACATTTCAGGTTATTCTCTCTTTTAACACATTTTATGGCCATCATAAATCTTGAACTGGTTTTATTAGGTGCCTAACTCTCTGAAAGTAGAATTCCATGTGTTTCATACAAGAAGTTCAACCTTTAGTCCCAATGTCCAGTTAAGTAGAAACGTTTTCGATATCCCTTTGTACCCTCAACAGAGTTGTCTCGTATCCCAGTGTCCTTGAGTAGTGTTCATTGATCAGTCATACTTATGGCTCAAAAACGTCAAAACATAAGTGCTCGAGCATCAAAGATAAAAATTTAATTCTTCAGGAAGTGGATAAAGGCATCAAAAAACTTTCCTCACCGTTTTTCTTTCTTTCTTTTTTTTCATAAGATATATAAAATATATATTTACAAAAAGGTGTGAATAATTACTTTTTTAATAAATAGCTTTTATGAGTTAAAAATTTGTTTTATGTTGTTTATATATAAGGAAAATTGAAAGAGGAACCTCTATATAATGAATTTTTCATATAACGAACTTTTTTTCGGGATTTAGTGACTTCGTTATATAGATGTCCGACTGTATTTATATTTCAAAAAGAGCCAGAGCTATGTATAAAAATGTTTCAATTTTTAATTTTGGTACTTGTGTATTAACATCACGGTTAAAGTGTAGTATAGGGGAACCACTTGGCACAGTCCCTTTTTTTTTTTTTTTTTGGCGACTAAAAGCGGTCACCAAGGTACTTTTTTCGGAATTATTTATTGTTTATTTTAGAATGAATTTAATATCTCACCATGACATTTAGATAAAAACAGCCAAATCTGAAGAAATTAAATCATATTAAAACAAAAGATTCTTAGGTGTTATATTTGAAGAAAAATGATTCTCTCGAGGTGCAGTGATGCTAATACTCAAGTACCTTAATTTTTATATTTGGTCATGTTGTATATGTATTCCTCAAAATATTTTCTTTCAGATTTTGTTTCATTATGGCTGATCAAGCTCAAGAATCCATTGCTACTCGTTTTATGAGACTAAATCAATTAATTCTTGGAAAATCTAATTATAATCTTCCAAAAAAATACCTTATTCATCGAGATGGATTACTTGATATTTTATTTGCTTTGTATGAGGAATGTAACGTGGATTATTTACGTAAAGATAAACATATTGCATCTTTTGTTGATAAATGTAAGTATATAATTTTTGTAAACAAATATGTTTTTCATTTTATATTAATGTGTTTGATTTTTTTAATACTTATGCAGCATTGATATTTCACGAGTAATTAATTCTTCCCCACTTTCCACTAGTCAGGAAAATGAGAAATCAATCAAATTATAGAGTGTAACCTGATAATTTAAACATTTTTTTTTATCAAAGCAAATTTTTTAAAAATTTGGTGTTTTATTTTAGTTAGAATCTTTAAAAGCAATTTGGGCCTGTTTTCCTTTCTGATGATTGATAAACTTGAGTGACACAATTAATCTATTTAAAGTGGAACTTTAAATTTTAACTTTTTTTATGTAAACTAATTTTTTAAAAATATATTATTTAAGAGAGTAAAAATTTTAATCATCTTATAATAGAAATCAGCTTTAAGTCTTGATGACATAATATTTGAATTTGATATGCCTTGTCAAAAGAAAGGGGCAGAAGATCATTTCGAACATATCCTTCAGGTCAAAAGCCAATAAAATAATTTTTTTAAATAAAAATGTAAGCTCTTTATTATATAGGCATTTCTTAACATTAAATCTACAAAAAAGTGCTATATACTTTAATATAAATATATATATTTTCATAATTTTTACGTATATTGTCTAATTCTATAACCTTTTTCTGTAATTTGAGGTATCCGTAATATCATTAAAGTATTGTTTTGGTATATTCATTTATTGAATTTTATCTATTTATCAGTCAAAGACCTGATGGTTGAGCTGAAATCCCTTCGTGTGAATTTACGAGATTTTGAAGTGAAGAAAATTATTGGAAGAGGTCATTTTGGTGAAGTTCAAGTAGTCAGAGAGAAGGCTACTGGAGATGTGTATGCTATGAAAGTATTACGAAAGCAGGAAACGCTATCACAACAAAATGTATGTTTAATGAATACTTTTTCTTGTAGATTGAAAAAAATTTGAAATTGAACTTTTTTCATTTAACTATTTAATTTAATTGAAAATGCAACTGTTTTTTTTAATTACCATTCAACACCTTAAAGTATTTCCTAATGAAATTTTATTAATATTATTTGTATTTTAACTTTTTTATGAACATTATTTTAAAATCAATTATATTTCATTTAAATTCAGCTTAAATATATATATACATATTTTGGGGGGTAAATTTTTCTGTTTTATTACAGTAATATTTATAAAATATGTAAGGAAATGTTAGTCTGAATTTTTAAGTATGATCTAAAGCTATTTAATGTGTGCTATATTGGAAATGTATGTACTTTACATTTGGTACATATTTTACATTTAAAAACAAGTATCCATTTTAGATTGGTTTAAAATTAATAATGCAATGAAATATATTTAACCTTTTAAAGTTTTCATTATTCAACATACAATTTTAATTATCTTTCTTGATTCTTTTAACTTAATAGAGAAGATTGTAAAATTCTAACAAAATATTTCTTGAATTTTTTTTAAATTCAATTTATATTAAATATTTTATTAGCTTTCATTTATTGTTTTATTTTAAAATTTTGCTATTTCTTGAGTACTCTTTTTCTCAATAAATGAAATTATTTTTTGTTACATTCATTAATGCAATGAAACAACTTAGTGTAATATCAGTAAGAGTAATTTTTAAATATAAATTCCTGCTTTGCGACATGTTTTACACTTTATTTTAATCAAGTATGTATTTTAATGTTGAATATAATATAAAATTTTACATGCCAGATGGCATTTTATGAAGAAGAAAGAGATATCATGGCCAAGTCAACAAGTCCTTGGTTAACAAAACTCCAGTATGCATTCCAAGACAATCAGAATCTTTACTTAATAATGGAATTTCACCCTGGTGGGGATATGCTCTCACTGTTAGAAAGATATGAAAATATTTTACCAGAGGAGATGTGTCAGTTCTATTTGGCTGAGTTGGTATTAGCTATTCACAGTCTTCATTCTATGGGATATGTACACAGGTAATTTATTCAAAATTATATTAAACAATTATTCATTTGCTACTATGGTAATAAAGAATTTTAATAACTTAATTCCTGATTTTTTTACACAGAGATATAAAACCAGATAATATTTTGATTGATCGAACAGGACACATCAAATTAGCAGATTTTGGTTCCTCTTCAAAGCTGAACAATCATAAATTGGTATGCAATTACAGAATATCAAAGTGCCTAGATTTAATGCCATGTATCTTTTAAGCAAACTAATTGTTAAGCACATCTTAACCTAGAAATCTAGATTGATAATAATATATGTATTTCTAAATAGGTCATAAGCAGTATGCCTGTGGGTACACCAGATTATGTTGCTCCTGAAGTTTTAACAGCTATGAATGCTGGACCTGCATCTAGCAAAAGCTATGGAGTTGAATGTGACTGGTGGTCTTTAGGTATTGTTGCCTATGAAATGGTATTCGGTTCGACACCTTTTACAAGTGACACTGTTTTGGTAACCTACAATAATATAATGAATTTTAAGGTATTGCTTTCATATTTTTCTTATCATTTTTAAAAATTTGACTTAGTGATTTGGGGGTACTTGCGTATTATTATAACCTATTGGCTACATTATATGAAACAAAACACATGATTGCCAATTCAGCACATACGAAATCGGGGTTACCAGCTTGGTGAGTTATCTTGAACATTGGCATTGTTACGATAATGTATAAATACTGATTTTGGAACAGCGCAAAAAGCTTTAAATTTGCTTAATTTTTCAAATTTCTTTTAAAATTAATTTTTATTTTATAAATTTTCTAGTATTAGGGAAATTAACAACTTGTTTTTTAAGAAATTATTCAAAATTGATGCTTAATAATTAATATTCTTCATAAAGATATAAATTTAACTTAAAATGAACACATCCAACATACAGTATGTATTTATAACACATAAAAAATAAATATCAAAGACAGCAAATACTCTCCCCCTAGTAATCTCTTTAAGAAGATTTGGTACTTACGTATTAGCGTCCCCACAGCAAAATTTGCACCACGTGAATCGTGTTACGATATCAAAACAAAGATTATTGCGTGTTTTACTTAAAGAAAACCGATTTTTTTTCATGGCTCAATTTTGGCTGTAATGACACTAATATGTAAATACCAAAGTTTTTTAAGTTTTTACTTAATACTTTTTTTGTTAGTTACAATTTTTTAAATCAATTTTATGAATTTTAGTATGTTTTTTGCAAATGCATTTATAACTCATACCACCTCCCCCATTTCCTTTTTATTTTTGGAATTAGAAAATATTTATCTATTATATATATATATATATATATATATATATATATATATATATATATATATATATATATATATATATATATATATGGTGTAAATTTTCAAAAAATTCTTGGAGAAAATGTTATATTATAAAATATTTTTAGAGAACTTGTAAGGTTCTTCAAAATTAGGTTATTTTCATAAAATAAATGAAATTTGCAACAAAAGTATGCATTTGTGGAAGTATGTTAATTAATTAATCCATTGAATCATAAATTCCTTTAGATTATTAAGAAAGATGCCAATTTTACATAGCTGGAAGCAGAATAGAAAAAAAGTATAAGAGTTTATTTTTATTATTTATATATATATTTGTTGACTTTGCTATCCTGAATATTATCCTAATCATCTATCCATCTAAATGTATGTAATCACTTGATTCTAGATCACTAATTCCAATACTAATCATCTAAAGTTCATTATGAGGCTCATTAATTTTTCAAGTACCTCGCTTTTTGAAACAATTTTCCCTGTGTTAATACATAATTAAAAAGCTATAATAGTTATGTCTTAAGTTTCATGATTAGTTATATTCAAATTAAGCCTTAACAAACAGGTTTCAGTCTTGGTTCTACCAAAAATTCATTCATGGGGGAATTGTACACTAAATGGACTGGAGGTGCTAAATACGATTCAGGTAGCAACTTGGTATCCTCTTTGTCTCTTAGACCCGATTCAAAGTTGCGATTTCAATTGGTTTATTGTAATATGATAACAAAACCATGGTTTTGTTAACCTTAAAAAAGCAATTAAATAAATTTCATGGAAAATTAGAACTTCTTATCTAATTTTTTTACAAGAGTAATGTTATATTTTGTGTACATTTTAAGTTTAACAATTAATTATGCTTTTAAAATTATCACTATTTTGAACTACTTTGTTTTTAGAAATCCTTGACATTTCCACCTGAGGCATCAGAAGTATCTGATATGCTGATTGATGTAATAAAAAAATTGTTAGAAGATCCTATAAACCGCTTAGGATATGATGAGTTAGTAGTTCATCCATTATTTACTGATGTGGACTGGAATAGTATACGTCATAGTAAGTAATAAAAATTTTCAAAAATGTTCTGAAATATCCTCAATGTTAATTTTAGAATACAAAGGAAATCATTTTAAAAATTAATATATCTGGATAAATATATAAGTAAAATTAGTAATAAATATTTTCTAATTGTATGTATTTGTACAAATCTTGTATATATTTTACTCCATTTATATAGTTAGTCCTATAACATAATTTAAAGTAACTTTAGCTGTTATTTGATTTTGTAGTACATTTCAAATAGTTTTATATATGTATGAGAATTTAAATGTTAGAGATAATTATATAAGTGTTTAAAATACTTTTATTCATATTTAGCTGCACCACCATTTGTGCCTACAGTATCTGGTGTTGATGACACTTCAAATTTTGATGATTTTGAACCTGAAATTCGAATATTTATGGGTGAACTTAAAAATAAAAAAGAGTTCAGTGGAAAAAATTTGCCTTTTGTTGGTTTTACATATACCTCCCCTTTTGAGCAACTTATTGAAAGGTATTCACAAAAATATTTGATTTTATTTCATTTAAATTTAAAAGTATTTATCTAATTTTAAGAATGCAAAATTTTAATTGATAGCAAGCTAACATTATTCATCAAAAATGCTGTGTGTTTTTCCTCTTCAAATTTGAAATTAAACATTGTTCATACTTATGAAACTTAGTCTTGTCATTTTTTTATATTATTTTGTTGTAGCTATATCTATTTGATATGAAGTATCCTTTTCATCTTGTATAACAAGCATAATTTTTTGAGAACAAGTTATTCATTGAAACATTGTTCACAAAATATGAAACAGATAATGATTTAATTTTTAAACTTTTTAGAATATCTATTTTGAGTGAATAGAATCTTATTAATATCCTGTGCTTTGATTTCTTAAGAACTAGAGAATGTGTATGTAACAGATACATGGGTAGTTTGTCTGTTATCCATTTTTATTAGTTTAAATGATGAATTAATTAATAAAATTTTTTAAGTTTTAATCTATGAGAGTGGGAGTTTAGTGCATTGATTTAATAAGAAAATACACATTTAAAAAGAAAACAAATATTTAGAATGATATATATATATATTTATTTTCCTTCTGATTTTTTTTTATTTTCTGGATTAGTTAAAGGCTTTTAATTAGATATTCATTGAAAATATATAATGTATATAAAACTCTTTTTAAAATGTCATTTTTTTTATATATAAAATCAGTGGAAAACCACAATAGTTTTTTCCCTTAGCTATTAAAAAATTTACATTATCATTAAAAACAAGAAAATCAAATGTTACGTTTGCTAACTGTTATTTGTTTTATTTCATAATGCACTATTTATTCGATAGAATTAAATTATCAAAACAAAACAAAAAACACAAGAATAACCACTCTGTGTTATTGTATAGTTTAAATATCCATTGTATATTTCCAAATTAGCAGAAAGAATGTTTTTCTTCAAAAATTTATCTAAAATTTAAAATTTGTATGTTAGTTGAATTGGAAAAAAATATAATAATTGTAATTTAATTTTCAAACATATTACCATGAGGGCCAAAATGTTGCCAAATGAGTAAAATGTCGCAGAATATTTTCCAATCAAATTGCTGTTAAGTAAAACTGATACTAATAGTTTGGTATTATTTCTGGTTCCTATCTGAAGCAAAAAAAAATTTCCGTTTATTTGTTATCTTATATCCTATCTGTGCTGGTTTCATTCTTTGCACAGTTTTTGTTTCTTTGAAAAATGAGCCGGAAAAAAACTTCATGAGGCTAATTTCAAACTACATGTAGTCGCATTTGCTGAAAATTTTAATATTGTGTTGGCTATTTCTCTGAAAATGAGAAACAAGTTCAAGAGAGGAAGAAAAAAATATTTTAAATTAGGATAGATCCCCCAAAAAGGAAGACCTATGGTTCATGCCTTGAAGGAAAACTAGCTGAATGAAACTAGCTCTTTTGCATTTGGACATTCCAATGAGTAAATGTGAATTCACAAACTATTTTGAAACTGAAATTTTGACTCTGATTTTGAAGAAATTATTGGACTTTCTTTTTCTTTATGAACAAAACTTCCATTCAAAATACCCTAAAAGTTAAAAGATTTGAAATGGCTTGTGTACTAATGGAAAATGTTGTAAAATAAATGTTTTTCTTAAACTACATTTTCTCCAAGATTAGTGGACCTGTTTATAAAGCCTCTCATTTTAACTTTAAAAATGTTCCAAAAATTCTTGGCTTATATAAGGAAATATAAGGCGTTTGTGTATTTTCAAAATTTAATTTTAATTATTTGGTTTACTATTTTTGCATTTTTAAAAAATATTCTGCATTCTTGTGAAATATTTTTAAAAGATGACTACTTTTTATTCAGCATATTTCTTTCAATTTTTTGTGATAAATATTTTTTAAGCAGAAAATGAATAAAAAATAGTTCATTTGTAAAAAAAATAATTATTTTTGCTCATTATATCAGGATATTTTTGTTTTAATAAAGGTTATCTGCTACTGATGAAATGCTCGTTCAATCTCCTTCTACTTCCTTTAGTGAAGTTGATACAAGTTCTAAAAAGAGAGAAATTGTTTCACTCCAGAAGAAAATTATGCAGATGACTGATTCAGAACTAACACTGAAAACCGAGATAAAAAAATTAAATACAAATATGAAAACAAAGGACATTGAAATTGAAACTATGAGAGCTGATAAGCTATTGCAAGATCAGCTAGTAGCTGAGTTACAGGCTGAAGTTAAAGTAAGTTTTCAAACATTTTTGAATTGAACTATTTTTTTAAGATTGTAATACTTAGAATCTCATTTAAAAATATTTTTAGCAAGTGAAACAGCTTCTTGGTTATGAACATGAGCACAGACTAATTACAGAGAAAAAAGCTTCTCATCTTGTTCGCTGCATGAAAATGCGTCAACGGCAAGATGCTATTCGCTTGAGAGCAAAAAGGTATATTAGTATTGTTTTTTAAAAAATATTTACTTCTACTTGAATTCTTTTTGATTCTGCATCACTGCATCTTTTAATACTCATATAATTTAGGATAAGCTCTGATGTATGACTGCTATAAATGAAATTATTTCAAACAGTAATAATCTAAAAATGCCTATCAGAATTCACAAAGAAAACTAAAAATATAAATACAAATTTATTCTTTTAAATTTAAAACCTTTCCGAATACCATGATGAAACCACAGAATACAATTGCAAATATTTAAATAACGATAATTAGTAACATAAGAATTGAATTATACTTAACTGGTAATATTCATGGGTAAAGAAGCCATTAAAAAATACTGAATAATATAAGGAAAAACATAATTGAAAAAGGAACAGGCATGCATTTCTTTTATATGGGGACTAGTAAGGGAGAAATGTAGAATTATGGAATTATATTTGAAATTTTCTCTCTATCTTTGCGTGATCTACAATGTATCAATAAAAAAAGTTATCTTTCATCAAAATCTGGTTTTGATGAAACAATTGATTTCCCTTATGAAGCATTTTGGAAATTTTGCATTCATCAGTAAAATTTTCTTTTTAATTTGAATTGTTATTATATTGATTTGTTAAATTTTAGATTGTATATTCAGAGTGTTTATTTCTTTTTAGTAATGAGTTTCGCCTTGGAGAAAGTGAAAAAATAAGTTTAGAAGAACAACTTGATGATGCCTTGCTGAGAATGGATGAATTTGTTAAAGAAAAAACTGATTTATTAGAAGAATTGTATCAAACAAAACATGTGTTATTAGAATGTCAGCAGAAATTAAAAGAAGTTTGTACATTTTTAATTTTTGTTTTCTCTTTATTGCAATGTATCACAAGATTTTTTTTCTTGCAATCTGATTATTTTTCATAACCCACTAAAAACTTATTGCTTATTTGAGATTTAAAAATAAAATAAATCACTATTTGAAAGTCAATATAATTCTTATGTACTTTTATTGATTGCTTATATAAAATTTTTACAAAAATAAAGTATTAGTAATCATAAAAGTAAGATTATTTCTTTATTGCTAAAAACTTCATATTTGAAGAAAAGGGCAAATGACTTAAGTCTCAGATTATGTTGGATTCTGATATTTATTTTTTAAAGAAAACCAGGGTTGAAAATTTGATTTTACACTTATAAGTTATGACACTAGGCAGGAGAAATTTTACAACTTCTAATTAAATTAGCTACTTTTGATGATATAACAGCCAAAAATCCTTTAGCGGTATTTTCTTGTTTCTGTGTCTGACTATTTGTCACATTATTTTTCAATAACTTGACTCAATATCTAAATCTGGCTATTCTGTCTGTCATTCTATGTTAAAGGTTAATGGATTCCTTATTCATTGTTGGGTGCTGTTGCTCAAGAGAAAATATTCCTTAAGAATAGTCTCCTGGCATAAAAAATGTTCCTTATTACTAAAATCTCATCTAGTAATGAATTTACATTATACCTATTTTGCAGTTTTGTCAGCTTTTTAAAGAGTTTTGTAAATTACAACTTCCACACCACAAAATTAGATTTTTCATCGTAGCAACAACCTTCTTTTGCACTTTAGAATCATTAATTTTATGAGGTCAGATTTAAATTATTAAAAAAAAACCAAATGTCACACACATAAATAAACTTCTATAAAAAACCAATGGGCATCATGGAAACTATTTTTAAAGTGAAATATCACATCCTTGGTTGTTGGAGTGTGTTGTTTGAATGTAGAAACTTCTTCCTTCAACTTAAGCTTTAAAACATTTCTTCTTGTCAATCATTAAACCCCATAGGATGAAACAAGTTCTCTTCCCTCTTTTTTTATTTGCATATATTAGAAAATATTCAGTTTAGTAGATGGTTGAGTTTTTACGTTTACAAAAGAGGAATTCTTTGTAAGTTATAAAGTCAAAATATCTTTTTCATAATGCATCAAACTATGCTTATCCGATATATCTGTACTTTGATCAAACATGCAGAGAAAAAAAAGTACTCTTTTATATAAGCAAGATATGACAGTTGGATCAATATTTTCAGCCTCATCCACAATTCTGCACTTCACTGTATTTGATAGAGCAAGCAAATTTGCTTCGTTCTTTTGTCACATATCTAAGAAGCTAATATTATTATTATTTTTGCTTTTTTACCAGTGGTATGAGGATAACCAGTCTCAGTCCTTTGGTTTTTATTATTTACTTTGATGTTCTTTTAAATGGAAATGGAGAAGTTTGTTGGTTTAACTCATTGAGGCTCTCCAATCTACCCATTTTAATTTCTTGACTGACCTATAATTAGGTTTCCATCCATAATTTGAGCAATCCTATTCCATTGTATACCTAATTATAAATGAATGATTTTGAGAAGTGGTTCTCGTAAACTGGTCTGCAGACCCCTAGGAGTCTGCGAAGGTATCCTGTTTAATGTTAAGATTTCCGGCCCTTGCAGATTCTGAAAGGCCTCATGGAAAAACTGAAAGATGTGCCATTCTAGACTAGATTACTAAATTACACCTAATTAAAAAAACTACTAGAACATTTATTTTGATCAAGAATATTAATTCAGTTTTTTTAGTGTTTGCAACTACCTAGCCATTACTACAACGTAATATTTTCAAAAACTATTGTAGAAAAATGTGTAAAGATTAAGAGGTAAATTCATAGAATTATTGAGGATCTTTTAAATCATTGAGTTGGGAGCAGGACTTCAAACTGTAATTTTGTTTGTTCCGATTCATCTAAAAAAATACTGGTTAAGAGTTCTAGTTTTTGTTCCAACAGAAATAAGTTTTTGGTTAAGTTCCAAATAAATAATTTTATTTTATGTATATTCTTATTTGTACTTAAAATATAATTCTATCATAAAATAAAATATAATTATACGGTTGACATGTAATGATAATTATATAGTTGAAGTTAAATTAGAGAAAATATTGATAAATCGTTTACAGTAGCAAAATGACGGAACCAATATTTTCTTTGGTTTAGTTCTGGTTTTTTTCTGACCAAAATAACGGTTTTTTTCCTATTTTCGGTTTAGTTCTGGTTCAAAGCCCTGGTTGGGAGTCGTGGAAAGGTGTTCAAAATCTTGGGGGTTCGCGATGTCAGGCTGATAAACAAAGGGAAACTGCAGTGATCAAAACTTTAAGAACTGCTGATATATAGAGATTTTTTTCAGGCAGATGTTGAATATTCTTTTTCAAAAAATATTTTGAACCTGTTTTGAAGAAAATTATTTTAACCTATAGAAACTTTTAAAGTTACATCAATTGACATCTTAATTTCTTTGTCATTGATGATGGTGTTTAGGGTCCCACAAAGTTTAAAGATAAGGCACATGTGAAAAAAAAATTTTTTTTTGTATTTCATTCATGAAACATTTTTCAAAGTTGCAGTGTTGAATCTGTATAAAGTAAATGTTACTTATGTAATAATTTTATAAGTTATTCTGGTAAGTATTATGTTTCTGTTTTATACATTTTGATTAATTTTGAAGGTTGTTTTGTGTGTGTGTGTGTGATTTAGAAAAAAAATGACTGAAGTGTGTATTATAAAATATAGTGTTATAAAATATACAAATGTTCTGTATAATGGCTAAAAAAAGTTGAATAATTATGAAGAATTATTTAAATTTTATAATTGTTTGTGGTCTACATCTTTATTTTTGTATTTATATTAGTATATGTACTGTAAATAATTTCTTTTGTGATTAAAATTGCTATAATTTTTTTCAGAAAGAACAATTTTGTTCTTCTTTTACTTCAGATTCCTATGTGACTGTTAGCAATGGTTCTATAAATAACAGTCATACAGAAAATGTGAGTTCTGACTTCCATTTTGTTTTTAAAATTCTGAAAAATAGTCATGTTTTTCATTGTGTTCATTAATTTTAATTAGCAATTTAGTATATATAAAACATGTATAAAAGCAGTTTAAAAAATTTAACTTTAAAAACATAAATCTAAATAAACTGAATAATTCATTCTTTTCATAGTATCATGGTATTGAAACACAGTATTTTAAATTATACCACTGCTTCTTGTTTTTAAAATATTAGTTCAGTACTAATTTAGCTCGCATATTAAATAAAGGAAAAGAATACTGAAATTTGTATTATAATCTAAATTGAGTGAAAATTGTTTAACATGAAACTGAGGAGACTGAAATATTTTTTCGTGTTAAAAGAATTTTGTGTTAAAGGTTATTGCAAAGGGAAAAAAACATACATTTAATAAAATTAAGTTTATTAGAGAACATTTTATTTACATGGAGCTCTGGCTCAAACTTACTTTCAAACATTTTCGTAATTTGCTCTAATTTTTTAAAATTATTATTTCTAAAGTGGATTTAGCTATACCAAAATTTGTTTGCAGATTTCCATTTTTGTCTTATGTTTTTGATCAACAGCCTTAAGAAACTCCATCTTCATTTTAAGCAAAATAGAAGTTTGCTTTTCCTTTGTGCTTTTAAAAATTGTTTTCTAAAATATAAACAAAAAGCGTGATTTAAACTTGCTGATTTTTATTCACACTGTGATGTACTTGTCACAGGATTCCAAAGCCAATTGCTGAGAGATAAATGTTTTTGTGTGGCGTTTGTAGGGTGAAAGTAGCTTAGATAAACAAAATTGGCTCATGTTACAGGCTATTCCAAGGGTATTTCAAAGCCAAGTTAGCCTCCTTTCTATGAAACTTGTGAAACCGACCATCTTATTTCACACCCCTCATAAATCTTGCCTACGCAGCCAGTGTTTTTTCATATTTTGTTCATTCCTAGAAGGGAAATTTTTTCATGTTAAGGAAAAAAAAATGAAAATACATAGTAATTTGTCGGGACCGTTGTATTATTTCGTGTTAACCAATATTTCGTCTTAAGTGTTTTCACATCAAATGTTTTTCTTCTTCTTTATAAGCGTAACAACTTGTTACAGGTCTTGGCTGCCTCCACAGCTCGCTTCTTCCAATTCCAACGATACGCAGCAACTCTGTGCCAGTTTTTAATATTTAGAGTTTTTAAGTCATTTTCAACATCATCTATCCACCTTGTTGGTGATCTTCCTCTTGTTCGAGATCCCATAGGATTCTTAAATGTGTAAGCTCTGGTCTGGTTGTTTTCAGGAGTTCTCCAGATGTGGCAAAGCCATCTCAAACTGTTACTTCGGATGACTTGAGTAACTTTAGGTTCTTTGTAAAGCCTATATAGCTCGAAATTATATCTAGTACGCCAACATCCTTGATCTTTAACAGGCCCAAATATAGTTCTCAGTGCTTTTCTTTCGAAGGTTTCCAGAGCTCGTATAGTCTCCAAATTCAGTGTCCAGATTTCGCTAGCATACAGCAACACAGGCAAAATGAATGTCTTATATAATCTTAACTTTGTTTTTCCGCTGATAAATTTCGATCTTAATTGCTTCTTTAGTCCAAAAAAACATTTGTTAGCCAATTTTATACAGTTGTTTATTTCAGCTTATTTTGGTCATTAATAATCCAAGGTATTTGAACTCACAAACCCTTTCAAAAGATCGACTGTTTACACAAAAGGAGGTGTTGTTTACAGAATAGGGCAGTGTTTCCATGAACTTTGTCTTATCCTCTTTGATAGTGAGGCCCATGTTTGTGGCTGAGATTTCAAGGGCTTGAATTAAACGTTTTTCAGTGTATATAATTTTTATGGGACAAAGGTAAAAAAACACAGCTTTGTAAAACACGAAGTAATAAATGTCAAAGATTGTAAGAAATGAGAATATTTGCATTTCTAGGGAAGAATTTATATTAACACATTGTTTTTTTTGTTGTTGTTGCAGTACTTTTTAGGACATACACCTGGGTAAAAAGTCAACTTAACTAAATTATTTATAAAGTATTGCAAAATTCATTAATACTGATACACTACAAATTTTATCATAGCAAATATGGAAAGAAAAAAAAACCTATAAGGTAATTTGTGGCTAGTATCCTAGGCATTAATACAAATTATGTGTTATCTTAAGTTGGTAATGAAATGAATATATTAAAAGGGGGCATAATTCTAATTTTTTTAAAAGAATTCTTTTAGTATATTGCTTACACATATGAAATCTTAAACTATACTTCATAAAAAAAATTACTTATAACCATAGTATATTATTTTTGAAATCAATATCTTTATTAAGTATACAATATTTTTAACTTAATTACTCTTTTGGGTGTTTTTCTTTTATATTTATGTTTCAGTTCTTTTCATCACTCATTATTGAAAAGGTCATTAATACTGCAGGCAACTGAAATACCTATGTACACTTCAATTGTATACAAACATACAATGCTCAATCCCACTTACAAAATGATATTAATCTGATACCACTTATAAAACCTTCACCCCCCATATAAATCAACAATAGCAAGAAATACATATTTATAAAAACATGGTTTCAAATAGAGTAGTAAATTTTCAAATTACTTTTCTCAAGCATTTATTATCTTTAGGCAAGTTTGAGATTTTTTATGTGTGAAGCACAGTGATCTTTCCTTTCTTCCATGTGTTTTGATAAATGTGGATGGCATATTGTCAGGATATTGTAGTGATTTGTCTCTAACTCTTCTTATTGCTCTATATCCCCTTTTTATCTTCTCTGCATTTATAGGTTTATTTTGGAAATTAATTATTTGGCATATAGTTCTTGACCCAATTAAACAAATCACTGTTGTTTGTGTGGGTCATCCATCCAGTATAGTGGTTAGCGATGCTCACTGCAGTGCCGTTGGGCCTGGTTTCGAATCCCGGAGAAGACATGGATGTTTGTAAAGGTATAGTGCCTGCGCGGCATGGGGGTACTTTAAATAGTAGCCGAGTCGCAAGTCCTCTCGTGAGGTTGGTGGAAGGGCAAGAGAGGTGGGACGCCCCTGACCACCCCCAGGGTGTTCTCCCTCAAAATCGGGGTGAAACTGAGCTAAATCGTTCTGTCACTGTGTGGTTCTCAAGGCTATGGCTAACGACAGGCGTCACTTAGCCCTTTGCCATGATGAATTTCGTGGGCCTTGATCTGGCCTTTGCCAATCAGCTGGCATTAGTAACAACAATTGTTGTTTGTGTTCATATGGTAATGGTTTGAGTAAAAAATTAATGCAAAATTAAATTTGTTTATTTTCAGTCATATATTTTAAACAATATAAAATTTATTTCTTACATAATAATTAAATGTTTGCAGATAGTATATTTGGAAGTTAATTTAAAAAATGGTTACCAGATTTGATTGTTCAATATCTGAATTTTGTTTTAAAATGAATAGTATAAGTTGATAATGATGAAAATGACAGAAATAATTTTAGTTATTTTAATTAAAAGTGAATTGTGTGATTTTTTAAAATTAAAATAAGTCATGAGGAGGCATGAATAAAGATTGATGTAAATAGGGATGTGATCATTGAAACCTTCATTGATTATCTTTCATTTCTGACTTGGAATATTTTACATTGGATAAATAAATGTTAATATCTAGGATGGACTTGCCATAGCATTAGCAAACTTTCTTCAATTATATGATTAAAGTGTTGACTGTATGTTCTTTATTTTAGATATTTGCTTACTAAGAATAATAACAATTTTCAAAAATATACATACAAATTATTTTTTAAAAAACTGGTTTATGTGAATAAAGAATTTGACTATTTATTCTTGGTCAGTAAAATGATACATCTTTTGTTCTAATTAGGTCAATAATTGAATATAATGCTATTTAATTTTCCAACTACATCATGAAATTTTCATAAAAAAAAATGTTATGGTTTTGAAAAAGTGAAAAAGAAAAAATGCTTACAATGTATCATCCCCCCTCCCTTTAAATCTGTTATTTATATCTAATTTGTTTAGAAC
This sequence comes from Trichonephila clavipes, assembly GCA_019973935.1. Lineage (NCBI taxonomy): Eukaryota > Metazoa > Arthropoda > Arachnida > Araneae > Nephilidae > Trichonephila > Trichonephila clavipes. The sequence continues at coordinate 712,669 of BMAU01019275.1, forward strand.
ATCAGTTAAAGAATAATAATTTTTGTATATGGTAAATATCGTTATAAATAGAAGATTAATTTGAGATAGACAACATGACAAATATGAACAGGAACAAAAGTTTTTCAATAAAAAAATATATATTAAGGAAAATGAGTCTGAATATATGAGAATTGCATTAAATGTAATGTTTGCTGAATGGAAACTTATACCTGTGTGTTATGTTGTGTAGTATGGACCCATATTTCAGATTTATTAAATTTGTTATTAATAGTCTTTATATACTACTAGATTAAAAATTAAGCTTAGTTCATCATAAATATTTGCAGTGTTATCTCAAAACTGAGTTTGATTGTCTTATAGAAAATATTTTATTTCTGCTTTGTATTTATTCTATACACATCATTTTGTTCCTGAAATTTATTTCCTTTTAAACTTTAGTTTGGAGAACTTGAAAGTACCTAGGAATTAATAGGGATTTGTATACTCTTATATTACACAATTGGAGACAACATTTTATTTTATATATTTGATTTTATTTTATAAAATCATATTGAGTCCATATATATAAATCCTTGAACTTGATTTAATTTTTTTTTTTAAAAAAAGTATGATGTGTCAGATGTTGGAAAGAAATTAGTTCCAAAGTTAGAAAAGAAAAATATACAGTTAGAACGGGAGCTGGAAACTGTCCTTGCTGCAAAACAAAAGGTAGAAGCTCAGGTTGTTGCACTAAAAGATGTTGTAGTACAACTGGAAACAAAAATGGCTGAAGCTGAAAAAGAACAACTGAAAGCTTCCTATCAAAATGCAGATGAAAAGGTAGATATTTTGTCTTATTTTTCCAAAATAATATGCTTTCAAATGTTACTTTTTTTACTATACATTTGGTTTACATCCTAGAATAGAATTTTTAAAAATCATATTCTTACATTTTACTGAGTGTAATCTATATGAGTTTATAGATTACACTCAGTAAATTGTAAGAATACAGTAGCGCAACAGCTTATGAGGGCCAGGGTCTACTGTGCCCATCCCAGTATACGTGACCATTGGGGGCAGAGGTGCATGAGCAGATGTCCCGATCAGGTGGTCAGTCTGAAGCAAGACCCCCAGTGTTTAAGTCCCTAAGCAAGCTTGGTATTCATTTATCGACCCACTGCAGTAAGGATGAAGAGTGTAATCTATATTTTTCCTTTAAATTTTGTTTTCATTATAATTAACTGTTAGATGTATAAATAAGTTATAAATCTGTTTTTTTTTTTATGGGGGAACGTTAGCATATGTTTTCTTTTTAAATATTAATTTTTTAAAATCCACATAGCATTTACATACCCTTAAAAAAATAATTGATTTCATATATTATGTAAAGAATTAATTTAAATTTATAACTAAATTAAAATCCATGTAGAAATTACTCCTGTATTGTATTGTGTATATATTTAATTTCATAAATAGTTCAATATTTATTGCACCTTTTTGTAATTATTCTTTTTTTTAATAAATAGAAGGGTATTGCCAACTAAGATTTAATTTGGGCATAAAATTATTTATAAAAAATATAATAATTGGAGAATTTTTTTAAAAAGATGTCTGGATTTCATTTTGATTAAAAAATAAAGTATGTATTTTTTTAAATGTAGTTTACCTTTTATTGTGAGAGAATTCTCATATTCTCCTGAATTTAATACAGTTAAAATATTTTAAACAAAATATATTTTCGTAATATAAATGAAAAAGTAGTTTAATTTGTAAAACACTTCTGATTTTTGTTAATTGCTCAGCCTTTGATAATTATTTACTTATAGACTGCTAATTCCATCAAGAAATATGAAAATGAACTTTCAAGTAAAATCAATATTATTGTTGAAACTCAGAAAAAGTTACTTGAAGAAGAAGAAAATAATGCTGAATTACTACTAAAAATAATGGTAATAAGTTGGATTTATTTTTAAAAATGTATTTCAATTTAAATAATCTAGGAATAATACTCATTACAAATAAATACTTGAAAAATAAGCTTATGCAGCATGGTTAGCCAATAAACAACATAAGAAACCTGTTTGGAATTATATTTATTTGTTTAAAAGTTGAAACCTAAAAGATTCAATTTCTTAGTATTCAATTTTTTAGAATTATTTTTATGTATGCAAAGGAAACTTTTTATTAATTTGTTAGGTTCCAAAGTTTTGATTATTGTTGAAAATAGAGAATTTTTTTTACCTTTCAAAATGAATGTTAAAAAATTTATTAACGTAGTAATTTTATTATAATTACTATGTTAATAAAAATTAACATTATTAATTTTTTATTAACATAACTTACAACTTTTTTAATATATTGGTTGAATACTTTACCAATTTATGGATGTAATGTTAATGTTTTATAATAATTATAACATGAGATTTTTTAAATTAATTTTTTCTGTCTTTCCCCATCCTAAATTATTTTTATCCTGCTAATCTGATGCTTTTAGAAGTTTATTGGAATATTAATATAATAAAGCTTCAGAATCTTGAACTCTGAATAATTCCTTTGAAGAAATTAATAAGACACCATTACAGTATTCAATAGTGATATTGCTTTCAACTCTCTTTTTTTTATGTGAGATATGTTCCTCAGAAAGCTGTGTTAAAAAATATAATTTTCCTATTGTAAATTTGGGAATATGTTCTATATTTTCTGAAAACTCTAAGGTGAAATAAAAAACCACATATAAAAATTGTTGAAAGAGCGTGAAAGTTCTGATATGTAAACAAATGAATGATACATACATATGCAATTTTATTGAGCAATAAAACTTAAAATATTTAGGTATGCATTTCTTAGGTAAAATTAAGTAGTGAAAAAAATATTTGAAAATAAAAAAAAATGTTTATAGTTATATAACTATTCACCACTACTTAATAATAAATGCAATATTGTGTGTAATAGTCTGGACTGCAATTACTACCACTAATGATATCCACATCTGTCAAACTTTTTAATGAAGACTTTTGTTCCATGAAGCTGTTTTAAACTAGACTGCATTCTGAAATTTCTCTGAAGTTGAGGTTTTAGGTTTTCAAATTCTTTATGCAACTCTTGATACCTAATCAAACAATTCTTCACACCTCATTCAAATTTCAGTACATGTTCCATTTGTAGATAAATTTTTAAATGATTTGCTATACATTTCCCAAATGAAGCAATAAGTTGACCTTTTCTAACATTTTCCTTGTAATCACTAATTCAATCATCCAAATCTAGAGGTTTATTCATCACTTCAATGTTCAATTTGTATGTCCTCACAAATCCTTCTCCAATTTCATGTGCTAACTATAATTTTGGAAGTCTCCATTATTGTGTGGCCGCGGTAGCCGAGTGGTATAGGTATCGGATCGTGGCTTGCCTGGTCACGAGTTCGATCCCAGTACCACTAAAGGCCCGCCGTGTAGGGCAGCGATGCACGTTAAATCTGTCGAGAGCTGAAACGTCCTCCCGTTGGTGTGGTGTGGTAGTTATGAGGGGGTGCCAGCTCAGGTGTCGTCCACGTCACTTGACCATGGTTCAAAATTACGTGGTCCGTCGCCAAAAGCCCTCGTGTAGCTGAACAGTGCGACGTTAATATTAAATCAATCAATCAAGTCTCCATTATTGTTTGGGGCCCTGAGTTACCACTCTCAACACATTCTGTTCCAAGTACTTTCAGACAGTGATTATTCATGAAGAGAGAACTTCTCTTTGTGTGTGTGTGATCGATAAAGCATATTATAATACAGCTTTTTTTATTTGAATATTTTTTCCCAGGCATCAATGATTGTAAGGCATCTAAATACTATATATATAAATAAAAATGAAGTGTCTGTTTGTAATTTGAAATTAACAGCTTTTTACTAAATGCATTTAAAAGTATATACGGTACTTATATGAAAAAATCAATTTTTAAAATTTTTGTCTGTCTGTCTGTTTGTTCCGGTTAATCTCGGAAATGGCTGGACCAATTTTGACAAAACTTTCACTGGCAGATAGCTAATGTTATAAGGAATAACTTAGGCTACTTTAATTATAGGGAAAAAATTAGGGTTAAATTAGGTAAAATTAAAACGAATGAAATGGTGAACAATATCCATTTTAAATAAGGTTTATTTTTTTCAATAGGGATTATTTTTATTCATAAAGGATTATTTTTAGTCAATAGGGATTGTTTCATTTCGCGAGCCTTCTGTCTCAACGTTTCTAGCAGTTATATCAAACTTTTTTGTTTAATTAGGTTACTGACACTCTCGATTTTTCCCGTTCATGTCTGATACTAATGATTTTAACAGTCTTCACACCATCAACACTGTCAAAGGTCACCCCTTGCTTGCGGCTTCGTTTGTGTTCGTTTCACCCTACCCAGTCCTCACCCCATCGATAGTGTCAAAGGTCATGCGACCCCCCCCCACTGCTTCTTAGACCTGTTTTGAACTGTTGCATTCAACGCTTATAATCATTCCAATGATTTCATTCTCTCTCAAGAACACTGAGCAACATCAATTTTTCCATAACATAGACAGCATTTAAACTTAAATTAGGAAGTTTTTGGGTTTTCCGTCATTTGACTTCTCACAAGGCTCCACATTTAAGGTGATGGCGGGCCATTAGTTTAACACCTTACATGACATCTAGATGGCATTGGCTATTGCGAAATTTTTGGCACAAATATTTGTCTCAAGATTCCCAAGATGGGCAATAAATTTCTCTCTCGGGTAACCTTTTCAATGAAATTCTCCCCTTCAGCGAAAGGGAACACGGGGGGGCTAAGGAAGGGTGACGGTCGTCAAACTGGTAAAATAAATGTTAGCTCTTTTTTTTTTTCTTTTTCGGGCGAGGGGGTTAAAGCAGCAGAGTGAATCTTGACCATGAAAGACTTCTCATGTCTGGACATTGGTCAATCATCAAACTTTTTCAACTCTTGGACCCCTTAGAACTGTAATATGTTTTCGAGGAAACCCCTTCCTCGCTAAAGGGAATATATCTTAAAATAATGTTTAAAGTATATAGATAAACATTTTTGATATATGTAGACAATTTTAAAAAAATATTTTATTTTTTATTAAAAACTTTTATGATGTAATTTTAATGTTATTTACTCATTGATAATATAAATTTGTGAGATCCAAATGTCACCTACGCATGCATTATACTTAGTAACTGAGATATGTGTTCACAATTTTTTACACAAACTATCGACGTATAAGCTTTTTGAAATTATCTGCAGTAGCATTTCATATTCCGTGTTCAATTCGTTTTTGTATTTTGTTTTTGTTGCCAATCACGTTAAAAATATTTTTCACTTTCTAAATACATTTTTGTGAATGGCATGAAAATGTTCATAGCTGTGTGAGAAATTCTGCGTATATGGCATGAATTGGTAACCTAAAATGTAGGTCTTCTAGCTTAAATTTAAATTTTAACATCGAATCTGTTCATATGTCGATAAATTTTTTTTATCTTCTTCATTATAGGTGTTTTTCCCCCCACAAATGTAAAAGGTTTCAAAACATTGTACTAACTAGTATAAAATTACTTCGTGGAACTCGGGATAGCAAACAATAGTATATTCACAATCTACTGCATAAAATAAAGTTTTAAAATTCATTTATTATATTACAATAAAAGTTTAAAAAAATTTTCAAATTATGTATAAATAAAATTTTTAATTTTAGTCTATGATCTTTAGATAATTGTGGCTAAACGAATTTCATGAGAACATAAATCCATTTTGCATACATATTTGTAATTTTTCTTTCCCATTTTTTTATTGGGACTCGTGGAACACAGTTTGTCGATCAATTCTCTAGATAAATGATGTACAGAACGAAACTGTTTAATTTTTCCTGAACAAATGATTTTTAAAGGAAGAATAGGTGGATTTAAAGCATTGAAAAATTAAATTTCACGTTTTAATGAACAAACAGTATGATACAATTTTACTTTTATACAATAGAACAGGGGTTGGCAACCTATTTCACGAGAGGTACAATTCTCAGTGGTACTCTGAATTACTCAACAAATGTGTCAATTTTTGAGAGGATGGAAGATGATAAATTTATAATGGTCCTTATTATACGAAGATCTCCAGAATTATGGACAATTGCGAAATTTCGAAAAAATCGGAAAGAGATATCTCGAAACATAAATTTACAGCTATTTTGTGAATTATTGGATGTCATTGCTGGTGAGATTTAATTGTTTGAAAAGAGAAGATCGCGTGCACTCTGCTCTCCGCTTTTGGTTGATTTTGAAAAAGGCAAGAAAAAAATTTTTCTGTGTGTGTGTGTGTAGCGCACTTCCTTCAATAGAATCCTCCCCTTTCTCTGCAGGGGGAAGAGGGCCACAGTCTTTACGACTGTGAAACGAAATACTTGTTCTTTTTTTGGGGGGGAGTAAAATAGTGTTGACTCTTGACCATGAGAGAGATCTAAAATGGCTTTCTTACTTTTTCGACTCATGGATTCTGATAATTTGTTATGAATGCTTTATTCGCTTCTAACTATGGAAAAAATCCTATGTATTTTGCAATCTAAATTTTAGGAGCTGTTCTTGTTTTAATATAGATTTTACCGTCAAATGTCTTTTAAAATGTCAATAAGTTGTTCGCTCTCCTTGATTATAGGTGTTTTTATCCACAAATAAAAAAAAAAAGTTCATTTTCCATTACAAAACGATTTAGTTGTGCAAAAACAATGTATTAACGTGAATAAATTTGTTTTGTTGGTCCAGGTACAGTAAACAATGGAATATTCACAATCTAGTAGGCCCTACATATAAAGAAAAACGATTTAATATTCTTTTATAATGGAATAATAAATGTTTCTAAAAGTATTACAAAATAAAGTTCTTATGAACAAAAAAAAAATGTTTCAGAAATTTCCAATTAGGTATACACTTACACCTGTATTACATTATTAAAGGTTTAAGGGAAACAATTTTGAATAGAGTTTTCTCTTTAAAAAGTAGTTTTAAATGTTAAAAAGGTTAAAGGTTATCAATTTTGATATTTTTCTAAGATAGTATGCAGCTATTTCATTAAAAAACTGGTTAATTATGGTTTTGACCATTATTTTACGTATGTTTGTAAAATAATTTTTAAATTCAAAAATATTTTTTATAAGAAATGGTACGTAAATGAAAATAAGCATTACAAAATTATTTCATGTTCAACAAAAAAAAAAAAAAAAAAAAAAAAAGGAAGAAAGAAAGAGAGATATTTTGAAATTAAAATTACTTTTGTAACTTTAGAGAACGATTAAAATATCATTATAAGGGAGAGAGAAAATAGGCTGGCAATTAATTATCAAGCACAATTAATCAAGCATATAATATATAAACATTGCTTTTATTTTTCTAAGAAATTTATGTTTATTTAATGAATATATGTCAACAATTTTTCAATTTGGAAGTTAACATTATATTTAAATCAAAGAAAATTGCATTATTGTTTAATTTTTGGGCATATTTGGTAACAAAATAATAGTTTCATTCTATGTAGGAATCCAAATAAAAATGGCTAAGTAATATACTTAATTATAAAAATATATATCACGGACAGTTTTTACGGTATCCTGTTCGAGAAGATATAGGAGGTCACAGTAGGCAAGAGTTCATGGTTACGAACTCGTGATCGACGTGGTGTTGCATCGTCGGTTTGAATTCTGGTGTCCCTACTGAAGATCCGCTATGTAGAAATGATTGATTGATTGAATATTAAAGTCGCACTGTTCAGCTACACGAGGGCTTTTGGCGACGGACCACGTAATTTTGAACCATGGTCAAGTGACGTGGACGACACCTGAGCTGGCAACCCCTCTCCCACACCACACCAACGGGAGGACGTTTCAGCTCTCGACAGATTTAACGTGCATCGCTGCCCTACACGGCGGGTCTTTAATGGTATTGGGCTCGAACTCGTGGCAAGGCAAGCCACGGTCCGATACCTATACCACTCGGCTACTGCGACCGTCCGCTATGTAGAAGGCTGAACCTCAAAGCAGATGTTTGAAGTAGATGATACTATATGTTGCTAATGGTGGAAATTTTGGGAGATTGCGGTTCCAGCTCTGATTTCGTCCTCGTCACTTGATCGAAATGACGAGGTCAGCGATAGTCCCAGTGAAGCTTCAAAGCTTGACGTTAATCAAATAATCATTCGATAATATATAGGTTTCATTTCCTAACCTATATCAATCATTTTCTGTTTTTTGCTTCTACTAGATTCCTCTACATATAACGGCTCCCTCAAAGGCATATTTCGTGGTGCTCTTCCATCAAGAATTTCAGGAAGAACACATTTAAAATAAAACTTTTCTATAGTTTTGGAATAATTCCTTTCCAAAACTCTTCGTTTGCCTCTATACGCAGAGTTAACGAATCCTTTTTGCACCATAAATACAGATCACACCATTTCCGTTGTGTAATAAATAACTGCCCTTGTATTTGAAATTAAAATTTATGATTTAATGGTAAATAGATTCCCCTTTCATTGGAAAATTTGAAACCTAGACTATTTTTTTTTTTGTAATTAAAAATTCCAGCAGATTTGATTCAAATCTCGCAGAATAAGGGCATTTAATTTTTCTATGAGTCCATCATCACCAACCAATCCATCGGGTGAAGCACACAAAAAGGGTTTATCTTTGTCCACAAATAAGCCACATATTTTTACTTCAGTTGAATATTCCCTCTCATACTGCTTCCGAGCGATCTCCTCGTTTCCCAATCCATATTTCATTGCTGCATTGCATAAGTCTCTACCATACACAATGCGCATCACAAGCTTCAAAACACGCAGTAGATTTTTTCCTGCAAGCAATTTCTTTGAAAAAAAAGAAGATGAGAGTCTCAACGATCTCTCATATCTCCATCGTTCAGAAGATGCTTGCCCCCTAGTTTCGCTCTCTAAATCATAGATATTTTGTACTTTTAATTTTGAAAGATGGTTTTCCATTAAATTATTGTATATCTGTACTGGCACATGTCTTTAGACATGTAGCGAACATTCATTACACTGAATTTTTCTTTGAATTTATTCGAATCTAAGCTGCACTTTTTTTCCCGATACTTAGGCTACAAAAATTCTGGTGCAGCTTAGATTCGAAGACTGAAAAAAGTTTTTAATGCTGGTAAAGTAAATTATTCACTTTTTATTAATTCACCTTTATTATTTTTTTTATTTCGTTTAGTTAGTGATTGAATATAAATGTCATATTGATCAGCTACACGAGGGCTTTTGGTCACGGACCTCGTAACTTTGAACCATAGTCAAGTGACGAGGACGACACCTGAGCTTGCACTTCCTATCTCCTAACTACCACACCAATGAGAGGATGTTTTAGCTCTCAGATTTAACGTTCATCGCTCCCCTACACGACAGAACTTCAGCGGTACTAGGCTCGAACTCATGACACGCCAGCCACGAGTACGTTACCTTGACCACTAGGGTATCGCAGCCACTTTTCATTCCGTAGATATATCATATATCGATAATATATTTTACACTATTTTTTTTCACAAAAATGTGCTGAGAATTTGGGGTGCGGCTTAGAATCTGAACATAATTAATTGAAAAAATAAGTTTCTGTTAATTAAATTAGAAAACAATATTTTGTGTTAATAATTGTTCCAATGGCTTATGGTAAAGTTTTACGTCAAATATAAAATGATGGGAAAAAAAATTTTGTTAGTTAAAAAGAAAATAATATAATAATAATAATTGCATTACAATAATTAGATTAAAATTTTAATTTGTGAGCAAGGAGTAGTAATTTGTGTTCTTTAGAGTTAATTCACAACTTTCGATCAAGTATAAAGTAAGTATACTTTCATTCTTCGTTAAGTCATTTCACAGAATTTAAATATTCTTACAGACATTCCTTCAATAACAGACCCAAAAAAAATCTAAGCTGTATAATTATAAACGATTTTTTTTAAAGCACACATGCAGAAAATATTTAAAACTTTCCTAAATCGGAAAGTTCGTCAGATTTGAGATGTTAAATCTCTGTACATCATAAATCTTTTCCATTGTCCACTATTTGTAACAATTTGCAAGTTACCATAATTTCAGCTGGCGACTATATTTCAGAAAGATATCGCCAAAAATAAGTATTCGTAGCCAAGAATAAATTCGCTTTTCAAACGATGGTGGTGCCATCTGTTTGAGATAGTCCTAACTACGCCAAAAATAATTCAGAATGAACTTAAAATTTAAAAAAAGTTAATTAAGAAAAACATAAAACTTAATTCTGGCTACACTAGTCCAAAGAGGGAAGCTTGCTTTCTTATATACTATTTAATTCTACTCTAAAAAAATGTTTTTTTCTGTTAAAATGTCTTTTGCGTTTCCACCTCCTATACTTTAACATAGAAAAGTCAAATTTCATTTTGCAAAAATGCTGAATACTGTGTAATTTTCCAAAAAATCAAAATTCAAAAAACACTATCCTTTAAACAATTATTTTCTTTATATCCATAAAAATTTTTAGTATTATTGGAGCTTTTTCCTGCCCACAAATGTCTTTGCCGTTTCATCCCTATCCTTTAACATTGACCGAAAACAGCCTTAAATAGAGGCAAGCCAATTTCATACCTCTATTGTTTGTTTCATTGCCAAACACTGCAATGATTTTGCAGCCCTCACCCCATCTACAATATCAAAGGTCATGCGTCCCTCTCACACTTTGCTGAACAAAAAAGAAACAATGATTCACAAAGAAGACTGACATTATACTTATAGCATAGGTATTTCTTTACGTGGAATATATAATTATTAAATTTTCGTAAACTTTGCGAATTGAATAAACACTTTTTTGTTAAATTCCACGTGGACGAATTTGCAGGTAACAGCTATTTAATATAAAATAAATGCATCAGAAAGTAATATTAACGTATTACACATTTAGATGCAAATTATTTACATTAGTTTAATGCGCTTATTACACAACATTTGTAACAATGTGTTAATTTTGCTGAGCAGAAGGAAGGTGTTTTCAAAAATTGATCCACAAGAGAGTTAGGGGGCGTTATAAGTAATAAAAAAAATCTTTTTTTATCAGCTATTATATCAACAGACTTAAAATTTAGCAAACATGATTTTTTGTTCAGCTGAGATATGCAAGAAGCTTTTTTCTTTTTGTTTAAATTACAATTCACGTAAAATTAACTCATTAAAAACTTCTTTATCCTTCAGTCTGTATTGCTTAAATTTTCAATTCACCCGTGCAAAGAACGGGTATACCAGCTAGTCTAAAATATGCTAGAACGCTTATCGAATATAATGTAGCTTAAAGGTGTCTGTTATACCCTGATGGGGAGATGGGAGTGGTATTTATATTAGGTGGCAAAAAGATTACTTGAACATTTGAATGCTGTGATTCTGGATTACTGGGTGTATTAGAAATGGTCAAGAGCACTTTAAAATCAACATGTTATTTTTTGATATATTTTTTATTTTGGGAACAAAGCATTCTTCAAACCATCTCACTCATAGACTTACTGTCATCCAGGCCTTTTTATTTGCCTTCCATTGAACTGACGTTTATTACATATTTTTCCTTTCACTAGTGGTTGGTTTAACAAGACTTAAAAATATTATTGCCAGTAGTATTTGTACACAATAAGAAAGTCATCCACATAATCTTTACCAGTTTTAAATCCACTAGCAAATGCTTAAAATTTTGTTATAAAAATTCTGGCAGATATTTTTTTCTAGTATAGATACTTTTTTCAGCATTGAAAGTTTGGTTGGGAACTTGGTTCCCATCTTCAACTACTCTGATAGAAAGCTTTTAGGCCCTCTTCATCTGTTGAAGCTATTTCTCTTTTTATTTTTAAAATGAGATACATTTCTTTTAAGAAATACAGTTCTTTTTTTCCTGATGGTTTTTTAAAAATTTATTTACTTATCCAATGCCCATGCTTGGCTTCTTGACCATTTGATGCCGAGCCTCCCAGTACCGACTGAGGACATTGTCGGTTCTGAATGATAGCTTCGAAATCTGCAGTTCCTTATAAATTTCAGTTGCCTTTTGCTTTATAATATTTTCATTACAAGCATTCTGTATTGCAATAAATCCTTCAACCAAAGCACTACACATTTTTCCATTTTTACAGACACTCATTTTTTGATGTATTTCATTGTTTTAGAACTAAATTTTATTGTGCAGATCACAAATTTCCATTTTGCATTCTTATTTTTTGTAATGGTTGTGATAGTAGCTTTTTTCAATCCAAAATCCTTTCTACAAAGGTTGTACCTTTTATCTCTCACAAGACAGTCCAAGATTTTAAATTTTACTTAAAAAAAATGGATTGCTGTTAACAAATCTTCAAAACTTTTAACATTTTGTATAATGTGATCTAGAATAATAATTTTAGTATTTATTCTAAATGAAATTAAAAATTTGTTGATAAAATTACTTTTTTCCAATTCTTAAAATGAGAAAGGCTCAAATATAATTGATAGGCTGTATAATTGGGTATAATATGGCAGATAACTGGAATGTAAATGTCATACAAAATTGTAGGTAAACGTTATCAAATAGAAACTCCCTGTATGGTTCATGTTACATGCATAATTATAAAATTTACTTAGAAATTATTAGATCAAATAAGTTTTTTTAAAAAAAAAGGAAGACTTTTTGAATTGTGTAATTTTAAGTTCATGTAAAAAAGCATGCACAATAGTTGGATAGGTGTTTTTTTTTTAGGAACTTGAAAATGAGCTGCAGATTTACAAAGATACAAAAGGAAGACTGGAAGAAAAATTGAAATTACTTGAAAATAATTCTGTTCCAAAAAGAAAAGTAATTTTTTTGAAAAAATTTCTGCTCTATATATCTAAATAAATGTATATATATATATATATGTGTGTGTCATACTTAAAAGAAAATTTCAGCAGATTTCTTAAAATTGATTATGTGTTTAAACAAAAAAAAAACTCAATTGTAAGAATTGGCTATCAATATTTATAAAATTTAGCTTAACCTATATTTCTTGAGTCCTAAAAAGAAGACAGTACAAATAAGTGGCTTTTAAGTTAACTCCAATATATATATATATATATATATATATAATTTATTTAAATTATGTTTCATTCTTTTATACTTGTGAAAATATAGTCAAAAAAAATATCTACATTTTTACGTTTCCAACTGCCTTAAAAATAGAATGAGGATATAATCTATTACGATCTAACTCTTTCAATTAATAATGGAAATATTTCTTTCTTTCCAAGTTGCATTCCATACATTGCTACTCCACAACTAACAGTCTGACAAGTGCATATTACATGTCAGACATGAAGAATTGGACAAAAAATTGTTCTCAAACAACAGCTGATAAAATCACTGTTGGTGAGTTTAGCTCAGATTCTAATGCTGTAAGTGGCATTGAAAAGATTAATAATTCATCTACTAAAAAGGTAGAATCAATGTGTAGGTAGTATCTTCTAAAGAGGTTTTAGGCATGCTTGAAAAGCATTGAACATGATGTAAACCTCAAACAGGGAAAATGCAAACCCGTATTCAAAAATATTCTGAAGGTATTTCCTCATTAGGCTATTCTAAGTTCAGTGGAAGTCAAGTTGAAATATCCAGAAAATAAATTCAGAGATATATTAAAGCTTGTGTGCTAAATCAATTAAAGGTGGAGGTTTTATAGATTTGTCTATTGAAAATAATCAAAATTTATAAGTGGAAAAAATTGACAAAATGGATTTAGGAGAAAGGACTTCCAAAAATATTAATTAAATATGAATACTTCGATGTAAATTGTCAAGGAATTAATACTACTACAATGTCAGCTGGATGGGGTAGTTGGTTTGGCACTGGCCCATGTTGGGGGATTTTCATGATGCAAAAAATCAACAGTGTCCATGTTGAAGATCCCTAGAGTGCCTGTTTGGCTTAGGTGCTCTCATCAAAATTAAATTCCTAGTAGGATTTCGCATTGTCAGTGCTCAGGTGCCTTCCTCTGGGGAGGAAACTAGGCATCAAAATTACATTGTGTGGCAACTGGTATCCACCTATATGGTGCCATAATAAGAAGTAATATCAGCAATGGTAATTACCAATCTGAAGCCTCATTAGCAAAAAAATATTACTCCATATAGAAAGGACTTAACATAGCAAAAAAATCTTGCTATGATGCTGTAAGAAAGAAGCTAAAAATTCAAAAGAGCTGGAAAATTATTTCCATACAACAATATGCACTAGTAAGGGCCAGCAAACAGACTAAAAGGATATTTCTTTTCTTTTATTTTATATGTATAACTTAGAAAAATACATTAACAATTTTATGTACATAAGAAAATATTAATTTCCTTGATGCTCTGTATGATATAAGTTAAAAAATGTAACTTTATTTGGGATTGCCAAGTGTGTGTATATAAAAAAATTTAATATCAACTTGGATGCATAGTTAATTTTTTAGAAAAATACCCACCTATTTATTTTTATTATTTTTTATTACAAACATATAATTAAGAGTTTTGAAATATGTATATTTTACCAAATAATAAAAATGATAAATCATGCAAATTTAAAATGTGTAAGAATAATTATAAAATATGGCAGCAGAATTTTTAGTGTTAATTTAAAAGTTTTAAACTATGCAAACTTGTATACATCTCAATGTAAAGAAAATTTGTCTTTTTACATATTTTTAAAAATAAACTGTACATATTTAATATTTTTCTAAACATATTTCTTGTTTTTAGTCCATGGATAACAGAGATGCTAAAGCTAATCAGAGTATAGAAAAATCACCTATTTGGGAGAAGAAATTGCAAAGCAGAAATGAAAGACAAGAAAAGTATGCACATTATTGTTTTACTTTCATTTTTTGAATCTGTATAATTTTCTTCGCTTCTGTTGAGTTTTAACTAATAAATATTTCTTTTCTAGTGCTTTTCATTAAAATATTTATTAACTATATTAGTTGAAACCAAGTGAAAATGTGTTTTTTTAACAATAGGATTTTGTTGACATCTGATTTAAAACAAGAAAATGAGTTTTTGAAAACAAAGATTGGTGTATTAACTTCAGAAGTAGTAAAGCTTAAAGAAGAGAACAGAACAGAAGAACTTGAAAAATTATTGAAAGAGGTATGCTACACATTCCCTTAATTATAATATTTGAAATCAATACACTAGAAACCTTGATACCAATTTCATACTAGAGTGCTGTGCGCCAAGTTGTTGTTTATGTTCGCCAAGATGGGTGATAACGTTACAATATGGTTACCTTGATAATTTATCATGTGGTAATGTGTTTGCCATGGGAATGACGTATATTATATATATTTTTTCCCTGTTCTTTTTTCGTGGCAACTCTATTAATTTCAGATGGTTTTAATTTGATTTCTTTAAAAATGGAACCATTTTTATTGCAATTACTGTTCAAACTATTTCTTCAGTCTTCTTTTGTATTTTGTGTTATTTTCGATTATGGATATTTCTAATATCACTGGTAAGTGCCAGGATATTTTTTAGAGAATATGAAGGCTGTGTTTTTAATTATTGCTGTGAATTGCACACTTCTACTTTATTTGACTTTCAGATAATGCATTTTTAAACTATCCTTGTTTGATGAAATTCATTAAAGGAACTCACAGTTTTTGAAATATTCCAAGTTATCAGCAATTATTAATTGATATTCATTGTTCAATTAATTTTAATATATATTATGTAATTTGATGTATAATATAATTATATAATACAATTATTATTTTACATAATTATTATATTATAATGATAGTAATTATTAATTGATATTGGTTATTTTCAATTATTCCTATATTCTTTATTTAAAAGCCTTCCACTAATTCAAAATATCTGTTCCACAAAGGTTATTTACATGAATGAACATTTCTTAAATTGAGTATCATTAAGAAAGAAAAATACTATGTGCATTTAAGAAATTATGAAAATATATTATTTCATACAATTTAAAAAAAAATCAAAAACCATTTTTTTTCATTGTTATTATTATTGTAATAAAGTTTTTCTTCTGAAGCTCAAAATCATCTTTATTGTTTCAGATATTTAGAAGTTTTATTTGATCATATTTTAATGGTTTTTGTACCCAAGGAATAGAGTAAACTTTATTATTTATATATAAGTCATTTTTTTAAAGTGGTGTTAGTCCATTTTATAGTATATGAAGAAATTTACCACTTTAAAGTATTGCTGACAAAATGATGAAAACTG
The DNA here is from genome assembly GCA_019973935.1 of Trichonephila clavipes. NCBI lineage: Eukaryota > Metazoa > Arthropoda > Arachnida > Araneae > Nephilidae > Trichonephila > Trichonephila clavipes. The sequence continues at coordinate 728,879 of BMAU01019275.1, forward strand.
AAGAATTTTTTGGGGAACTGTTCATAGATAAAAAGATCATAGCAGATTGTATTCAATGTTATAATTAACTTTTGTCAAAAATGGACTTAAACCACTTTAAAAGAAAACAGCTCTTATTCTTCCTTTTCTTGATTATTCATATGCATTCAGTAGCTCAATATACTTTTTATATCCAAAAGCATAAATTTTCTACTCTTTTATGTGTCTGAAAATTGGATAAAATTACAGTATAAATTATAAAACTGAATAGTTTGTTAAAAATGTTGTTTACATAATGTGTTGCTATTAAGATATTCTTTCAAATGCTGATTATGCAAGACTGAATTGCATAATTAGCATTTATACCATTGTATGTATACATAAAGTAATTTTGATACTTTTTATATTCAGACATGTATGTGTATCCTTATCTCAACAGCACTGACATGTTTGAATATTGCTGAATAATCATTATAAGAATATGTAAAACAAATCCCCCCCTCTCCCATTGTTACTTTTCATAATTAAAAAAAAATGGCAGAAAAAACTTTTTTTTCTCATAATTATTGACATGTATAAAAGGGAATTAAAAAATATACCATGGGAATTAAGGTTAAAGTGTACTTATTTTACTAACATATACTTTCGAAAGTATGCGAAAAAACAAAAATCTTTATTTATAAAGAATTCAAATATTTTTTGCAATCAGTAAGTCTTCATTTCTAGTTTTTGTATAATTTTCCATTCGTAAAAGCTGAAAAAAAAAGGTTTATGCATTTTTTTCCTTTTGATTTCAGTTTTGTATTTAATAATAAAAATTAAGTATTACAAAAATGAAATACTGATTGTGTACAGTACAGATACATAAGCATATTAATCTAGAATTATTTGCAACAAATGGCATATTTTTTATTTCCTGAATCCCTTGTAATTTTGCTAAAATGAAAAATTATGCCCATTAGTATTTCAAATCAGTTAGCTGAGCAAAAATGATGCAGTCAAGTTTTGTAAATTTGATAAATTATCAAATATTTTAAAATTGAAATACTAATTCTGAGCAGCTTAAAATTTGTTTTGAAGCTTTTAAGGTATTTTTACTTAATAATTACAGATTTTCTTATTCATTGAAGAATAAATATATTTTTCCTGCCGTGTACTATTATAGAAAGAAGATGCTCTATCTGAAGTTAAGTTAGATTTGAGAGTTTCCGCAAGGAAGGAGCAGCAGTCCGAAAATTTAGCTTCTTCTTTACGGGAACGTAACAAAGAACTTCGTGAAAAGCTGAAAGCCACAGAAGACAAATTATCAGAGAAAATGAAAAGTGAAGAAGATTTACAAGAGCGTTTGGAAACTCTGCAAAGAGCTATTGCCAAGTTGAAGGAAGAAATCAGACAGCAGGAAAAGACTTATGAAGTAATTTTTTTTTATTATTTTTTTCTTTTTATAGCTTTAAAGTCGGTAAAATGTTAATATATAGTTCCATGCATACATTAAAGATTCCCACAAAGCACTTTTATGATTACCAAAATTGGTTACATTCTTGTCTTATTAATTGCATGAGAGGTTAGTTATATTTTATTGTTAACTAAAAGTAGATTGTAATTATACCCAGAATATTGTCATGGTGATTTGTTACTTTATTATGCTTACTTATAATGTGTTATGCCGATGTCTATATGTATATTAAACAGAAAACATGAGACTTCAATAATGTGCCATAATAATATTGGCAAACACTAATTAATCGTATGATTTACTTAAGGTATACTACAATTTCTTTTTAAAGCTAGAATGCTAAGATTTAAAGCAACATTTTATAGGGTGCTATGAATTTTATACAAATAAAACTAAATTATAAAGTTGGTTACCTGTTGTAATATTTGTCATGTATTCATTTTGTCCTGATGCATTTAAAAGATAAATACTTTTAAAAATCCACGAAGAGGAATTTAGTGAAATGCAGAATTGTGAGGTTTGAATTATTTGTTGTTGCATTAAAAATCACAATTTTATTTGCAATTTTTCAAATTCTAAAGAAAAAGAACTTTACATTAAGTGAGCTTTAGTTGTGTGCAAAATTTGTTATTGTAATAAATGTTGTTTAATTACTAGAATATATTAACATTGAAAAGATTAATTTAAAGAAAAACATTTGCAAAGTAAAAATAGATTTTTGTGTATTTATATATATATAAAATTTTTATTTAAATTCATTGACATTTTTATTTCAGATTGAAAAGGCTAAGCTTGAGGAAAGAATAAAAGCCATGAAAGATACATGGGAAGTATGTAGTCTTTTAAAAACTATTTGCAGAGATATTTCTAAAATATCATCTATATTCCCATAATACTCAAAATATCTTTATAAAATGTTATATTTACTACAAAAGTACAGATCGCCAATTTTCTTTTAAAAAATTATTGTTATTAAATTAGTGTTGGTTAAAAAAAATGGAAGGCATTTTTTAAAATTTTGGTTTATTTAGTGTTTTTATAAAATGCAAAATAATGCTTTAAATACTTACATGTGTAAATTTACTTTGTACAGACATTTTTTTCATAGTAATCCTATTACACTGGAAATTAATGCCAATGAAAATTGATAGTTATTAAGGATGATCCTTTAAAAAAAAATTCTACAGTACTTTAACGATACAAATATCAGGGGTGCTTGTGTCAAATAAGTGATTTATAATTTGTGTAGTCTTATTACTATAGATTTTCATTTGGTTGAAAAATATATTAAATATCAACATTACATTAGTCTATATCTCTCAGAATCACATATTAAATTTAATCCATCCTAACTCATTCATTCTTATCTTCAGCTCAAGTTATTTTATGTATATAGATTTTTCTCTGAACTGTGTTTTAAAAATTATTGTTAAAATAAGTAGATTGAAAACCATTTCACAGTAGTATGTATGCTCATGTATGCACAACTTTACTTTGTGCATTTAGGGAAGTACTGGAATGGTTGAAATGTTGATCAATCAAATTCTTATACAATTGTTAATGTTATTTATGCTTATTAGTACAAAAAATTTGTTCAGGTTTGATAATCATTGAAAGTCTTTGCAATTCAAATCTGCTGTATCCATCTTGATGTCTGATTAGATCATGCTTTGATGGTTGTAGCATGATAAATATGTATTATAAATCAAATATACTGGTTACTCTATTCAACTTATCCTAAACCAAAGGATTTTAAGACTTGTCACAATCATAAACGATACAAGAGATTAATTTTTAAATTGATTATAGCAGCTGGCATAAATGAAATTATCTGCATTTATATTCGATTGTGTTTATTGCAATTTTCATTGTATTTCCAAATATCAGTTGTGCTGACGCTACTATCTATCTAGAATTAACTACCACTCTAATAACGAACTCTATTTGCAACTATTAACTACTCACACCTTATTCATTACTAAACTCTCACACATCATAACACAACCTTACTAACTACTCAAACACTTCTCTCTCTCTCTCGTCATACACACAACTCCCGCACTTTTGGAGATACGCTTGCACAACACCACTATCAAAACAGCACCTTAACACCAGTACTCATTTCAAAACATAGCTCATGTTTTTTTTAAATGTTGAAACCATATGTGGATATCGCATGTTTAATTTCTCAAGAATACTTTGCACATTTTTATTGGGCATGTCTTTTATTTATTGGCTTCAACATTTGAGACACTTTTACTGAACTCTTTAACATCTTATTCTTTTTAAAATTCTTCATTTCAGTCTTTCTTGTTGATTTCTATAATTCAGCTAATTATTGAGCAAATATTTGGAGATTTTGTAATTTTTACTAAGTTTTCACACTTTGAAAACTGTTAACTTAGCTTTTATTGAATGTCGAATCCCAAAATTAGCCTAAAATGCTATGTTTGTACTTATCAGCTCTGTGGTTTAGAGGTAACGTGTTCACCTTGTAAGTTCAAGGTTGCAGGTTTGATCCTGGTTGAAGTCAATAAATTTTCTGTGCGAAAATCGTAGGCATGCATGTCATATGATTGTCACATGTAAAAGATACTTTGAGTATCAAATTTTGCTCTGGTACTCGGCAAAATTAAATCACTTTAATATTTTATGTCCAATGAAGGCTTGAATTAAAAATTAATTCAAGCATCAATATTTGGTTATGAGAGCCACCACTAGATGCTACCACTGCAATGGCCCTCACTCTTAAAGGACTTGCCATGTTTGCAAAGGTTTGTTTGCCAAGCAGCCAATTTTTTTAAAAAAATGTTTGTTCTATGAAAATTATACTAATATGCAGCCCCATTACAGAAAAAAAAAACTATGAAAACTAAACTAAATTAATACTTGCTGTTGCATACATTTTCATCTCAGCTTTGCACTGTGATTACATCAACTAAAGTTATCAGTCACAATTTAGAACATGTTTTTTTTTGTTGAATGCAATATACTATTTATGCATCTATTAATGAAAATTTTGTGATCAATTTTTTGTCATTAGTGGTTTCAAAATGTTGGGTGTATTTTGTTAACTATTTAATCTAAACAAATCTTTTAACATTTTTCAAGTTATTTCATTTCTGTGCCATGAGTTTCTGCATAATTTGATTATTAATCCTGTGATAAGTATTTAATTATAATGTTTTTCTGTTATAAATCATAATTATATGAAAATCATTTTTAATAAAATATGTATTTTTATTTGGAAAACACAAGTGTTTAATTGATTTTTTCCCCCCACAGAATTCTAAGGATGTTAATCAAAAATTTGCTAAAACTCAAGGGCAGTATGAAGAGATCTCAAAGCAAAATGAAGTTTGTATTAATATTTATTGTACATTTTATTTTTATCTTTCTTATTAGAGCTTTTAAAATTTTTTGTAATAAAAACAATTTTGAATAATTGAGCACAATTTATTTTATTTTAGAACCTGGCAAAAGAATGTGAAGAGAAAGAGAAAAAGATTGTTGAATTACTCCAGGAAAATAAAGTTGTGAAAAATGATCTTTTAACAAAACAGAAGGAATGCACTAAATATAAACAAGTAAGATTTAAAATAATGATTTTTAATATGGAGGAATTCAATCAATACATGGCTGTTTGGAATTACTGATATTTATTATTTTTTTTTGTTGAATTTGATGGATTGCCAATGTAGCATTCATGATTCAAGGTTTTTACAAAAGAGGGTTTTTTTTTTAAAAAAATTTGTATGTCTGTATGTGTATAAATATATAAACATACAAGTTGTTATTATATTTAAATCCTAAAATTGCTATTTTGATAATTTAAGGGGAAACTCCATATTTTTAAATACTTTTTGGTTATTCTCATTTCAATTATAGCTCAGCAGTGTACTCAAATCAACATGTGCTGAAATGGAAGAAGATCTTAAAGATTTTGAAATCATTGTTGAATCAAGAGAAAACTCTATTTCTGAACTTAATGATAAAATGTAAGTCATACTTTATTGCCATTACTCAGTTAACTAATAAAAACCGCTTTTTACTCATAATTTTGTTCCAACTTTTCTCATTAAAATATATAAATTTAATCAAGTCTTTTAAGCTTTCTTTTTTAGTATACTGAAAATTTTTGGTATATTTTTTGCTCTAAAAATATGTAACAAGAGTATCTGGGGGGTGGGGAGAGTTGTCATAAAATGTATCCTTTTACATTTTTTTTTTAAGATTCTAAATGGCAAGTAAAATTAAATAAGTTACATTTATGATATAATCAAGTCTATTGTTTAAATAAATGAATATTTTTTCATAGCTCAAAGCTTGAAACTGAAGCAAGAAGATTGAAGGAAGAATTAAAGAATAAAAATAATGGTGCACAAAAAGAAGAAAGACAGAAGTAAGCAATATTGTAATCTTGTTAAAATAATTTAATGAATAAATTCTTAAAAAGAATCTTAAATATTGTTTTTATTCTCAGATTTTTCTTCCAAATTTGCTGAAATGTGTACCTAAGATTCTTCTCCCTTCCTTTTGTGTAAATTGACTGAGAAAATTGTAGCTTTTCATTTAATTTATCTGAGGCTCAAAATTTTCGGATTTTTCTTTAAGTATTTTTGTTAGCTATATTAACTTCAATATGCTTGAAAATTGAAATAAAAAAACTAACTATGTTTGATTAATTTGAAATGTATTATTTCATTTTATTCCTTTTAGAGAAGAACTTCTGAAGCATGTAAATGAATTAACTGCAGAATTAGATAATCAAAATTATTTACATGAGGCTGAAATTCAGAATCTGCAAGACAACATATCTCACTATAAAAAAGTGGTTGCTGAATTGGAAGATCAAATTGCTGAGTTCCAGAGAGAATTTTCTATGCAAGATAAGGATGCTAAGGGTTATTCTGAAAGAATTATGACATTAGAAAGTCAGTTGTGTGAAATTAAAGAAGAGGTAATTTCCTAAATGTTTTATACATCCATGTATTTTTAATGAATTTTTTTATTTCATTTGTTAGATTTCTTTTTGTTTCATTTCATTTGTGATATTTAGCCACTTATTTATGACTCTTAGAATCCAAAAATAAATATTTTTTCCTTTGCTTTTTATCTAAACTGTATGCTTTATTATTATGATTATTTTCAAAAATTAAGTTTTTCAATAGGTTTTGCTTTAACAATTGAAATAAAATAGGAGTAAAGTAATGTTTAAATGTTACATAATGAAAAAGCTGACTATTTTAAATGCTCTTATTATTTTTCCAGTAATGCATTCAACTCTTGATATTCGCTGATTTCCTTTTTATCCTTTTGAATATTTTTTTTAAATGTTCAAAAAAAAATTTTTTTAGACTCATTAAAGAGCACTTGAAACATAACATGCTGTATCTTAAATTTTTTTCCCAGGCTGCTCGTCATATAACTCAAATATCATCTTTAAAAACAAGCAATTTAAAGCTGACTCAAGCATTAGATGAAGCTTTGGACAATCAAAAAGAAAACCAGAAAAACATTGAAGACTTGTATAATGAATTGGAGAGTGAAAAGGTATTTAAAATACTGTTTAGCATGTAATCTATTTTATGGAAAATATTGAATGTCCATTATACAAGACTTTTCTTCGTATAAATATTGTTCAGTGTTCTTGTATTATATATATATTTATCACAAAAATTTTAAAGCTGAATAGTTTCACTCTTTTATACCATAGAATTTTTTTTTTCCTAATTACAGGCAAAACATCTAAATGAGAAAGTTAAACTCCAGGAAACTGTATCTCAACAAACAAAACTTATTGATTTTTTGCAATCTAAAGCAGAAAACATGGAAAAGAAAAAACGAGTGAGAAAAATGTTTTTCTATCCTCTTAAATTTTATGTATACATATTGATTGTATTGTCTCTTAATGCATGTGCAATAATTTCTTTCCAGCCAAATATTTCACGGCTGTTTGGTAAAAAAGATAATCCTATTCAAGCACCTCCACCACGAGATGTTGAGCGATTATTGGAAACTGAAAGAAGCAGATGCCGCCGTTTACAAGATCAGTTAAGTCAAGCTCGAGCTGAAAAAATGGCTTTACAAAGAGAAAGTAAATTTTTCAGAATTAATTTTTATTGCAATATCTTGTTGGTTAATTATAAGCATATTACATATAGTGATTACTTTTATTGATTCATTTCATTTGATCATCTTTTTTCAGTTAATGCTTTGTCTAAAACTACTTCATCTAATTCTGAAGTGCCTGTCTCTCCTGTTTCTCGAGCAATGCATACTGCCATAACAGCATCTCCATATTCTCATTCTGAGACAAATAGTCCTGTCTTCACTTCAAAGGAATTGTTGACAAAAATTATCAAGCCTCCTGGAATGAAGCACAAAATACCTCATAGGTTTATAGAAATAATGTGCATGAGGAGTACAAAATGCTGTGCTTGTTTGGATTCTATACATTTTGGAAGGCCACTTGTTAAATGTCAAGGTATTAAACATATTATTTACTCATAAAACAGTTGTGGTAGCCAATTGATCATAGTCGTGACTGGCATTGTTGAGTTTTCAGTTTGAGTCCAGGTGCCACTGAAGACTTGTCATATAGCATAGTGATGCATGTTAAATCGGTTGATGCTCAAAGTCCTCACATTGACATGGTGTAAAAGTTTGTTGAGGGTTAGCTCATGTGTTGTCCTTGTCACCTGCTTGAGGTTCAGAATTATGAAGTCCATGAACAATAGACCTTGTGTTGTTTTGAAGGGACATTAAAAAATTTAATTAAATAAAATACTCATATAAAGAGGGTTACTTATTTGTTTGTGTGTTATTCTAGAAGAAATATTTTTCAGATTTTTGAGTATATAATTCTCATCATAGTTTTCACTTATAAATTGAAAATATTTCAAAGGATTCAAATTTTTAATTTATTATGCTATAATTTTGTGAAAACTTTAGTTAACCTAACATTTACGAGATTCTACTCTAGTTTGATTAATTAGAAATTTAAATTGCTGATGCTACTTGAGCTAATGATTTTTGACACTTTCTGTATATCACTACTTCCTAAATTGTCACAAACTTGTAGGCACTGCATGAATCAATGAAAAGTATTTGTTTACTTATGAACTAGAGGTGATTTTACCAGTCAGTAGTTATAATAATCTTTCAGAAAATTTCCCATGTATGTATGCTCAGTTATAAAAGGTAGAGCGGTGATATAGTTGTCTTTAAATCAATTTTCCACTGGAATTTTAATTTGCTGGTAGTTTTTGAGATTGCATATCCACAACACATTTTTAGAATTATAATTTCATATCTATAAAATTATTTTCATACCCAATGTTGGACAAAAACTGCATTTCTGAAGAAATCCAATGCTTTATTTCTATCAGCCAGCATATTCTATAGTTTCGCTGATTCATTATGATCTATTGAAAAATTTCAGTAAATTATAAAATGGGAAAAATCACAAGTATTGTGAACCCAGTGGTGATGGTCATTAGTTCCATGTTTAGCAATTAACAGAATTGAGTACTGATTCCATCAAAATTCTTCATTTGGAAAATATGAATTGTTGCATGTTTCAAAATCCCCTCAAATGGGGTATGAAGACTAGAAAATTGTACTAGTTTAGGTATCACATCATTATTAACTGACTGAGGTTCTAAATTATGAGATCTGTTGCTCTTATGAAACTTTTATTATAGCACTAGTTATAATATATTATCATATGTGTATTCTGAAATTCACCAAAAACATACTTTAAAATACTATCAAATTCTGAAAGGTAGGATTGACACATATTAGCAGATAATTGAAAAGAAATTTTTAGTTTTCTTACATTATTTATATGATTGAAACATTTACTTTAATTTTCATCCTTTTTTCCATGTTCCTATCTAATGATTATTGTAATTATGTTCAGTTGTAAATTGGTCTCTCTTTTTTTCTTCTTTTTTTTAATCAAGATTTGATGGACAGTTATTTATTTTTATATTGATGATTTTTATCAAGTTATTTTTAAGTCATTAGACTTGATCTATTAATGCTCAGTCATAAAGAATTTATATGTAAATATTGAGTCGCAAATGAACTTTTCTTCCTGTGGACAGTTCTATCTGAAAAAAATAGTATTTCTCAAGTTTCTCTGTCATACTGTATGAGCTCCTGTTGTATATACTTTTTAAATCATCCATATAGGAATTCCGCTATTGAATACATGCAGATATTGTATACTAAGTACCAATAATTTATTTTTGGATGCAATAAGCAAATTAAGGAAATGTAAGAGTTAATAAATTAAATTCCTTTGTATTCATTAGGATCAAATTTTGCCTGGTTGCCTCATTTGGTCTGGCACATTCATCAGAAGTTTTCAAAACAATTAAGAAATTAACAAAAGTTGTTAAAGATCTGCATGTAATGGATAAGAGACAAATATTCTTTTTTATTTTTTCTCCCATACCTACATTTAAAGAAGTGTAATTTTTCATGTAACCAATCTCTCGAGCACTCGTGGTTATTTTTGTGTATCTAAATTTTTAGGCATTTAATTATTCTTTTCAAATTGGTTTACTATTTGAGGAATAGTTCAGACAATTGTGAATTACTGTATTGTAATGCTGTGTAAATGTAGCATACATAATATGCATATGTTATGTATGGATTTTTCTTTTCTTATTTAAAAATCAATGGCAAGCATGTGTTGGTAAAATATGTTTTTAAAAAAATCTTTTCCTGTAAAAATGTTAATACATTATTTTATTTTTATTTAGAATGTTTGGTAACCTGCCATCCTAAATGTGCATCTTCATTGCCCAGTACTTGCGGTTTGCCATCTGAATTTATGCAACATTTCAAGTCAGCTGTGCAGGATTATGCCTCTGGAGATTCTTCTAAAGTTCAAAATGGTAAACCAGAAGGCTGGATAAAAATTCCAAAGTAAGATTTCAAGAATTATTTTTTTTTCTTCCTATTTTGGGAATTTGTTTAATTTAAAATTGTAATCATTTCTCTCTTGTTTTATTTTTTTAAAAGAAAGGATCCTTTATTAAAAATGATTAAATCTTTTAGATTCACTGACTATTTAAATTATCAAAAAATTTATGTGTTTACTATATTAAATCTACAAAAAATATCAATCATTATTTTTTTCCTTGAAAAACAAAATACCTTGTGATGAATATGGTTGTGTTTTTGATAGCTAAAAATACATTTATTGGAATTGTGCTTTATTTTTTCAAAAGATCTAACAAGCAAGGATGGGATCGCAAATATCTAAGAGTAATTAATGATACTCTATATGTATTTGAAAATGCTGATGAACTGAACAGTGAAAAAGCTTCATTTGTATTCGAATTTGGCTCTGGTGAAGCTAAAATGGTAGTTACTAGTGCAGTTTCTGCCACAGAATTACCATTTGCTGCTACTTCTGATCTTCCTTATGTGCTGAAATTGGAATCTTTCCCATATACAACATGTTGGCCTCAAAGGTACCATATTTACTTCCTTTGAATTTCTCCTTTTACATTTTTGTTAAGGATTTGTTTCTAAAAATAAAGAAGTGTTCAAAAAAATTGGATAAATTATCTTCATGCTATATTATACATATGTATATATTTAAAAATATTAAATATTCATAGAAATCTTGCTTCTTTTTTCTGGGTATTCTCATATTACTTTTAATGTAATTTAAATGCATCTTAAAATAATGCAATGATGAAATCAATGCTTAAATTTTATTAAAAGTAATATTTTTAATTTAAAAGAAATAACCTTGATACACAACCGTTTTCTCGCCAAATCAGATGTGGCAATGTAGGACATAATAATTTAAATTAGTTGTTCTTAGTTGCAAGATAAGAAAAAATTTAATAAAAATGCAAATATTTATTTAGATAGAAAAAATACTCTTGCATTTTTAATTGTTTCCTTAAAAAATCAAAAATTGTATCAATGTATCCTTTTTTTTAAGAGAAACTCAGAATGTAGTAGAAATACCATTTACATTATATTGTGTTGCATTTTTTAATAATTCAGGCTCAAAATTCCTTGATATTTTGCAATTAATGAAATTTATGTCATGAGAAAAGAAAAATAATACAGCAGGAAAAGGAACTAAAAAATTACCTCAGCAAAAGGCAACAAATTTCAGATAGCCAAGTATATAAAATTCACAGCACAAAGTTGTTGATCTTACAAAGATTGTTTATTAGAGTTAATATACACATTCATTAAAAAATTCCACCATGCAAGACCACCATGTAGGTGAAAAAATTGACAGTTACTGAAGTTTAGAAGACTGTTATGGGGTTCTTCATGGGACAATACTCACAAATGGTGATTATTTACTGAATAATTTCGATTCATAAAGGCAAATAATTTTCTTTTGTCTTAATTTTAACTCTAAATTTAATAATTATTATGTTATGTTCTTGCATATAGTTTATTTTCTAATGTTTTATTTATTTACAGGTGTTTATATATAATGACTTCTAATTTCAATGATAAACAAATGTGGGTATCTGTTCTGGAACATTTAGCTGAAAAAAGCCTTTCTGAAGTTGATGGAATCCAAAAACATGTAATGTTTTTTTTAAAAAAAATTGTTACTTTATAAAATGTTGGTGGGACTTGTAATAAAATTAAATTTGTTTCCATTACCTTTTTTGATTCAAATTGTAGTATTAAATAATTATAGTAAAATATTAATCTCTGAATCTGAGATTAACACTGTATCCTTGAAAAAGTTGAATTGCTTTAAAAAATATTTTTTATTTATTGTATGAACAATTAATTTTTTTTCTGTGCTATCTATTTAATTACAATACCTTTTTAATTTTCAGAAATTGGTTGGCAAAGCCATTTGGACTTTAAAAAGTAATAAATTAATTGATCCCCTCTGCGCTACAGTTTTTGATGAGAATGTAAGTTATGAATAACAGTGTATTTTTTTCAATATAACTTGCTGCTGCTTCAAATCATAATGTAATTTTATTTTATATCCTTAATTTCAGGTAATTCTTTTGGGTGCTGTTGATGGATTATTTGTATTAAAAATAGTTAATAAATTCACATGTTCTTTACAAGAAAAACTTGATGGGTTTTCTTGTGTGTACCAAGCGACATGTATGAGTAACATAGGAGTTCTGGTATTAATACATGGTATGTCTAAAATTCACTAAATTTTGTATCTCAGTGATATTCATAAATGTCTCAAGCTGTTATTTTTTGTGACATTAATTTCTTTCTTTTTAGATGAAGATAGAAAAATAAGTTTAACAGATTTAAATGCTTTTGAATCTAAAGTATATGGTTCTAACCAATCAATTGCATTAAAATCTGTATGTGATCTAAAAAATTGCCATTTATTTGCTGTTGAAGAAGAATCATCTTCGGAAGCTCCATACATTTGTATTGCTACTTCTAACAATGTAATGTTATGTATGTGGGATTCTGCTTCAAAGAAATTTTATTCCAAGAAGGTAATATTAATTGGATATTTAAAAAAAAAAAATTTTTTTTGTTTGCTTAGTCACAGTTTTGTACTTATAATTATAAATAAAGTAAAATTTCATTGAATCTTTTTATTAAACATTTTGTTATAAATTTTACTAATATCAAGGAATTTTTCTTCTACCACAGTTGTTTCTGGATAGTTAATAGTTTAGAAAACTTTTCTTTTTTTGTGTGCAAAAATGTTGGTTATTCAAAAAGTTTATGAAGCACTAAAATTTTTAATAAATGCTATTGTTATTTCGTAACTATTCAAGTGTTCAAATATAATGGAAAAATACTTGATTAAAGAAAAAAAGAAATAGTGCATTTAGGCTTCTTCCGAAGGTGCGTGATTAAAGAAATCATTACCTGGGCTTGTATAATTTTTATACCAGTGTTCTATTTTTCTTGGAATTTTTATATCAGGATTCAATTTCAGATGTATATAATTTAAAGAGATGTTTTCTTGATTTGCCATGAAATTTTTTTTAACTGAACTATAGGAGAGGGAAATATACCACTTTGAAAATTACATCATAGGAGTTTATATACAGTTACTGCTATAAATTCGACAAATAAATGCATCATAAATTCTTAAATAGAAAAACTATAAAAAATAATTATATTAGCATTATAATCACTCTTAAAAATATATTACAAAGAAAAAAGTCTTGAGCATTTTTAAAAAATATTTTATAGATTATTGAAGTGAATGAACCATGCAGCTGCATTCTGTTCACTCCAAAAAGTATATTGTTTGGCACAGATGTTTTCCATGAACTCAGTCTGGGTAGCTATTCTGTGAAAAGTATGTACTTTATACAAGAATTCACAATAATTTTACATTAAACTTTTTAAATGTATATATATTATTTTAAGCGGGAAAAGAATAAAATAGCGAGTATATGATTTACTTGCAACTTATTTCCAATGAACTCTAATCTGAATATAATTTATATAAAATTGACTTAATTCCGTAAAGAAGTCAGTATCTAAAAAACAGAAATTGATTGTTGGAACTGAGAAAATATATTATGATCAGATTTTATTTGAATTTTTTTTATTTTTTTTAAAATTATTTTTTAAGGTGATTCCATAGTTTTAAACATTCTGTAATTTTATTGAAGATCATTGTATAATTTACATTTAGGAATTTCACAGCATGTAGACAATCTAAGTATCTTAAAAATTATACGTAACAAAAATAGCCTTTTCTATATAATTACATCTTTTGATTTTTTTCTATTAATTAATGTAAAAAAATCTTGAAACGTGTTTAATATTAACTAAGTTCTCTTTGAAATCTTTTCTAGAAGACGTAACTAGCACTGACTATGAAATATTTTTGTTAGTTAATTATATAAATTATGAAGAATTTCTTTCCTTTTTTTATGACTATCACATTCATTACAAAGCACACCTTTCTACATTGATCAACTGAACTTTCTTAACTTGAGCAGTTTAATCTATTCTACATCTAGTGATAAAAAGGAATGGACTTCATTCTTTTATTATAAGTTCCCTTCCCAAGTTTTGCTATTGTTATGCATTAGATGGGGTATTGATATACCATGAATTAATGATTTTTTAAAATGTTGGTGCATTTCAATTTCCAAGAATTGTACTGTTTTTAAAAAATGAATATTGAATAATAAAATCTGCTATTTGGGTTTGTGTTGCTTTGTCTACTTATCTTTTTAATATGAATGAGGAACAGGGTCAATAAATGTATTTTAAAGGAATTAAATCATGATACCAATGACAAACTCATTGGTTTCGAATGATTTGGCATGTATGATGCTGTACAAGTAAACAAAACGTAGTTTTACTTCCATACATTGACTGTCCGTGGTAGCCTTGGGGTCAAGGTAACAGACTCTTGGCTTGCGTGTTATGAGTTCGAGCTCAGTATCACTGAAGACTTGCCGTGTAGGGGAGCGATGCACATTAAATCTGTTGAGCTCTCAAATGTCCTCCCATTGGTATGGTAGTTAGGAAAAGGAGTGCCAACTCGGAGATCGTCCGCGTCTCTTGACCATGGTTCAAAATTACGAATTCTATTGCCAAAAGCTCTCATGTAGCTGAACAGAGCGACGTTAATACTCACTCACTCCACACATTGATTAATTTGTTTCATTTTCTTGTGTGATTGGTTTACAGATGTTCTACATATATCCATTTTATTTTTATTTGCTTAAAGAAATTTAATTTAAATTAGTATCTCACACAAAAATGTTTAGTCCCTTTTATTTCAAGACAAAAATTGTTTAACATATTAAATAATTATTTAATTTTATAGGTGAGAAAGAGATGTGGTATAAATGGTGTTACCTAAAAAAATTTAGTAAGACACAACATTTGCATAGTATTGTTTTGTATAAAACAGGCCCTGTGAAAGCTGACATTTTTACAATAGAATAAATGATTTAGTTTCATTAGTAACAAAAATTTTAGCTTTTTTATCAATCACAGTTTTGATCTGAACTTCAACCTTTTATAATACCAAATATTGTTTTTCTTTTGAAAGTATATTATTAGAGAATATTGGGTTATAGATCTTTATGGATAAATTATTTTTTAGTTAAAAATGTTTAGTTCCAATTCCATGTTATATTACTTTGATCTCTGAAACTTGCTGTGAAACATTTTAACATATCTATTTGTTTGATATTACTACCTATTTTTTATTCCTTAATCTGAGATTAATATAAATAAATTATGCATACTTTATACAAACTTCTATTTATTTTAGAATTTCTGGATGGAGGTGATGCATCCCTAGCTGGACTTGTATATGGTGCCTCACACTTTCGAAGTTTCCCAATTGCCATCTTCCAAGTTTCAGCTTGCAGTCAGAATAGAGAATATTTGCTTTGTTTTCATGGTAGTTTACTTTGGGTTAAACTTAAATATTTTTCATGGATTTTCTTTTTATTCTTGTATAGATTTTTGTTGGAAATTTTGTGCTTTAATTATATTTGTAACTTTTTAAAATTTTTTTAATTGATTATAATCCTATTTTATAGAAATGGGAGTTTTTGTAAATTGCAATGGACAAAGAACCAGACCAGAAGATATGAAATGGTCCAGATTGCCCCTTTCATTTGGTACATTTTACTTATGTTGATTAATTATTTTATGTATGTTCAGTGTATTAAAGCATAATTCAATGAATCAGTAAAATTTAACTTATAAATTTTTCAATTTTTTTGGGGGGTGTTATTTATGTCATGAATTATTTGCTTACAGGACTCGGTAATAAAATAGTTATATTTGTAAAAGTAGATTTATTTAGAAAAACTGACAATCGCATATGTATGCTTTTCTCATGAGTCAGCTGTATTTAATTATATTTTTGTTTGTTGTACATTACTTATCCAGTATCAAAGCAATGCCCCCTTGCATACTTATGCTAATACTATCTCAATATTTTTTGTTAGTAATATTTTTAGGTTTAGTTATTAACCATAACAATCTGTTTCTTTCATGTTTAATTTATTATTAAACAATATTGAGAATTTATTCTAGTTTTACTTTGTTTACCAATCTATTATAAAAATAATCATATATAATATAATTTATATTTTGAAAATGTCTTACGTATATATTCAAAACATTCTATTTTGTGCATGTTAAAGATAGATGAATTGATTATACTGTAGAGTCCCACAAACTTGGTTTAATGTAGACCAAAAAGTGACCAAGTTTGTGAAAATGCCGGGTTATCAAGAAAGGGATTTTAAAAAATAATAAATAAGTGCAAGTGTTTCCTCAGAAAATATTCTACTGCACTTGTATGTATAGTTTGCTTGAAAACAGAATAGCAAATGAACTGCTCGAATACCCTTAAACAAAGGAAAAGTGCATAGTTTATAAAGGCACACACACACATAGTATTTACTACATGAAAAGGAAAATTATAATGTATGCATAGTATACTGTAATTTACCTGATCAGACACACTTCAGAAAAATATTTTGATAGCATAAAGCTATCCATAATGAAAACTAAGTAGCCGATTTTGCAAAAACTGGCTACTTTTTTAAAAAAGAAATGCGTAATGACCTGTTGTGTGCCTTCCATACTGCACTCTGCTTTTTGTTGCTTCATTGGGAAGATGACAAAGGAGTAATAAGTCCATTACCAATGCACCTTATTCAAAATACTGAAGAATGGTTTAAGCAGTCTTTAGTCTCTGACTGATTATGTCATATTTTTGGAACTTTTATGGTGTCTTCAATGTTAACATCCATTTTCCAGCATTTTTTCATTAATTGTGACAGTAGCAATAATTTTTGAATCAGACATAATTTTTTTCAAATTACAAGGGTGTACCCGTCATCTGGACTGCCAGGTTATCGAGTGATGAGGTTTCAGGACTCTACTGTTCTTAATTTCATGTAAAAATATTTCGTTCCATACTTTGACTCTTAAATCACAAAAGCAGATATATTTTGAAAAATTTATACTGATAATATTATTGGTATAGCTAGTTTTGAATTTTTTTATTCTTCCTTCTCAGTTCTTATTTTAATTTAATTTTTTACTTTGTAGCTTATAGATCTCCTTACCTTTTTATAACTCATTTCAATTCACTGGAAGTAATTGAAATAGCACCTCAAGATATCTCTGAAGTGTAAGTATCTGTTTTTTAGCTTTATGAGATAATTATAACATATTTTTAAATTCAAAATGTTATGTTTAATAGAATATTGACATAAGTATTGATAAATAATCAGTATTCAAATTTAAAAACTGTCATTAAAACTTTATTTAAAAAAAAGACTTGAAATATTTCTTTAACCAATTTGTGGAGTATTAATATTATGTTGATGAAATATTAAAAATCTATTATTTACATTCCTCAGGGCTAAAGCAATATATATATGTCAGGTTTGAAAAGTTTAACTTCAAGAAAATGATCTGGAATTTCGAAACTAAAGAATGCTTGGGCAGAACAGGGTTAAGTTGGTTCAAAATCGCACTATTCTATGTGATCTTCTATGCTTGCTTGGCTGCATTTTGGACTTGCATGCCTGTAAGTTTTTACCAAACATTAGAAGATAATCAACCAAAATGGAAACTAGACAGCAGTAGGATAGGTTCAAGTCATGGCCTTGGTTTCTGACCATCACCACCTGAAGCTAACATTGACAGCACCCTCATCTGGTTCAATGAAAAGTTTGGCATCATTAGTATTTTATAAATGCTTCATCTATAAAAGGTTTAACACTATAATAATCTGCTTACGTTTTTCACACATGTAACATACTATTTTAATATTCAAGCGCATGAAAGCTTTAGATGCTATTAGAAGTGCTTTTGTATTTTTTCTTCTGTTTTAAATTCCAATGGCAAATGAAATATGTCCTGAAAATATGCAATGTTCTAAAACTTGTCAAAGACGATGTTCTTGGCCCAGGCGTGGCACTCGACATTCACGAGGACATCACGGTTGATGTGGCTGAATTGAACAAATATGAAGGGTGACATGTAGCCTTGCTGATTAGTGAAGGGGAAATAGATGAATGGAATGCCCTAGCTCTGATGATACTCAACTTCTCCGATGTTATCCTTGTCAGCAGAGTTCTCTCCAGTACAAGTAATGTAAACTTTGTCTTTAACAAATTCTTCTTTCAGATGAGGGGCCAGTTCTGCAGGAGGAGAATCATATCCTTCTGGGATCCAATCAAAAATTCTATTAAGTTTTATTAGAACACAGGGCTTTCCTTCAGGGAACCCATACTGCCGTTCGGGTGAACAGCCTTGTTGTGTTCCAGTAAACAATGGGAAGTGGCAAACTCTTTCCCTGGAAGCAGTTTGCTCTTTTGTGCACAAATTTATTAAAAACAGAAAAATTTCTTATTTTATTGTTTATAAGATGTAAAAGAACTTAAAAGATTTCTTGGTTCCATCAATGTTTATCAAAAATTTATTAAAGATTATGCAAAACTTTTTGAGTACCATTAAATAAATTACTTAAAAAAGATGCAGTTTTGGAATTTGTCACATGAATGTCAAGAAGCTTATCAAAAGTTAAAGAATTGTTTAATCTCAAAACCTATATTTAAATTATACAACCTCACAATATCCATGTCATGTGTTTTGTGACGCAATATTCAACTGTGTCATTTCGAGTGGCATTGAACCAGATGAGGGTGCTGTCAATGTTAGCTTCAGGTGGTGATGGTCGGAAACCAAGGCCAGGACTTGAACCTATCCTACTGCTGTCTAGTTTCCATTTTGGTTGATCATCTTCTAATGTTTTGTAAAAAAAATACAAGCATGCAAGTCCAAAATGCAGCCAAGCATGCATAGAAGATTACATAGAATAGTGCGATCTTGAACCAACTTAACCCTGTTCTACCCAAGCATTCTTTAGTTTCGGAATTCCATATCATTTTCTTGAAGCTAAACTTTTCAAACCTGACATATATATATATATATAAAATTTGCATTTATGTGCATTATCCATTTTTTTTTAAATTTAAAGATATAGTATTATAAATTGAAAATAATTTAGCTCACTATAATTAATTTTTGTTGATTCTTTAATGTGATTTTTTATATAATGAAAATTCTTCTTTTTGTACGACTATTTTATTGTAAATGTGATTTAATAATTATTTTATTTCTATAAATTTATGCAGTGGTATTCGAGCTTGCATGAGTGTTCGAAATCCACAATTGATGGGAATAGCTCACACAGAACAATCAATTCTTATATCATCTACCTATAATGAAACAGTTGAATTGATGTTGGTTGATGGCTCATCTATTGGGAACTCTGATTTTCCAGTCACAAGTAGTGATGATGCAACAAGTGCAACTTATACTGGAACGAACAGGTATGTATTTTCTCTCTTGCCCTTTTAAAATTCTTTAAAAAAACCAAAGATTTTTGTAATTCATTTTCATTTATTTTATTTATGCATTAATGTTTATAATAAACTATGTGTAAGCAAACAATATATCTATTCCTCTTATGCAAAACAGGAATAAGAATTTTGTTGCTGTAAAAACTTTATAATATTGTAATTATTTAATTTTAGTACTGAAAGGAAATTATATTAAAAACAGGTTTTTTTAGTAATTGCTTCTAATTTTTCGTACATGTATATTATTTTTAATTCAAAGTTAGCTAGCTTGTTTATATTTTTAATTGTGGGAAGTTAAGACTTAAGCTCTTGAATCTATTTTGTACAATAGCAGACAGGAGATTGGGAAAAAGCATGTAAAAAAACAACAAGTAAAAGTTGTATTTTTATTTTTTTTCTACACAAAGGTAGATTTTTACCACAATTTAAAATTTGAAAATGATTTATAAAATGAAAGTTGGATTGGGTTTATTACTAACTTGTGGTTATGGAACTGTATGAATAGTGATGGTGTTAAGAATATTTCGCATAACTGATATGGAAAAAGGTAACACATAGTTGTATAAACTGAAACAAATTATAATAACTGAACAGAAGGGAATTACAGCATAGTTTAACATGTATTTCGGTTTTGACTGATTTCTGTTCCAGTAACCCCACCTATTTTTTTTATTACTTAGATCATATTTGTATGAGTGATTTTAAAAAATAAGAGCTAATAGAAATGTTAACTGATTGATCATTAGCATTTTTAATTTGCCATTCTTCTTTATTAAGTTGTAGTTCTGGTAAAGAAAGTGTCGGAGAGAGTGAAATGGTGGATTTGGACTTCTCTTTCTCAACATCTGTGACTCAGTCTTTAAATCAATCTGAAGATGAAAGTTCTCGGTCTTCCAGATCTTCAACTGAATCAGCATCCTCTCAGAGTTGATAAACTTTTATTCAGAATTATTTTATATATATGTAATTTTGATATTGTATTTGAAGTTTTTCTTTCAAGCTTTTAGATGTGATATTTTTGTGTGTATTTAATTACTCAGCTTTTTATCTTTTGTATTGTATAGAAATGTGAATAGTGATTAAACTTTTCTTATTTTTTTTTTTTTTTTTTTAGTGTCAATGAATTATTTGAATAATACTTCAGCAAGTTTCTGTTTATTACTTTGAAAAATTTTACATAAAGAAAAGAAAGAAAAAAAAATTGAGCCTGAAGTGACAAAAAAATTACATACTTATTGATGAGAAGTTAAATATTCTATATAAATTTAAAACATTTTTTGCCTATAAGAAAAATGTTTACTCAAAATATTCATCATAACCAATGCACCATCTATTATTTTCCAATTAAATTTTTTTAATTAGTTTAATTTCATTTCAGTTAGATTATAATAGTTTTTAATCACAAAATAATTTCAGTGAAGAGAAATTTGTCAAAAGTCAGCAATTGAAAATGATTAAAGTTTGTGAAAAATTGTGCAATTATTAAAGTGCTGCATATAGAAATATGAAACGTATTCTAAATTCCAGAGCATAGAATTTCATAATGAAACTTCTGTTTTAGGGAGAGGTTAGGCCTCAGAGCTCACACACACACAGATTTATGTACATCATTGTTTTGGAATATAATTTATTTTAAACAAAAGAATAAAAAAGAAACTTTTTCCATCATATTTTAACTATTTGGGGAAAGACATCCTAATTCTCATTTCATCTATATTTTTGCTACTTTATATAAGGGAAATAAACTGAGGAAGCAATTTTGACCATTTAAATTCCAAAATTACAATTAGTTAAAAATATATTAAAAATAATAAAATGCATTGATTAGTCTATACCCCTTAATATCATCTATCATGCAGAGATCCTGAAGGATGAGAGGAGGAAAATTTTCCATTGTTTTTTAAAACTGCCATCCTTTTCCACCAAAATCAAACAAATTATTTCAGAATCAGATTGTTTATTTTGACAGGACACACCATAATTTTTATTACAAAATAACAATATTGTTTTTCATGGATGTAATCAATTGCGCTTAAATGCTAAAAAAGTCCTCGCTTGGCTTTTTTACACACAGTAATTTAAAAAATCAGATACCAAAATTTTTTGAAACTTACTCGAAATTTGGCTTTAATATGTAAAAACCTTTTTATGTGTGTCAAACCTTATCAGTTTTTGGTCAAAAATTTGCTGAATTTTGATGTGTAACATCTTTCCTCTTAATTGCTGAATTTTATTGGAGTGATTTCGTCAAAAGGGATGGAAGTGACGTAAGCGTGCACCACTTGATTTGATCAATGAGCATGCGTGATGGTGTCTCTTCCCTACCCTCGCATCAGGTCCAACTGTAGTAGGTAGTTTTTTTTTTGTTAAAGTTTGCGTTTTAAAAGATTCGAATTCTTATTTAGGATAAACTTGCGATCCTTATGCTTAATTGTCAAAGTCTCAGGACTTGTTGTGTAAGAAATTTGAGGTTAATTTATATGTGTAAACTATATTAATAATTATATTTACTGTTAAGTGTCTGAAAAAGTTCAACATTCATAAGAATATACGAGTAAGTAATATGGAATTATTTGAATAAATATTTTAGTGCGTATCGTTTTCATACTTTGAGGTTAATTCCTGTTGCTGTCAATAACAAACAGAACAACTCGTGTGTTGTAACGCCTCGCATGGACATTATTTATCATCAAACAAGTGGACTGGGTATTTCTAGTCAAGATATTAGGGACATATGTGCAGCAGAATGCATATTTGGAAATGGACAAACAGTGATTTTGTGGCTGTATACATTTCTCTGAATCAAACGGTTAAAAAAATTGGATTTCCTGCATTTTGTACTTTTACCATATACCAAAGATGGTTCTGATCTTTTAAAAACAAACTATCACTCGCTTCCCCTGATTTTGAGTGGTAATTTCAACGTTAACTTCAGTTTGCCAGAAGTTGAGCCGCTCATAGCTTTTTTGACTGATGAACTAAAGCTCGAAATGAATACAAATTGAAAAATTTCGACAACTAGCAGTGGTACTGTTGACGCTGTTTTTTTAAATACTTTGAAATCACAAGTATATGTGTCATATTTTGCTTATCCTAAGTTTATTGTATCCACTCTTCCCCAAATTGAAGAAGAATAAATATACTTGATATTTTTCCTTGTGTTAAATAAAATTTTATCAAAGATATAATTATTCAATAGAAAATTATTTCTAATCATACTTGATTAATTTTTTTCAGGATATAAGTTACTATTACGTATTTACTACTATAACATGTCAGATGTTCCACATCATATGCAACTACTGTAAGGCGCCTTTTTTTTTTGAGGATTTATTTATGAAATTCTTTATATTTTTTGTTTAAAAATTACCATTGTTTGTTAATGATGTACGAAAGCTTTAACTTAAATATTTCCGAGGGCTTGGTTTTTAACTTCAAAACTTTTCTGCAAATTACATATTCACTTTCTTTTGAAGTGCAAGTAAGGTTCCCCTTTTTGTCAAAAAAGAGAGGAAAGAAATTCATTTGACGGGGAAGGAAATCAACAATTTCTCTGGTAGAAAAAATGGGAAATCCCCTGTGTTGAACTTTATTCGAATTGTGAATGAAGATTGAAATCTTGCTTAAAAACTCAGGTTTTAAGAAAAAAACGTGTTTTTGTCCAATAGGCTTCTTTTGAGGCTTCATTTATACAAATTCTTTACATTTTTTTTTCTTGTTGTTGTTTAAAAACTATTTTTTGTCGATGTGTGAAATTTGGAAGCTTAACTTAAAAACCAAGACCTCAAATAAAACATCCAATAGGGACATCAATGTCTGGCTCCAAAGTTGCAAATCTTGTGAAAAAATTTTTTCCACAAAAGCTACTAGGACATTTTATTTAAATTCAATTATCCTGTAATTGTAAATATTTAAAATTATAATAAATTATTTCCAACAGGTCTGTCAAATAAGCGATACCATTTTTTTAATGTAATCAAGTTTACAGCTTTGTTTCCAAGTTTAGTAATGAGTCAAAAAGAATGAAAATTGATCCAAACAAATATATTTTGAGAATCAACAAGCTTCTGTGTAAAGGAGCAAACAATTATAATCTTCATCATTTTTACTACAAAGTTAGCCAAATCTATAATGCAATGAATTGCTTCTATTTTTGGCTGATCAATTAATGTAATAGAATGATGCGAATGCAGACATTCATCCAGATTTTTTTATGCAACTCATTGCTGATGAATAACAATGTGCTACTAGTACATTTCGTACTATTTGTTTCAAATACATTTTGAAATTTACCAATGTTGAAGCACCATCAGTAGCTACTGACTAAATTATTATGAATAGAAATTTATTTTTTAAGAAACATGTTCATAGTCTTAAATATAGATTCTTCCTTCGTGTGTTGGTTTTCATATTTTTAGCAACTAATTTGTTAACTAATGCTATTTCTTTTACAAATTGAATGTAAGATGGGTTGTCACTAATTGGAAATCATCTTGCTAGCTAGAAAAATCAAGTCCGTCAAAACAGCAGAGAGAGTTTTGGGGTAAACATCATTATTGATTGTTTATTGCTCATGGGGATTGTCATGTTTCCATTTTAGCTGAAGGAATTCTATCGTGTATAAACTTTCTCAGTTCAGTTGTCATATAGTTTTCCCCATCTGAGCATAGTTTAATTCTGAATTTTTAGACAGCACTCTGCAATATTTTTGGATAAAACTTGCAGCCCAGCTTGTTTCTCGGTTTGTATATCCTTGGAAACACATTACTAGCCTGAAAATCATGATTAATTATTATAAATGTCATTCAGTCCAAATTTCTTATTTTATTCGCTATTGTGGAAATAAAAAAAATTTCAAATGACAGAACTCTATTGCCTGATGTTTTTTTTTTTAATTGAAACAATTTATACAGATCTCACAAGGTTCAGTGTTGCCCATGAAGACAAGAATATGATGGGTAAAACAGCAAAATGATGATTAATTTTTTATAATAAAAAGAAATTAAGTAGCCAGAGGAATATTATAAAATGAAAGTTGGGAATATTCTCTTGCTTAAACTAGATGCTCTTTTATTTTAATGCTAATCCAAATGATCCGAGATTTTAGAAATTAAAAGGAAGCAAGTTATAATTATCATAACAAACAAACTCTTTTTAGCCTTATGGTTTTAATTTGCTAAACACAGGTGTAAGAAATTTCTACAGCTATACTTTTTTAAATTTCATTTCATGCAAGCATCAACTTGTATGCCTTTGTATGTGATGCCAGCACACTTGCTCTGTAAACAAGTCATTACAAGCTCTCATTTTTTTTTTTGTCGTCGAAACATATTTGTGTTCTACCAACATGCAAATACATGTCACTGACAATATTAAACTGAACTTACACATATGTGCACCTAATGTTAATTAAAATTTTTAATGTGTTTTTATGTGAAAACAAGAGAACTTTTGTATATAGTTATTAGGTGTGCAACTTTGCTTCCGCCGTTTTTTTCCGAAATTCGAGGCTTTATTGTAAAAATCTGATTATACATTTATGATTCAATAATTGCGTTCGATAAGGATAGCCTGTGATTGTTTCAGTCGGTTTTAACAACTCATAATACACTACGCCGAGCTGGTCCCTCCAGATGCCATGTTGGTCTTCGACGTCAAAATCACCGTTCTTAAAGCGTTGAAACTACTCTCGGCCCGTTCTTTCACTAATAGCGGCCTCACCATAGGTATTTGAGAGCATTCGATGAGCCTCAGCCGCAGATTTCATCATATTAAAGCAGAAAATTAAAACCTCCCGCAAATGACAAGAATTTGGCTCGTAAGCTGACATGTTTAATCGAGAATAACTTTATGATGCTGACAGAAATCGACTAATATTTCGAAGGCGTTATGTTTACAAATACCTAAGCTTATTGTATGACATATACGATCTATTTATTTCGACTACCACTTAGCGCTACAGCCATCTATTCCAAAACGGCGGAAGCAAAGTTGTACACCTAATATATAAATGTTCACTTTGAAAATACCTACAATTTTCATGAATATTTTAATGTATAAATTTCTAAACAAAGTGTAGGTATGTGTCACGGGTGCCCCCTTTGACTGTCTTAATGCCTATCCCCTCCCCAGTTTTCGTCTAGACCAGTCGTCGTCGAACTTTGTCGACTCAGGAACCCTTAAAAATATCAGATGATTTCGGGAAACCCTTTCCCATTCTAAAAACAGGGCCGATCCTAGGAGGTGTGCAATTCGAATAAATATGCTAGTAGTTAATATTGAAGAATCAAAATATGTCCCGATTTTCGGACAGTATATCATAGTTTGAGAAAAATAGAATGTTAGTGCACACAATGTGTTGGTCTATTGTCCATTAAGGCTATCTTCGGCTAATGTTAAAGAATAGGGGCCGAATTCGGAATATTCTTTCAGATATAAAAGTACTCAAACATTATTATATATATATATATAATCTGGCTACACTATTTTGTAGAGCAGGAGTGTCCAACCCAAATGCCTT
Source organism: Trichonephila clavipes (assembly GCA_019973935.1). Taxonomy (NCBI): domain Eukaryota; kingdom Metazoa; phylum Arthropoda; class Arachnida; order Araneae; family Nephilidae; genus Trichonephila; species Trichonephila clavipes. The sequence goes on from BMAU01019275.1 coordinate 755,208, forward strand.
TGCGGGCCATCTTCGGAAAAACATTATAATCTCGCGGGCCGCACATAAAAATATGTACCTTTATATCAGATTTGGAAACAACAAAAAAAAACATTTATTGGAGTGAAAATTTAAAACTGATTGAACTATTATTATAGTTTTCATTATTTTTCATGTATACAGACATAGCATTATTATAAAGAGTGTTTTTTTCCAGGTATAGAAGTTTAAGTTGGCATTACTTTCCAAGATGGCGACCTATTTAACAGCTGTCAAGTGATTTATTCTCAGTTTGGTTTGGCAATTCATCAAAAGGATCATCAAGCAAGGCGTAGATTCGTCGAATGGGCCCAAAACGAGATTGCCGTTGTTCACGATTTTCATAAGCGAATTTTGTTTAGCGATGAAGCGCACTTCTGGTTGAATGGCTACGTCAACAAACAAAACTGCCGCATTTGGAGTGAAGCTAATCCACAAGTGTATGTCGAAACACCGTTACATCCAGAAAAACTGACTGTTTGGTGCGCTTTATGGGCTTGTGGAATCCTTCTTCAAAAACGATGGCCACAACGTTACAGTCAATGGTGATCGGTATAGAGCAGCCATGATTACTAACTTTTTCATTCCTGAATTGAACAATCATGATGTCCAGGAGCTGTGGTTCCAACAAGACGGCGCAACATGTCACACAGCTCGTGCCACAATCGATTTATTGAAAGACACCTTTGGTGACCGCCTAATTTCACGTTTTGGACCTGTGAATTGGCCTCCAAGATCTTGTGATTTAACACCGCTAGACTATTTTCTGTGGGGCTATGTAAAGTCATTGGTCTATGCGGATAAGCCACAAACGCTTGACCATTTGAAAGACAACATTCGCCGTGTTATTGCCGATATACGGCCACAAATGTTGGAAAAAGTCATCGAAAATTGGACGTCCAGATTGGACTACATCTGAGCCAGCTGTTGCAGTCCTATGCCAGAAATCATATTTAAAATGTAATGCCACAAGATTATCTTTCGAATAAAAGAAAATTCATGGCAATCGAATAATACATCGTTGTTTTATTGCAATTTAAAGTTCTATACCTCTAAAAAAACACCCTTTATATAATGCATAGACATACATTTGCATTATTATATATAATGCAATGATCAAATAATGTTTAAAATATTACAGTGTTGCAATTTTCTTGAAAATTATGGTGTTCCTTTTGAATCGATCTTTCGTTACTCTTTGAAATTTGATAGTGCTGTCATTCGCAAATGATTAAGTATGCATTGCCCTTTATCTTAACCGTCCTGAATATATATTTTTTAAACTTTAAAAAAAATTTATGATTGCCTCTTGCTTTTTGGGCACTTCAAACAGAAAAGGAGGAGAAATGAAAGTCGCACACGCAGAGAATCATGTACCATCCAAAGTAAAGGATGTGCATAATGCAATTTCGGCATTTATTAAAAAAATAATTTTTATAGTAAAATCAAATGTAACTGTTTTTGATAAAATATAAATCTATTTTAATGTAAAGGACATTTCTATTACCAAAAAGGATTTATTTTAAAACAAGAATAAATAACAGGCAAATACATTGTAGATATTATTTGTACATAAATATATATAATTTCCCCTGAAATCTTCAAAATGAAAAAACCTGATATTTAGAAAAGAGTCGGCGGGCCGCAACTTACATACTGGCGGGCCACATGCAGCCCGCGTTTTGGACACCCCTGCTGTAGAGAATCACTTATTTTATCATACTACTCATTTTTATCAGAGTTGACACAATTTTTTCTTTTATAAAATTTGTTTTGCAATTTGTTTCCTGTACCGTAATGCTGAATGAGCTATCCCTTCACATATTAAAAGGAAAAACTATTTATGAAATACTAGCTGGTATACCCGTTCTTCGCACGGGTGAACAGAAAAATTAAACAATACAGATTGAAGGAAAAGACGTTTTTAATGAGTTAATTTTATGCGAATTGCAAATTAAACAAAAAAAGCTTTTTGCATATCTCAGCTAAACAAAAAAAAGAAAAAAAAAAACACCTTTGTTAAATTTTAACTATGTAGATCTAATAGCCGATAAAAAGGATTTTTTAAATTTATAATTCCTCGTAACACTCTTGAGGGTCGATTTTTCAAAATACCTCACTAAGCTTATCTCTGCTCAGCAAAAGTAACACATTCTTAAAAGTTTTGCGTAATGAACGCTTAAAGTAGTGTAAATAATTTATATCTGAAAGTGTAATACATTAATATTACTTTCTGTTGTATTTATTTTATTTTAAAATTGTAATATTCGCAAGCAACGCCGTTTCTTAAATTATAATGGCGATTCAATGAAAAACATAGCGAAATGTTAACGATAGAGTCAAGTTGGCAAATGCCTAGCTACTTTCGTAGCTCGAGCTTTGTAAGACCCGCGCCGTGTAGGGGTGCGATGCACGTTAATACTTTATCCAACCGCATTATGATTTACTGCAGTTTTTTTCATACAATTTTTTTTAGATCACTACATGTACAAATTAAGGGATATACATAAACAAAATACTCCACTTTGGAAAATTTAATCCATTAGAGCTAATAAATTAATTAAAGATATTCCACTGTAAAATTAATTATGTACACCGTTCACTTAAAATAAGTAGTCAAATCATTTTCCAAGGTCTTCATTAACAGACAAAACCATAAGACACTTAAATTTTGACATTAACTATTTTTTTGCGACAAAAATAATAATCTTTGCAATCCGCTGAAAACGCAATATCTGCTGCAAAACTTTTCACCTTCCCCACTAAAGTACTCATCATAGAACCCGCGTGCTGCCATATATCTTGGAAGAGTGGATTTCAAAGAATATTAAAGCTAAGTATTGGTAGAATATTCCTGCTAAGTTGGTGTGGTGTGGTAGTTAGGAGAAGAGGGTGCCAGCTCACGTGTCGTTCCCGTCACTTGACCATTGTTCAAAATTACATGGTCTGTCTCCAAAAGCCCTCGTTTAGCTGAACAGTGCGACGTTAATATTCACTCACTGCAAAAAATACAGTGCAGTAGTTATAATTAGTTTTATACTTAAAAATGCAATATCTGCCTATTCAATTAAAATTACAGCGTTATAATTAACTACTAACCACAAAAAAATTATGAAAGTTTGTCCAAATGATGTGTGTGTAGTGTGAAAGAGAAAGTTTATTTACTTTAAGTACCAGAAGCGATAAAAGTAGTTATTTTGAAAATAGATCAACTTCTTACTACTAAATGTGCATAATAAAATCATAAAAAAAGCATTAAAATAAAGAGAATTTATAACAACCTCTCCCTTCAAAACTTAGTTTTATCCTGAAAAAAAAATAGGCATTATTCTGATCACAGGAATTAATTAGAAGCGATTCCCTTGCGTAGCCAAAACAAAAAGAGTTTTTCAGAAACAAAAGATAGATATATGCTGACGTGGGCTTTTTTGCTTGCAGATGGTTGCATTTTTTGCTTGCATTTTATAAGGAACTGGGATACGTCAATCCCTCAGTCCTCTATCTTGTTTTAGAATCGGCTTGGTTTTGCTCCTTGGCTGGTGATGGTGGGCGTGGAAATCGGTGGCAGGAACCAATGGGATAGCAGGCGCATGACTTCTCATGAGTGGCTTTGATTGGATGATGGAGTGAGCTTCGAAAATTGTACTTGGGAAAATTTTTAAAGAGTAGCTATTGATGTTAAAGTTTAACAATTGATGGTAAAATATTCAAGGAAATAAAATGAAAATTTAATAAATTTTGTAGAAAGAGAAATTACGGGAAAAGGAGTTTAAAATTGATCTAACATAGCTTCGAAAAGAAGTAAAGCCTTAGCTTTATCATCTTCGGAGTTTTTTAATTTGGGAAGAAATTGTAAAATTTCAGGTGATCTTTTTATGATGTTTGAAATCATGCTGGCCAGTTCAATCACTTGAGCTAGGTCTGAATTTTCATTTTCTATGGCTTGGATTCCGTGGGAAACTTTGTTATTTGAATTTTCATTAGTTTTTTCAGTAACTTGTGAAGGGGGGTGCGGTTCCGTTAACAATGTTAGCAAAAGAGACACCTTCCCTACGAACGTTGCTTTCGAAAGTTTTATTCGTGGTAAGGGGCGTGCCCTTTTTTGGCTTAGGGAACTTGGGGCATTTGGTGTAGCAGGCCGAATGACCATATTCTTGGTAATTTATGCAGAAGGGGTTTTCCTGTCGCTCCTTTATCGGGCATTGACGGGTGGGGTGTTCTTTTCCACACTTTAGACGTCTTGGCTTGAGGTGGCAGTTTTCTGCCGTGTGAGAGAAATTGTTGCAGTTAAAACATTGGGTAATTCCTCTGATGAGGTAACCTTCAATTTTAACTTGCATGTAGCCGACAGTTTTGAGATCGAAGATTTTTTGATTATTGGCGTTGCGGGGGAGGGTGACTTGGAAAAATGGGAGAGCGGTCTTAGTTTTCTTAGAAATTAATTGGGAAACATTTTCAATTGTGAATCCTTCTTCTTATAGGTCAGATTGTATCTCGTGAGTTTTGGTAAAAATGGGCAGTCCTTTAATGACTATTTTGATTGGTTTTATTGGCTTTGGTTTAAGTGAGAAAAATTCAAAATCTTTGTCTTCTTCAAGAAAATTTGTAAGAGCGTGATACTCTCTTCTATGTCCTTAGTGATTAATTTAATAAATTCTCCTGACGATTTGGTAGTGATATCTGGGAATTTTTGATAAATGGATTTAAGTTGGTCTCTGATATTTTTCTTAATTTTAAGATGAATTGGGGGAGGGGGCTTGGGTTTTGGGGGCGCTGTTTCATTATTTTCTTCCGGAGCAACTTGATCCTTATCATTTTTAGATTCAAGATCTGAGAAACTTTTATTTACAGTGACTGGCTCACTAGGTAAAGGAGAGACAGGTCTCGCTGTTTTCTTGGGGAAGACAAAGTTCTCCACAGAATCCTTTTCATTAATTTTACGTTTTTTATTTCTCTTTTTACTTTTAGCATTATTTGAACTTGTGGGTGCTTCAGAATAATTTTTTAAAATGTGATTAGAATCACTATCTTTATGCTTTTCAGTCGGTATTGGGGGAGTACAGTACACTGGTGTGCAAAAATTAAGGACGAGACGGTTTTTTCAATATAACTTTGTACAAAAGCTTTCCAAATCAACACATTTAATACCGTAAGATCCCCAATACGTAAGGACATGAGTAATGTAAGGAACACTTACTAAAAGAGAAATCAGAGGGATAAAAAGAAGCTTGATTGAAAAAGTAGCATGGAGCGCAATGCGACTGAAGGCCGAAACATCCCTGTGATGGGTGTCCAGCAAGAAACATCCGGTCTTTAGTAGGGGATATGATCTCCCCTGACTGCTAGGCAGGTTTCACAGCGTCTGCCCATGCTGAGAATGAGGGTGTCAATGAGTTGTTGAGGCATTGCTGCCCATTCGTCTTGCAGCGCCAATCGAAGCTCCCGAATCGTTACTGGTGGTAAGGTACGAGCTGCCAAGCGTCTGCCTAGAAAATCCCATACATTCTCGATGGGATTGAGATCCGGAGATCGTGCCGGCCAATCCATACGTTCAATATCCTCACTCTCTAAAAGCTGTTCGGCAGCTACTGTGCGATGACATGGTGCATTGTCGTCCATGAAAAGGAACTGCAGACCCATAGCGCCTCTAAAAAGACGCACATATGGAAGAAGAATCTCGCTACAATAACGGGTCCCGTTGACTGAACCTGCGTCGAAGATGTGAAGGTCTGTACGACTACCAAGCATGATGCCTCCCCAAACGAGAACACTGCGACCTCCATACCTGTCCCTTTCAATGATGTTCGAGGGATGATTGCGGCTTCCCCGCTCTCTCCAGATGAGTATGCGATGAGAATCGCTACTCAAACTGAATCTGCTCTCATCTGTAAAGAGTACTCGTCCCCCCTTTCATTGTTTCTCCAATTCCGGTGTTCCCGGCACCACAGAGAACGCCTTCTCCGATGGGCAGGCGTTAAAGGTACACACCGTACAGGGCGTCGTGCAAACAGACCACCACCGTGTAGTCTTCTGGCCACGGTAAAACTCGATATCGGTCGTCCAGTAGCCTGTGTCGTGTGTCTAGCGATTTCTCCCGCTGTATGCCACCTGTTTCTTCTGGCCTGTAAGACAATGTACCGGTCATCTGCGGGTGTGGTTCCTCGTGGACGACCACTACTGAACCCCCGGATAGCTGTTCCTGTAGTTTGAAATTGTCTCCAAAGTCGTGAAACGATGCTGTGAGCAATTCCGAACTCTGCAGCCACACTTGTCACCCTGCGGCCTTCCTCCAACTTCCCAATGATTCGACCTCGGGTAAAAGCATCCAGATGTCGTCTAACAGATTGATTGTTCGCCATTTCTCGCTGAGGCAGCAACTCGGTGTGATTTTAACTGCTATACGGCGGGCAATCTCTTTGCCAGAAGTACTGATCTTACACCGACAACATGCTTTATACTACTCAGACACTCCCTCATTACGTCTACCTGCATATCTGCGCATGTGCTACCGTACATCACCTTACTTAATCTCCTGATTGGTCTTTCTGTCCGCTCTGCCTCTTCGTTCAGCTGATATGCTAATTTTTCGACTTCGTCCTTAATTTTTGCACACCAGTGTAATTACCATTGCAATTTAAAGTCATACATGGGGGAGGGAACGAAGCTCACTCACCATTGTATCCTTTTTTCTTTGGGTATCATCAGTAGAAGCCCGAAGAATGGCCTTCATCTCGTGGTTATCATCGGTGTCTGGAAAGTTGAGAAGTTCAGAGCAGCGATTGATAACTATGTCAAGGGCTTCGATTTCCAGCGAAAGTCTGTTTCTCTCTTCGCAGCTGTTGGTAATATCTGGTGGATCGGTTTCCATTTGTGCCATCAGGATGGAAATAGAATGCAAGTCGGAGCTCAGAAGAACACGTCTGCTCTGGTCGAAATCATAGCGTCTTCTTCAACGAAAACCAGTACCGCATTAGAAAAGGTTTTCTTACTTGTCAGTGGCGCTCTGTGGATCGATGTTTAACCAAGGCGTCTCAAAAATGATTTTTGAGAAAGTTGCTTTCGCAGTTATCTATTACATAAAACATAGGAGTGTTCAAAGTTGGTATGTATTTGGGGAAATTAAATGTTTTCAGGTGAATAATAGCCTTACAATTTATAGAAACAAACTAGAGCAAAGGAGTGATCTTTGTATGTATTTATATTTTTGTTAATCTTTTACTTTTCACTGTTATACAGGTAGATGAGTTTATAACGTCGTTGTTAAGTATTAGTTAAAGTATGAAAAATTCTCTTGAGGGGCGGCACATTAGGTCTGCACGCGGGTAGCCAATACCCTAGGATCGACCCCGAATAAAAATATTTGAATTATATAAACACATATTTCTCACATAAAGGCAGTTATAAAGAAAGTTGTATTTTTTGTTAAGGGTGTTGGAAAGCTAAAATCATATTTTTTTGACAATTTGAGATTTTTACATTTTCAAATTGCATAGATTTTAACCTTTCTAACAATACATTACCTTAACCTCTCGGGTAATTAGAAGCCCTTAAAACCTACTTTTAAATAATCTTTGAAACGGTGCCACCTTCATTTGAATGGCGAAAAATGTAAACAAAGTACTTAGTTTTTGCCTTTTTATTTTAACCTTTCTAAAAATACTTTACTTATCCCTCTAGGGCAGCGATACTCAATCTGCGGCCCACCGAGCCTTTAAAAGTGGCCCGGTCATGACCAATTTCTCTGATAAATTTATATAGAACGATGCATTAAAAATTTGGTGAGAAATTCTTTGACAAGAAGTCAAATATATCACAATTTTGTGCTTTTGTGCTGTTGATGTCGTATGGCTGCGAATTGATATTCTTTTTCTATTTGTTAAGGTTAATGATAACAGACAACAGTAGAGTAGCGACAATTTTATGGATGGAACTAATTTTTAGCAATCTCTTATACCTTGCAAGCGAAAAATATTCGAATGATTTGAAGGTTGGCTGTTTTGTAAAAAAAAAAAAAAACATGGATCAGTACTTGTTAAATTTTTCACGAAAGTGCTGTATTTAAAAATACCAGGTAACAGGAATCATTCAATGACACTTTTCCTTCACAGATCTCTTACAGGAGATGTAAATAGGCTTTATTGAACATTCTTTGCAACAGTAACGAAGTGTTTTGTCAGTGGTAATGTCACAGCAGTAGCAAGGACATCCTATGAAGTTTTTTATATTATTGGTAATCATATGAAATCGTTTACTGATGCAAAAATTGTGTGAAGGAGCGTTTCTTAAATTCTTTTAATTTAGTGTTAGTGACAAAAATATAAAATACATAATAATTAATTAAAGCAAAACCAGAGTTATAATATTTTAATCAATTTTCCACATTTTAAAAATCTCCAACGTTATCTTCATCTTAAATTATTTGCCCTCCCCCTCCTGTTGCGGCCTGCGTCAAATAGCTAACATATGTATGCGGCCCGCGTAAAATGGCTGAAATATGTATGCGGCCCAGCGGAAAAAAAAGGTTGAATACCCTTGCTCTAGGGTAATTAGAAGCCCTTAAAATCTATTTTTAAATAATCGTTGAAACTGGGCCAAGCCCATTTGAATGGCGAAAAATGTAAACAAAGTACTTCGTTTTTGCTTAAAAGTTGAATGTCTAATATATACCAAAACATGTATCTTTTATTGTAAATTGTACCTTTTATTTTTTTATTTCCTAGCCGATTAGAAGTCTCACTGTACACATTAAAATCAATTCATCTCAAAATGTAAATTTTGATGTTCAATGTACCTTTTCTGAGAAACTACTGTTCACTGGTATGTAAATTTTTTATGATATATTTATAATGATGGCTAATATATACCAGAATGAGCTTTTTGTAAAAAATCGAAAAAAAAATTTTTACAAATTTTTTATGTGAAAAATGGGTTAAACTTCGCAATTTTTGATAAAAAATTTCATAAATTATTAAAAAATTCAAAATTAGCTAAAAGCTTATTTCAGTATAATGAAAAAGGTGTATTTTAATTGTACGAAAAATTTCAAGCATGTACATAAAATAGATTTTGAGAAAAGGTACATCGAAAACAGCCAATTTAACATTGTCAGTATATAAAGAGAGAGAGGTTTCCAACTCCTCTTAAAGAATTTTAACTCAAAACTAATGTAATTTACTCATTAATAGCATTGATTCGTGTTCCAGGTGTCACTTTATATTGAATTATATTTGCTGGCAGATGTATATGTGTGTGTGTATGTGCTTGAATTTTTTTTTTTTTTTTTTTTTTTTTTTGCAAAACTTTCTAAGTATAGGTTTGTTGAAGTTATTAGCAGTCCCACACATTTTATATTCACCATTTAATTTGATTCTATACTTTGTTTTTGTTGCCAACTACTTTGAGGAATACTTTTCACTTAAAATCGTTGTTCCGAATGAAATTAAAATGTTTATAAGCGAGTGAGAATCTTTTGCATGAATTTGCTACAAATTGTGATTTTAACGTCGAATATATTGATAAATTGTTTCCTCCCCTTCACTGAGAAAATTTCTGATTTATTACAGTAATCGAAATGATTTTTTTTTTGTCCTTAAATTTTCTTTTCAAGAAAATACAGTTTTTTTATTGAAAAATTGCGATTCATTATATAAGTTTTAACACGATATTTTAAAATCAATTCATTTTCATTTTATTCATTAGAAAATTGATTAGTTTTTCAGAACTTTGCACGTCATTCTGTTCTAATTTTGATGACCTTAATTTAAGTTTTCAAACCAACGCATATTTTTCTTTTTTCTTTAATTTTTTTAAGTACATTTAGTTTTCGAATGGATACACTAACTTCATTTAGAATGGTCAACATGTCTACTGAGTAAGGTAAAACTTTGTAACCCCCCATTTTTTCTCACATAATTCTGGAGCATAGTCATGTGACTATTCATTCAAAAGTAATCTAAATTACGAATGTAAAAATAAATGTTCTGAATTATTCTTCACTTAATATTGGACTTAATTTTCTTGTGTTTATAAACTTTATCATTTTCACAGCATTATTTAAAGCGCTGTGATGGTACAGAACCCTCGACGCTAGGATTCGTAGCCACATAACATAACCACTAGACAAAAGTGATCATCCCTGTCCGAAGGCTGTTTCGTTTATGAAGATTCCACCACAGTACTCCTCCACCAATGAATCGGTGGATAGGCGAACGAATTTTGTTACGGCGAGCGTGTGAGTTGTCGCTGTTAATTGGTGGTGTTGCGTCAAGGTTTGGAGTGGATCTGACGACTTTGATTGTTCTTGCTGCGCGCAGATGGTACCACGACAACTGCACGAAGATTGCGTTTTCCTTAATTCGGCCAAAGTCAACAATGTGGAAGGTGATTATCCACTTGACAGAACCCGCGATGCTAGAGTTCGTAGTTACGTAACATAACCACTAGACAAAAGTGATCTCTCCTGTCCGGTAGGCTGTTGCTGGCTTATAAAGATGTACCCCAACGTGCTTTAATGCACTTTTTATTCATTTTATTACTGAGATTCACAATTCTAAATAAGTTGTTATGATTAAGTCTCATTTTTTCTCTTTCTCCATTCTTCTGAATGCCTTACCAGAATCAAAAATAGGTGTCTCTCATCTGCAAACAACATATCATTCCAATAGCTTATTTATCATTGACTTTGAAGATCTAAATCTCCATTATCTATTCCTTTGACTCACACAAATGGCAGAATATTCTCTAAAACCAGTTGATTTGTATTTGTCCAATAGTTTCTAGTAAAAATAAAGAGGAAAATTATTGATTGAGTTTTATAGAAATTTTTACAGAGCTTAAATATATGAACTTTTCATATTGTTGCGTTGATCGGGGTTCGAGAATTTTATGCAGATCAGTCGCAAAGAACAAGGCAATTCTTTAAGAGCGATGAGAATTTATTGTCGAAAATCCAATTCTTAAAATACAAGATTCAGCAGCATTATTCACAGAAATCTCAGAAGGTCTTCACACCTCCAAAAGCACTCAGACACAATTATCAGTGTCTAAAATACACGTACGTAAAAGATTATTCACAAGCATCGCACGTCAAATTAAACAGCCGAGCTAATCGGTAATCACGGTCAAGGCAAGTCTAGTAATCATTGATCAAAGCAATACTAACTAATCGCTAGTCAAAACCAGACTGACTGAGTTCGGCGAGCGTTGCCCTATTTATAGTCCGGTGGAACCTTCGAGAAAGATCCGCTTGCGTTATTGATCGTGAAATTAGTGCATTTCTCCACTAGTTTCCAGAAGAATCCAGAGGGTCCCAAACTCGCAAAAAATGATACCAACTTGGCTCTATCGCCAAGTTCTCATTGAATCGCCACTATAACGTAAGGGACAGCGTTGCTTGTGAATATTACAATTTTAACGTAATATAAAGACATTACACATCCAAATACAAATAATTTACACTATTTTACACAAAATTTACAATAATATCTTTTTTAGCTAAAAAACTTTAATCTCGTCAAATTAGCTTTATCAGACAGATAATTTTTCTGTTATAAATTCTGCTTTCCTCTCTCAAGCGCCTTATGAAAAAGTAGTAAGCATCGCAGCTGGGGAAAACTACTGATTTAGCGACCATTGTTGTAATAAAAATAATTAGTTTTCGAAATATATTTGTCATTTCTTTTCTTTAGTAAATAGAATATATTTGCTACATAAATAAACAAAAACATGCTAAACGAAACTCGTCTCGTTCTCACAGCCATAATAAGATCATAATTCGAATAATTTCAACGGTAAAATGTTATTTCCTGTTGTTTTCTCCGAAAAACTGGGAATTTCGGATGATATGTCAACTGACTACACTGGATGACCTTCGTCCATGTGTAGGTCTTCGCTTACCGCTGTACATCATCATTATTCAATCAGTCAAAATGCGGCAATCGGTTTGTGAGATTGTAAGTTATGCACATTTACTTATTTCGGGTTATTGTTTGTACGAGTATTTGACAACTTTTGCTATGTAGTGTCTACTTTTATGGGTCCTACATTTTTGCAGGCGCCCAGGGTTTAATTTTGCTTCGGGCCCCAGAGTCTCAAGAAATCTTAAGACATCCCGGAATACTTTATAAAATAAGGTTTTTTTTTAATTTTTAAAAAATTACTTAATACATTAATATTTGACAAATTCATTTAAGGTGTCCGACTATATATACGTTCGGAACCGTGGGTTGCAAAAACGTATAATTGGATAATATTTATGATATTTAGTGTCACTTAGATTAGAAAATGTACATAAAATTGTTTTAAGAATAGTGTTACAATAAAAAATTATTTTAGTACAATATTTTAACAAAAAATGAACATAGAATGGCCCATTTTCAAAATAGTCTCCTTTTGTGAAAAATGCTTCTATTATAATAATATTTCGCCTGTATATAGCTCAGACCTCTGTACAGAGGCTCAACTAGAATTTTTGAAATATATAACTTAGAAGTGGGTTTATCCATATGTACGACAACAGAGGGTAGAAATTTTAAGAAAAAAACGCCAATAATTATTTCAAAAGGTTGTAACTCTGAAAATAATGTGAATTTTTCAAAAATCATAGTTGAAGTTATATACAGGCAAAATATTATAATAGAAGCATTTTTCACAAAAGGAGAACATTTTGAAAAAAGGTTATTCTAAGTTTATTTTTTGCCGAAATATTGTACTTAAATATTTTTTTTTTATCAAAATGTCCTTAAAACAATTTTATGCATGTATTCTAATCCAAGTGACACTAAATATCCATTTATGCGCCTTTTTAAAATCACGGTTCCGAACGTAGTCGGATACATTAAGAGGGTCAAAATTCGAAAATTTGGTGTTCGATTACCTTTATGGCACTCATTTCCCTGTTTGTTTTGTTTTTAATAAATTTTAAAAATAAAAAAATAGGTTTTTTATTAATTAGATTTAAATGCAGTTGAAAAAACCAAATGTGTTACTTTTTTTTTTTATTTTAAGTTAATTTCGGAAATTCAGCTATAAGGTTTTTCTTATAAATTTTTGAAGCACCCGATCAATTTTAGAAGCCACTGTATGAGCAAAATTTCAAGCATATTTTGTCTAAAAAGATTTTTTCCCCTTCTTGGGAAACAGTTTTTAAACTTATTTTTGCTCTCGATACTAAGCATGGATGTATGGATTATTGGATGTATAAAAATATCTGTAATTAAATTTACTTAGAGTTCCAAGTTAGATTTATCCAATCAAAAGTTAAATAATAAAGTTTTTCTATAAAATTATTTGAAAAAGTAAAAACACGATGAAGTTTTTATTTGGATTAATTATATGTTTGTGTGTATTAAGAAATATATAAGCTGCTTTTATAATTTAGGGAAAAATACAATTTTAAAATTTTACTCCAGCCATTTCTTAAAGATAATATTTTGGTGAAACAAACATTTATTATAAGTTATTAATTTAATGTATTTAACTGATAAATAATTATTTGAAAGTAATTTAAAGTATAAAAAATGAAAACTTACAAGATACTAACACTAGCAAAAGATCTTTTTATCAAACGTGGTTACTGCTGCGAATCCTTACACTTTATTTATAGAAATATAATATATGTATATTTTTTCAATAAAATGAGCACAGATATAATTCATACGCAAGCCAAAACGAAATAAAAAGGCCGGGTAAATATATGTTGATATAATAAAATCGTCTACTCCATAAGTGATAACGATATTTGAAGACAAGGTATAGCTATGTCGATACAATAAAAACATCAGCTTCCTAAGCAAAGACGGTGCCCGAAAACAGGGTAAGTTATCGTCAGCGTCGAATGTGGAAACGGAGTCTAAAGACAGGGTGAAGATACCAGTCAGCTTTCTAAATGAAAAAGGTATATGAAGACAAGGCGAGGATATGCTTCAGTTTCCTAAAGTGAAAACGGTGTAGTAAGACAGGGTAACGCTATGTGAACACAATAAAAACATCAGCTTCCTAAACGAATACGGTATCAGAAGACGGGTCAAAGCTATGTGGCTACAATAAAAACGCGAGCCTCCTAATCGGAGACAGTTTCCGAAGACAGGGTAAAGCTTGTTAATATATTAAAGATTAACAATCCTGCGTTGGAACGGTGACCGAAAACAGGGGAAAAGAAAGATTTAATGGGCACGCAATTATATAGTATTAGTGAGTTGGTATTTGTTTTTTAGTTATTTCTAGACAGTTTATGATGCATCAGTAATGATACCTTTTATAATTTCATCCACATATTTGTAAGTAAAAGACGATGAGTTATTGAAAGCTGTAAGATGTCAATATCATTCATCTAATTAAATAGAATGTCTTTACGCCTATCTAATAATGTATTTCAGCTATTCTTTAGAACTCCAACAAGTTTTTAACTCAAAAGTTTTCTTTTTTTTTTCCTTTTTAGAACGTGAATTTTAATATTTTGTAATACATATTTTCTCATTTAGATATTTTTAAAAATCTATTACTTAAATATATAACATATTTTGCATTCACACATACCAGTGGCGCACACAAGGGGGGTCCTGGGGGTTCGGATCCCCCCCAAGCCCTTGATTTTTTTTCCGATTGATTATAATTCTAAGTATATATTACGTAAAATTTAATTAATTACTTGCTATTAATGATTAATTTTATTAATTAATGCTAATTATTAATTCAAAAACTAGTTTTTTACTGTGTTTTGTTCCCAAAAATCGACAAAATCAAAAGAAGCATGATACAAGAATGGTGAACTTTCGACCCCGCCCCCTCCCCTTGAAAAATTCCTGTGTGCGCCACTGACACACACACATATCTATATATATAAAGGAGAAAAGCGACTCATTCACTCACTAACTAATCACGATATCTCCGGAATTATTAAACCTACAGACTTGAAACTTGGTAGGCAGGTTCCTTTCATGGAGTAGACATAAGCTAAAAACGGATTTCGCAAAGATCGAACCCCAAGGGGCGTTATATAGATAATTATTTCCGTTATTAAACTATTAGATGTACAGCATTGAAACTTGGTACACAGATTCCTTTCACAGAGTAGAGATTCCCTACAAAATGATTTTTACGAAAAGCGACCTCCAAGGGTCGTTATGCATAATTATTTCCTTTTTTAAACTATTAGATGCACAGTCTTGAAATTTGGTAAGCGGATTCCTTTCAAAGAATAAAGATCTGCTACAAAATGGGTTTTGTGAAAATCGACCTCCAAGTGGCGTTGTGGGGAAATAAGGGGCATTATAGGTAATTATCTCCTTTTTTAAACTATCAGACGTAAAATCTTGAAATTGAGTGAGCAGATTCCATTCACTGAGTAGAGATCCGCTGTAAGATGGGTTTTGTGAAAATCGCTTACTAAGTGGCGTTGCGGGCCTTAAGGGGCGTTATAGATAATTATTTCCATTTTTAAACTATTAGACGTACAGTGACGCACCGCCTGCTTGAAAATTAGAAGGCATGTTCCTTTCATGGAATAGAGTTTCTCTAACAGAGAGTTTTGCGAAAACCGACCCCCAAAGGAATGGGGTTGCGAGGGGTTAAGGAGAGTTATAGAAAAATTCTTGTTTTTGAATTTAACCCATTTACTTGAAATTTGTTGAGCACGTTTCTTTAGTTGAATAGAGTTCCACTTAGAATGGATTTTACGGAAATCAACGCCAGGGGGAGTTATTGGGGCGTATTGATGGACAAAATTCCCGTTTTCGAACTACTAAAACTATAATAAAATTTGGTTTGCATGTTTCTTTTGTTGAATTGGAATCCGCTAAGAGTGCTCTCAACGGGGTTACGGGGCGTATTGATGAAAAAAATTTCGTTTTTGCTCTGTTAGATTTAGACTTGAAATTTAGCACACATGTTTATTTTATGGAGTAGAAATCCACTGAAAGTTGTTTTGGTGGAAATCCACTTGATTATTGGGTTAAGTGAGCGCAAAAAATCTTTCTACTTCTATTTTAGATATAGATAGAAATTAGATATTATAATTTATGTCCTTTTTATATCAAGAGGCGAGAGTTACAGCTAGAAATATATTTTTCAATACAATCGAATTTTTAATGCTAGATATCAATAATTTATGTATATACAAATAGTATATATTTATACAACATCGTGAAATACCCAGTGATGCGGGTGGGTAACAGCTGGTATATATATACACTCAGGAACATTGAAAATAGCGACCCAAGAAGGAAGCTAAGTACACAATCGCGAAACTTTGCAAATAAGTACAGCGTAATGTGATATGCAAATGATCCAAGTTTTGTGCCAATACGCATGCTCATACACGTCGAGGTGGCGCTATAATCAGGAAGAGGGCGCTATATAAGCCAGCGCAAATTCGAAGATTCATAAACGTGACGATTACCCGCCGATTGTAGGAAGACTTTGGTAAGCAAAACATGCCAGGTAAACGTGCTAGAAGACATTTCTCACAGTTAAGCGAGTTTGAGAGAGGCCTGATCATCGGGATGAAAACTGCAGGCTGGTTGACGCGCCGTGTTGCTGGCCAGATGGATCGTTCGGAGTGTGCCGTTAGAAATTGTTGGGAGCAGTGGACACGAGAAGGTACCCACGCGTGGAAAATCGGGTCTGGAGCGACCAGGAAGACCACGAGGAGAGAGGATCGAAGGATCGTGCGGCAAGCACGTGTGGACCCCACAGTGACTCGTTCAACGATACGAGCAGACGTAGGCGTGGAAAGTGTTCCACAAACAATTTGCAGACACCTTGCAGAAGCAAATCTTAAATCCAAGCGCCCTTTCCGTGCACTCCCTTTAACACCGGAACATCGGCAACTGCGTCTACAGTGGTGCCAAGCCAGATCAATGTGGAATGTCACAGATTGGAAAAAGGTTGTGTTTAGTGATGAATCCCGATTTGTTTTGGGCACAGATGATAATCGTGTACGGGTGTGGAGGCATCCTGGTGAGCGGTACAATTCCACCCACAATGTTCTACCTCACACTGCCCGCACAGCTGGTGTAATGGTCTGGGGGCCATAGCCTATGATAGCCGGACCACTGTAATTAGGATGCGTGGAACCTTAACGGGCCAACGTTACGTTGAGGATATTCTTCGACCCCATGTAGGACCTTTCTTAAATGGTCTCCAAGGGACAATTTTCCAGCAAGATAATGCTCGTCCGCATACAGCAAGAGTTGCTCAAGACTTCCTACGTCATTTCCAGACTCTTCCATGGCCGGCCCGCTCCCCCGATTTGTCCCCTGTAGAGCACGTGTGGGATCAGCTAAAACGGCAGATGCCATCGTGTCACTCTGTACATGATTTAGAGTTGGCTGTTCAAGATTTGTGGGCCCATCTGCTCAGGACAACATAAGGTGTTTAATCAACTCAATGCCGGACCGTGTGGAGCATGTATTGCAGCTGGAGGAGGTCCAACGCGCTATTGAAGTTGCCCTGTATTTGTGTCGTTGCACACCCTGTATTCGTTTAATTGTCTTGTTTTCGAGATCAAGTGAATCTCTCATCTGTGTCATTATGTGTATTAAATTTCATTTCAATCCGATGCTTTCTTCTTGGGTCGCTATTTTCAATGTTCCTGAGTGTAAATGCATATAAAATAGTTAACGAATTAATGAAATCACTGGATATATAGTTTCTTCGAAAATATTCCAGAACTTTATAATTTTTAAAATTATATTTTTCCTTTTTTCATGTGTAAAACTATTTTTAAAGTATCCGGCACTTTTTAAGAGAAAAAATTATTTTAGTTTATAATATTACATGTATTCTTTGTATAAGTATAAAAAATTTGGAAGCATATAATTCAATATCTTTAAAGTATACTTAAAGGTATTAAATTGATATAAAGGTACGTTTCTCTCCAAATTATTTCAAATTTTCGTAAGGTTGAACAATAACATTACAATATGGTTACTTTGATTTTTATCGCTTTAGTTCTGCATTTTCTATATATACGTATATGATCGTTATTTTTTTATTGGTTTATTTTAATTGCGAAGTAACTTCATTTCAAGCGATTCAATTTTTTAAAAAAATTTACCCATTTTGAATACTGGACGCTACAGTTATAGTTTCAAGTTCTAATTTTGTGATTTCTTTCTGTTGGATAATGAATATTTCAGAAATTATTGGTGAGTACCAGGATTATTTTGCAAAAGAATATGAGGGATTCAGTGTTTAAATATTACGGACTTACAGGTTTACTAAACTTGCACCTTTGGTCAATATTATTTTCTCTATTATAATTGATCAAATTTCTTTTTTTTTTCTCCTTCAAGGATTTTCCGATTTTGGCCTTTATGAAATGCGATAAATGTTATGAAGCCATAAGAATTGTTTCTTAAAAAATTGATAATTTGAACTGCTGAATTTTTTATTGTAGATCATACTGCCTCTGTTGGGCAGAATACTTGGATTGAACCTCATTCCTTGTTTTTTTTATATACAAATACATACTATCCTAAACATTTAGTGACGACGCATTTAGTGACGATACCAAAATTGTAATCACTTGCTATCAAAATTGTAATCACTATCACTTCAATTGTTTTTTACAAAAAGACTTCATTTCAAGAAATTAAAAATCTTAAGCGCGTAACTCAAACTAAGCGATAAAATTGCAAACATTTTTAATGAATTAAGCGTTCGAAGTGTCTGACTTCAACACAAATGTATCGTTTTACAAGTGATCGCTTGATGAGTAGTGCGTAATTAGCTAAATATTTCTTCCACTGCTTCAACATTCCTTTGCGCTGAGGGTAGCCTGGTGGTTAGAGTATCGGACTCCAGACCGGAAGGCCTGGGCTCGATGCCACCAAATACCCTCCGAGTACGTGCTCGTTAAATCAGTGGGTCCGAAATTATTGTGTGGTGAATCACGAGTGCAGGGGACTGGAGAATATTTCCGTCCCCTCCAGTCCCATGGAAAAATTGTGGAGGTGGAGATAGGTGGTGTCGCCATCTATCGTCCCTTCGGGAAATTTCGCCGAGCTAATTCGTACTGTCACCTGTATGGTGCTCAAGACCTAGGCCAACGACAGCCGTACTTCAAGCATCTTGCCAAGATGAATTTCGTGGGCCTCGTTCTGACTACGTCAAACAGGTGTCATTAGCCACAACACATTCCTTTAGGGCAGTTCGATTGGTTAAAAAGAAGTTAGAAGGCAAAAACTTCGAACATTGAATTTATTTATGTTTTCCATAAATATATTTTCAGTTTTATTTAAAAATTTATTGCTTAGTTTGAGTTACACACTTCAGACTGAGTTTTTTAAATGAAGTATTTTTCAAGTCAATGCTTCTATATTAATTCTTAAGGGGTTACAAAATTATCTTGAAAACGAAGGTAGTGTTGCATTTAAATATATGGAATATTCTCCAATTTCTGTCTTATCTGTATAAATGCAGAAACTAAAAATAAATAGTTCCGAAATCAAATTGCCCCAAGTTTCCCACTTTTTGTCTCGGTAAAGTATCGTTATCGCAGTGGAATTTTACCCCATTCCCCTTCAAACATATTACAAGACAAGAATATTCTTATTATATTTGTTGGGTTAATTTCTGAGTATCTTTTGTAATGGCTCCTAAGCTCATGAATACAAAAGAGTAAAAGTTGCTACAAATTACTTAAAAAAAGACCGTCTAGAGCCGCATATTTTTTAAGCTTCTTTCCGTGTGAGGTGCGACCTGAGTTGGGAAACAAAGATTAAGTTAACCTCGTGTTCATTCAAACTCCATAGAGAAAGTAAATCTGTTTCACATACACATTTATATCATTTTCAGTTTCATTTTTTTTTTACTCACGGAACCCCAGGGTTCCGCTGAACACAGTTTGAAGCCCACTGATCCAGACCCACTACTGCCCTCCTGAAAAGCTTCAGCACCCACGGGGATACTGTACTTTCCATGTTGAGAACCTATCTTCAGTGGCGCTACTACCCCAGGTGGGTCTTGGCCTTAATGGGAATTTTCCTCCAGGCAATGGTTTTCAATTATTCATTCTTAGGGTAGCGAAATCCCTTTCTAATCAGTCAATCCACCTGAGGCTTGGTTGATCCCTAGTTCTTGTTCCCCTGGGCTCGGCCAAAAAGATTTTCTGTGTTGGGCGTTCTTTGCTCATTCTAATAATGTGGCCAGTCCCTTTAATTCTTTGGATTTTGATATATTAAACCAGTGGTTCCATGAGACATATCCAGAGGTTCCCCGAGCCACAATGAAAAAATAGAGAATAAATAAATATGTATTCAAAATGGATTCATGTTCTCTATCAAGTATATATAGTTTGTCCTACTCATTAAAAATGAAAATTTTACTTATATATAACTTTATTATGCAACACTTTTTAAACTTTTATCATAATATAATAAATTAATATTAAAATGCTTTATATATACTTACTTGTGGATTGAGAATGTGCTATTTGTTTACCGTCTTCAGTTCTATGAGATAATTTCTACTCGTTAGTTAACAAAATGCCTCGCAAAACTAAATAGTTTTCAAATTGAAAATTTATGTTTTTGTATTTGTGGTAAAGACACCTATAATGAATACCTATGACACCTATAATTTAACAAGAGCAGCATCTAAATTTTATGTTGAAAATTCATACGAAATACACGAGTTTTCTCATACAGCTATAAACATTTTAATACGATTTAGAGCATTGTGTTTAAGTGAAATATATTTTTCAATGTGAGTGGCTACAAAAACAAAGTATAAAACACTCTGAATAAGTAATGCGATTGCATTTAATCTTAGTAGATCTAGACTTCGACAGTTTGTGTGAAAAAAAAAGTAAGAACTTATCCCAGTTATTAAATAATGCACGGATAAGTGACATTTGGATCACAAATTATTATTAATGAGTAAAATTATATTATAATTTTTTAATAATAAATGCAATACTTTCTTTAATTGACTTTACATAGAATGCCCATAACATGTTGATCTATTTTAAATATTTTGAGATGTGTATGAAATGGGGTTCCACGAAAACACTTTCTAGTTCTATGGGTTCCATGTGGTGAAAAAGTTTGGGAACCACTGTAATAGACAATGTCTGGTTCCCTGGAGGGCACAGTAGAGTTCCAAATTTGAGTGTCTGTACCAAATGTCATCAATTTGAGTTCCTCCAAATGGCTGTTGGGCTCTGACGCTCAAAGACACCAAGAATATTTTCATTATTTTGTCATTGTCAAAGTAGAGTATAGGTCTAAAATTCGACATTTATAAATTAGTTTAGTTTTCCTTTCAATTAAATTTGATCTTAAATACCTACTCAAATCATAAAAGCATCTATTGATATTAATTCTCTGTATTTGAGATTGTTATGTTAACCTCAGAGCCAGTGACATAATGGAAATTAGGGCCCCCTGCAATGTGAGGGTGTACGTTACACCACAGCTCTAAGTCCAGATAAAAAAAAAACTATCAACTTTTTCAAATTTGTAAGTACCAACTTGCAGGTGAATATCCATGTTGAGAACCTATGATGTAATATATATCCACAATAGAAAATACCAAAATAAAAGTAAATTTAAATTAAAAATGCAAACTTCTCATTTCAAAACTTGATGTCAATATTTTCCTTTTTCATAACATTCTAACCAGAAAATTTTTGACAGCAAATTAATAAAGTTTTTAATTGCTTAACTGTTGTTTAAAGGAATAAAATTGTGTCATTTTAACTTTTGAGGTAAATTCCAATTGACAGCTAGCTATGTTTTAAATGATAGAAACCTATTAAATAATAGTGAACTAATAAATACTTATCATTCAATTAACCCGCGATCACTCACGCGCGATGTTCTGTACACCCCAGCAACAAGAAAAGCCTCCTACAATTCTAAAATGATTGTGCAGAACCACAATTTTTTCTGTAGCTGCCCATTTTAGGTCATTGAACCTTCAGGCCTGATGTAATCAATCTCGCTAGAACGATTGGAATGTAACGACCTTCAAAAGTTCATCTGGGGTGCTGAGAACACCCCGCGAGTGATTGAGTTATATTTTCGTACTTGAAGCATCTACGGAAGAGTACGTTTTACTCCTGTTTTTCAAATATATTAATATGCTTGTATATTTTATTTAAAATTTCTATAAATATGGTATAAAAATAATATAATTCTATAAAATAATTGTAAAATATAATTTAAAACGCTTTTCCAGAAATTATGACAAAAACTCCATGGGAAAATGGAGAAACAGCGACTTAGTCGTCTATTAGATATTGTATCAACAGATTGTCAAGATGAACTAAGTAAATTCGATGACTGCGTAATTTCGGAACCAAAGTTGGAAAGATGAAACTTGAAATTGTAAATTTTTATAATACAGGCGGTGTTGATACCACTGATGAAGTGTGCAGTATATATGATGCATTGGGAATATGTAACCTTTGGCCATTGCGAATATTTTATCATATACTTAATACAGCAGGAATTAATGCTTCCATTATCTATCATCCGGTTCTTTCTAAAAAAAATGAGACTTTCAAGATTATTAGAGGAGATTAGAATGGATCTTGTGCAGCCACAGTGGGATACGAGATCGGATCTCCCAAACTTTAACAAAACACTCAAAAAAGCTTTACTGACACAGAATATATTAAAAAGAGCATTAATCCACCGAAAAAGGGACATTGCACTGTTTGTCCACAGGTAAAAGATGTAAAAATTATTTGTGTTTGTCTTCAATGTAAGAAAAATATGGGCTTAAAGCATATGACTAGTCTGCTCTGAATGTTTGAAAATGAACAAAATATTGTTTTCTACTCTCTACTATCCTTGACATCAATTGCAAAGTAAGTTTTTTACTGGTATATACGTTTTACTTGTGCTTTTTGAAAAAAATATAAAAATAAGTATTTGAACATGAAAATTTTGTAGGTTTAGTTTAAATTAATGTTAATCGCATTTGTAGGCAATGAATTTAACAATTTTATTTGTATAATACAAAAAACATCTTTTACTTTATAAATATGTACCATATTTGACTTAATTTTATTTTCATAATTAATTACACATGTTAAAAGTTTGGGGTGTTCTCTACACCCCGCGAGTAATGACAGTAGAAAAACAGGAGTGAGTGACCGCGGGTTAAGAAGTTGAAGTGACAAAAACTATTCAACAAAAATAAATCAAACCTACAAAACCAAATGAAATCACTCTTTTATTAAATCTAAAGTCAAACAAATTCTTTTCATGAAACATCACACTTCGATTTAGTTCAATAAATTCAGGCACAAAGTTCAGTAATCTTACTGAGTTGGAGTTCAATACCAAAACACTTTAAGTTCATCTAATTTTTCTAGTAAAAATTTAAATATTATGCAAAATAAACTTTACTTTAAGCTTAAACACTTTCAGTACAGAAGAATATAAATTTTAGTACAAGCTAAAAATTTTAAAATTTTTACTACATAAATAAAAAGAAAACTAATATCTTTCCTCCACACAAGTTTCTTTTTTTTTTTTTTTAAATTTGTTGAATATCACCTTTAAGCTATGTCAAAAATGAACTTATTCAGCTTAAAAAAAAAGTTACAGAAGTAAAATCTTTTTTAAAGATAAATTTCTCATTAAAAAAACATTTATATTTTAGATAAGTACAAATAGAGAGAAGATTCTCAATACATAATTTACATGAAATTTGCTTCTAATAAATAGCATCACTTTTATTAACTGAGTAATTCAATGCTAGAATGTAATTGTACTTGGAAAAAGTTTTTTTTTATCTATGACATACAAAGATAAACATAAAAGCAGGAATTCTCAGTATTAAAAAACAAAACATTCTTATTTTAAAATAATTCCTTATTTAATTTCTACAGAAAGTCTAGTTTATTACGTGGAAATTTTTCTTTGGCAATCAACTTGATTACTGAGCAAGTGAGAAGTTAAAAAATAATAAATGTAAATAAAAGTACAAAACAATACAATACCACAGAAAAACTAAAAAATATTAAAAACAGTAAAAAAAAAAAAATGTAAATTTTAATACAAGATACAAATATTTGATGTACAGAATTTGGTTAAGGTATCAAGATGTCAGTTTGTAATAGAATTTAAATTAAACAATTAAGATACGGGTATTCGCTGATATATGTACAAATATGCTAGGTCTTTAGGAGGATTCTCAGACAGGGCAACTTTATTATCATTGAAAATAACCCAGCGACCATCTTTAAAAATGTGGCATACATAATGACCAGCAACAGTTGATGTTCCCATGTGACTTATAAATGCCACCAACTTGTACTCTAGAAAGGGCAAAAGATTATACAAAATAAAAATCAAATTTATTAAATGTTTCATATAATCAGTAGGCATGGAGTTTAGCAACGAAATACATAAAATCTTCAATTTTACAAATAAAAATACAATTACAAAATATTTGACCAAATTTAAAATGTATAAAAATTCATATAACCAATAATTAAGAATATTTTGAAAAATCATGCCCCCATTTTTTATTATATATATATACATATATATATTTAAAGATTTAGAGCTATTTACCGTATAATTTTAGTTCATTTCCTTTTTGTCAAATATTTTTTTTAAAAGCCTGCATTATCTTTTTAATTTAACACATTTGCAAAATGTATCATATGCAATTCATATGTTAAGTATAATGCAATAGATTTAATGTAACTAGCATTTTTAGAGTTTCAAATAGGTGATTTTCAAAATTGTGTTGTGTGCGATTCAATAATCACACCTTAGTACCTTCTAAAATCAAAACCCTAAAAGGTAGATTTAAGACTTCACACAACAATTTTTGCGATTAAAAGTATTAAAAATCCTGCTAAGCTAATAGTTGTCAAGAAATCATTAACTCATATACTAAGAACAGCCCTTAAAGAAATTATGAGGTTTCCTGCACAAAATTGTGGTTAAAATTTTAAATATAGAGCACACATTACTAAATAAAGCATGAAACATAATGAATTTTTTATGTTTAGTACAATTTAGTAAAAGACACACTTATTTGATACATTAAAATAATAATGAAAAATACACACATATTTGTAATGAGTTACCTATAGAGTTAAAAAAAATGAAAAACTTAAGTATTCAAGAAGCACAATTAGAGATGGATAGTATACATCTTTTTTGGTATAGAAAGCTATTCATTTCAATATCAATGACTAAAAATTTATTTTCACCATTTTAAAACTGTAGCATCTATATTTAGGGAATTAAATTTACATTTTAACTTAACTGCTTACTTCCTATTTTTGTTCAAAGTTCCTAACATACTCCCAGAAATATGCATATTAATAGTTGAGAATTAGTATTAGAATACAAGGCAATCACTGATAAATTATTATTAAATTACACTGATCAAAAATTACAATAACTAGTAATGAATATTTGCTACAGTATTTTTTCAGGACACGTAAATTAGGATGCAAAAAGTTTTTTAGATTATCATAAATTTCATGCATGTTTTTTCAGTTTAGTTAATAACTGAAGAAAAAATTATTACTTTCTGCTCCATCACGGAATTGAGCCTTCACTTCAGTTGCAGCAGGTGAATCAACTTCCATTTCTTCAGAATGACTGAAAATCCAATCTACAGCTCTTTCCAAGTTATTATCCTGTACATCAAAAGTATTTTTTCTTAATATATAATCAGTTTTTAATTAAAATTATTTAGTAAATCTGATTTATAAATTTAGCCATTACAACACGAGATATTAATTAATATGATGATTAATATCTATGCTATTTACTCAGGAAATGCAAAAAAAAAAAAAAAAAAAAAATACATACTTTTACAAAACACACACACATCACATAAAAATTAAGATAACAAACACAAATTCAAATATTTTCTTCTCTAAGACATTCACACAATTGCATTGATATAATATATCACATCTATATAATATAAGCGTACCTATGTATGTGTATACAAGGAGAATATGTACATAATTCTCCTTATTTTAAATTTTTAATAGATTTTTCAATTTATTGAATAAAAAAACCCCCATAAATATTTAGTTAAACTCATACAAATGATGAAATTGACGTAAAAATTTAAAGTATGTGAACTATGACCAACAAATATGATGATTCTAATATAAGCATATGCATGTATGAATATTAAATAGAACATTTTAATCATTCATTTAATAGAATTTATATCAATAACATCTTAATTTGACTAAAGGAAAAATTGAATTTGAAAAATTTTGAATATCAATTCTTAAATGTAACCTTACTTAAAATAAATAAATAAATAAAAAAACCCTCTTTAGTACGTAATTCAAAATACTAAAAGGAAACTAACTTCAAAATTCTATAAATTTTTAGTTCAATTCTCGTTGGAATTTTTTAACATATTAAAAAACAAACATATAAATAATTGCAAATTAAATAATTTTTACTAGAACCTCAGAATTAGAAGTGATAAAATCTAATTCAAAATCAATACATCTTTAAAAGAGTGCAAACAGTGTCATTTTGGTAATGAAATTCCATGATCATCTGTCATAACAGAAGAAAAATTACCATTTTTATGATAACTTTGCATTTAATACACTTTTAGGGTTTCTCCATTCTTACCACCAATTCATTGGAAGTGGCTGATGCATTTTTCTTTTTTGTAAAACAATGGAAACTGTAAATCAATTCTCATTTCATTAACTAGTACAGATCAGTCTCTTGAATGTAGTGTTCTAGTATAAAAACTGAGTTGAGAAATTGTCATATATCTTATGTAGACTATAACCTTCATTGTGTTTTAAAATCAAGTATGCAAAATTTTGTCAAAATTAAAGTAGATTAATTACACAAACAAGCAAACTGTTCTGTATATTATTAAATTGTTTTTCTGGAATCAATTATGATGTAAAAAGAGTAATTCCATTTTTTTCTCTTTCATATCTCTAATACTGATTGTCCTTTATTTCTTCTCAGTCAAAAGTTGCTTCGACAGTATACGCTAACATAACAATATCTACAACGGAAAAAATGAGATGCAGTATCATTAAGGAAAACATTGGGATATTGTTTATAATGAATTTTATCATCAGGAAATTGCACAATAAATAACAGGAAACATGAACAAATCATCTGAATTAATTCACACTGTTGGAAGGGGGAACTGGCGAACAGAAACACAGTAATTTTACAATTAAAAAAAGAACACATTGTCATTAGGAAAAGTAAAATAAAATTAATCTTGGTAATGTATTATGCCAATTTCTTTTAACACTTAGAATCTATAATACTAAACTTGAAATTTCATTTTGTAAATTATAACATTTAGTATGCTTAATAAATATATCAAAGTTATCTTTCATGATTCAAATTTTAAAAATGATTGTAATTTTTTTAAAAAATTGAAATCAGTAATATAAAAATTAGGCAAGTTTGGGGCCATAATTTAATGAAACATGATTAACTCAGACTATTAATAGGGGATTCAATCAGAACTAAATGTGTTTTTACAAAAAAAAGGGCAATTTAAATGATTTATACAAAACTCTCAAATACACATGAATTTTTGAATGGAGATCCATACAACACACATTAATCCCTTTATATTCACAATTAGTCACCCATCTGGTATAGTGGTTAGCGACGTTGACTGTAGTGCCGTTGGGCCTGGGTTCGAATCCCAGGGAAGGAATGGATGTTTGTAAATGTATAGTGCCTTTGAGGCATGGAAGTACTCTAAATAGCCATCAATCCGTAAGTCTTCTTGTGGGGTTGGTGGAAATGAAAGAGAGGTGGAAGGCCCCTTACCACCTCTAGCATGTTCTCCCTCAGAATTGGGGTGGAACCGAGCCCAAACGTACTGTCACCTGTATGGTGCTCAAAGCTAAAGATAATGACAGGTGTACATCTAGCCCTTTGCCTCAATGAATTTCACAGGCCTTAATCTGACATTGTCGGACATGCAACAACACTCATGATCGAGTTAATTTGATTTTACTAAACTAGTCAAACCATGCACATACAAGAGAATTCGTGCAAAGTTGTATTATATGCAACTGTAATTTTCATACTAGTTTCAGCAAATGCCATCTGCACCCACGAGACCGACTGCTGTAGTTATGATTTCGCAAATTTAGATAAATACTATTAAAAAATACTCTTTCATTTTCTAGACATTAGCATTTGAAATGCATGTTTTGTATAAAGAAAATTGAGGAGGAAAAGAAAATTTAGATTTCAGAAGCAAATTGATAGAAAGACTCTTATACAAGGTTATCATAGTGATACATATAGATACTTGGGTAGACTAAAATCTTCTGGAATTTATAAATAATAGAACGTCATTTTCCCAGTTTTGTTCCACAACATCAAAAAAGAAGCTCTTACAAGATATTATGTCACGAGTTGAGCTAAACGGGATAGTAAAGGAAAAAGGAAAAGAGTTGTTATTTGTGTAATAATTGCAATGTTGGGCTATGTGCTTCACCTTGCTTCCAAATATATCACACAAAAGAGAATTTTGAATACCTTTTTAAAAATAAATACAACTATTTCTGTTAAAGAAGTATAAATATTTTTACTTTGATAAAAATAACTTTTTTGAAACAGTTATTCGAAAAGAAAGATAATACAAAATCAATGTACAAGCAAGATTCAGCTTTTATCTGCTGCGAGGATCAAAATCCAAAATTAAAATTGAGCGCTTCTATTTTACTTTTTGCCAAAACAAGATTCTAAAATACATTTTAACTAAAGCAAACTGATCTCATTTTTTTTTTCAAAATAAGTGTGCGTTAAGGGGTTAAAGTACTTACTGTTGCTTCCAATGCTTTTGCAGCCTGTGCAGGAGTGAAACCCATAGAAACAATAGTAGCTGAAGCTGCTGCATTTGGTGTAAAATTTGGGTTATTTTTATTAGCACCAGGAGGATGAAATGGATCCATGAAATCTGATGAAACAGGGAAAGAAATTAGGCATTCCATAAAAAGATTTAATCCAATATTTAGAAAATATGCAATTAGAAGCAAAATAGAACTTTAAATAAATTTTTAAAAGATTGACAGTAAAGGATAATACCAGGATCATTCATATGTTCCATAACCCAATTCATAGCAGAATCAATTCCATCATTTTGAGTATAATATAATGCTTTCTTGCACGCATCAAGATGAAATCCCATATCAGACAATTGATACAGAAGAGCTTCATTATATTCAAACTCTAAATATATCAAAATAAAAGTAGCTTGTAAAAATATATCAGACTTTAATAACTACATATCAAATGCAATGCTTTTTTTTTATAAATACATACACACATATAAACTTTGAAAAGGCTTAACTTCTACCATATATTATATCTATTATTGTATCACTACAAAATGTTTTTAATTTTTGATATCATAGAAAATAAAACCAATTTTCAAATAAATTCAAATCTTCATCTTTAAACACTTGAATTTGAAACTAATGTATTTCAAAAAAGTATTCCCATTTCTTATCCAAAATTTGATACATCTTACAACAAAAATGAGCAAATTAGTTATGTACATCAAACGTATCATATTAAACCACTTTAAAAACATAATGCTACAAATATAAATTTATAGTACAAATATTTTATTTTTATTACAAATTTTTTATTTCTTAACAATTAAATGCTAGAATTGATTTTTCTTTAAGAAAATACATTTAAGATGATACAAAATATATATAAGCAACATCTAAATATATAAAGCAAACAACATAAGAAAAAAAATAAATTACAATGAAACGTACCTTTGTGTATTACACAACAGGCATTTAAGGTAAGTAATGGGCAACAGCTTGTCGTTCAATTAGTTAAGTTTTTGAGTTTAAGTTTTTCAATTAGTTAAGTTAAATATCAATGGAAAAGTTATTTTAAAAACAAGTTGTTGCTTCTATTAGTAAATTCTTTAATAATTTATCCTTATTTGATATTATATGAAAAACAAAATGGATCAAAATTAATAAATGAACTTTAATATTGCTAGTTTTTAAAATCATTAACAGATTTATAACAAAGATTTTTTTTCTTTCAAAAAGCACATAACTTATTTTCTTTTACTTAAATGAAACAAATACAGCAGGCCAATTTATGTCCATGATTAAACTGGACATAAAAATAACTTAATCATCATTACAGGGAAAAAAAAATTCCAGATGAAGATTTTTTTTTTAAGAGTAATAAAAACCAATTCTAGAACTGAAAATTACCTTAAAATGCTTTAAATCAAATGTAAATAAATATCAAATTATAATACATCTAAATGCGCATATAACAATACGGATATCAATTTGTGTGTATTTCATTTTTCAATTTATGACATACTTTTTAATAATCAAAAAAAAAAATCTTTAAAATTTAAACACACACACAAGTTTAAAAGAGTAGTACTAAGCAACAACTTTTTTATATATAATCTGTCATTATAACGATCAAGATGCACATATCTCCAATTTATCACACACAGACAAAATCAGCACCTGGATTTTAATAAAGAGGTTTAACTAGGAGAAATAAAAATAAAAAAGTTACACTCCTAATATAAAATTGTGCAACAAGGTAGCATAATCATGTACAGTAGAACCTCCATGTTATGAACTTCTATATTGTGAATTTTTCTATATAGCAAACTTTTTCCTGGAAGATAGAACATTTCACGATTTTCTTCATAAAAAAACCTTCTAACAGCGTAGTATTTTGTATAGAACAAACTATTTCTCTCTTCTCGTTTTTCTTTCTCTATTTTTAAAGTATTTCTGCACACACTTCAAGTTATTCTCTCTTTTAACACATTTTATAGTGGTCATTAATCTTGAACTGGTTTCATTAGGTGCCTAACTTAATGAGAACAATAGAATTCTCAACGTTTCGTCCAAGAAGTGCAACCTTTAACCCCCATTGTTCAGTCTCCTGGAAACATCTTAAACATCCCCTTTCACCCGTTTTGAGTCCCTGTGTCCTAAAAATAGTCTCCGTTCATTTGTAGTGTTGATCAGTCATACTGGTGACTTCGTTTCTTGTAGCTCGAAAATGTTAAAACGTAAGTGCTTGAGCACCAAAGAAAAATTTTTTTTTTCAGGAAGTGGATAAAGGCGCCAAGAAACTTAACTCGCAGTTTTTCTTTCAGTTTTTAGGCAAGATATATAAAATAAATATATATTAATTTACAAAAAGGTGCAAATAAATACTTTTTAATACGCAGTGTTTAAGAATGTAAACTTTGCTTTGTGTAGTTTATAAATAAAATGGAACCTCTATATAACAAATTTTCCATATAACGAACCTTTTTCGGGATTTAGCAGTCTGACTGTATATATATTTATCTATCATAATCCCAAGGAGAAAGAAAGGGATTGTTTCCAAGACCTACCTTTTTCTGTAGAAACAGCTTCTGGTAATTCTTCCTCCCCAGGTTGTATACCTTTTCCTCGAAGAGCAGACAGATCTAATTCATCAGGTACATCAAGAGAAACATCTAAAATTTAAAAAACAATACAGTTAATACATTTTATTCTCTTCAGAAAAAGAACAAAAATAGGTTTTATAGTACAAGGGTAAATTAAATTATGGTATGCAAAACATTACCCACATACATTTAAAAAAGAAACCTTTAAAACCTTCTCTTATATTTAACCTTTTAAAAACCAGAAGAAAAGAAGCAATAGGAGGAGGAATAAAAAGTTTTTTCATAATGTTTTGATTGTAAAATATTGCATTCAAATGGACACAATTTTTAACACATATCACGTAATTCCATGTACTCATCAGAAAATGTGTAATGGAATTTTAACTAGTGTAACATTTTTTTAAAAATCAATGTGATGTATTTTAGTTAATTCAAACATTTCTGTTTCAAAATACTTAAAATATAAATATTTCAATTACCAAAGAATAGAACATTTATGGAGCGAAATGGAGCTTTAAACTATCATAGTGTAAAGATATATATATTTTATACATTAAATGTTAAGAATATTCATATAAAACATATACACAAAAACTTTAATTAAAAAAAAAAAAAAAAAAAAAAAACGACGAATATCAACGAACTTGTCAAAATTTATAAATCCACTTATTAAATACTTTTATAAGTAAATTTTATTAAATCTCATTTCAAGTTGCATATGCTATGACTACAGAATCATCAAATATTTAAAAAAGTCCTAAGATATTTAAGACTTTCCACTGAAGTTTATTATTTTTTAATGCCTTATTTAATCACTTAAGTTAATTATCTATCAAGGGAAAAAAATTAATTTACCCAATTTCTTTGGAACCCAATCATCACCAATTGTAAACTTCTTCAAATGCAGCATTAAGTAATCAGGAAATGTGTGCAATCTAGTCGCTCTGCAAGAGAAAATTAATAGTTATATCAAAGATTAGATACATCATAAACATGAGAAAAATGCAAATATTTTTCAATAATTAGCTAAATTAGACATCACAGTCACATGATAAATGTAGTCACATGATTCCATCAAATCAATTACTGTAACTGTCTCAATCAACAATGAGCTCATTTATTTTTGATACTCAAAATCAGGGGTCGGCAACCTATGGCACGCATGCCACATGTGGTATGTGGTACAATTCACAGTAGCACTCTGCACTACTCAACAAATTTGTCCTTTTTTAAGTGAAGGGAAGTTGATAAATTTGTAATGAACCTTATTTGACAAACATCTTCAGAATTAGGGATATTTACAGGATTACAAAAAAATCTGAAAGATAAATTTACAGCTATTTAGTAAATCATTGAATGTTGTTGCTGTAGATTTAATTATTTGAAGAGAGAAAATTACACATATACTCTGCTTTCCACATTCAGTTCTAGATATATAAAAAGTTTTTCCTCATATATAAAATATTTTGAGTTCGCAAAGAAATTGTTTAACTGAAGGCTCAATGTCAAATTTAAAGTCACAAATTATACCCCTGATTTTGCAATATGAAAGTAGAGTGATACAAGCATTAGGGTTGCATTAATATTTTTATTTATCTTTTCATTTAACTATAATAAAAGGAAATACTAATATTTTATGATGTCTATTTCTTATTTTAGTAAATATATTTTTAAAAAAATACATATGTACAATTTTAATTTTTCTTATTTTTTTGATGAAATAGTTATATTTTATCTTTAAATGATGCAAAATTAAGATACAATAAAACTGTGTTTATATTATTGACCTCTATTCTCCAATTCCGCATGCATTATTGCAGGAATCTAACTGTTTAAGAAATGTCCTACTGTGAGGCACGCTGGATCATATTGGTAGATACATACAGATATGATCATACAGCTAAAAGCTTGCCAACCCTTGCTCTAAATCAATGCCTATCCTATCTATCACATGTTTGCGTTTTAAAGATGGTTTAATAAAGAAAATAAAAGTACATTTTTAAAAAATTTCTATTTTTACTAAAAAATCTTATTTGATAAAATAACATTACAAATTTCTGCTTGTATATGGCTCTGCTCAACATTTCAACCCTCATATTTCAATCATGATTACTGCATTACAATGATTTATGAAGTGCTTGAGATATATATGAAATAGCTACAATTACTATAGTAAAAGCAACTTAATAAAAGTTTTAATAAGGTTACAAAATCAAAAATTAAGTTATTCTGTGTGCAAACTGATGAAACATAACTAGTTTTAAATATACACTTGTGCTTTGAAAACTGACATTTCTCTCCACACAAACACTTTCCGAATTTATCTGAAATGTTATGTTGTAGAAAAACATGACTGTAAAAACTCTTTACAATTTAGATATCTACAACTATGGATTACTAATTGAACAGAAATTGATCACATTTTAAAGAAAATGTTTTTGAAAATTATTATGCTTACTTATATGCAGTCGATTTTGCATTTATTGCAGTACTAAAAAAATCATCAACTAATTCCAAAGATGAAAAACAATCTAGACAAGCTTGAAGAGGTATTCGTGGCCTTACAATTTCATCAGGTTTCCTTAAAAGAAACAATACATATGCATAAAATATTTCAACATAAGTTTTATATTTAAAAGAGATAAACAACTAGGAAACTTACAATCTGTCACCTCTTGCTAATATTTCAGCCTTTTTAACTTCGAATGCATTTAGCTCCTCTGCAAAAAAAGAATACTTTTGTCATTTAAATAGAAAATAACCCATGAATTTAAAGGAAATAAATGTCTCTTTTCTGTTAGCAAGGATTAGTTTTTTTGTTTGGTAACATGCAACAAACAATAAAACTCATTTATTTCAACACTTTTTTTTTATTGAAAAAAATTATAAAATCTCCATGCACCACAAAGTATCACACAGGGCTTTTAGAAGTAAGTATTAAACACACATTCAAAAGGAAATTTTTTTTTTTTTTAAAAAAAAATTGAGGTTAAGGAGAGTTACAAATATTTACAACAAATTCACAGAAATTTTTAAAAGCACTTCTGGTGGAAAGAAGTTGGTGAAAATTCAGTGACCAATTAATGTTAAGTCTCTTGAAAGCCAGTCTTATAATCTTTCTCTCTCTGACATACTTGGAACACAGAAGGATTACATGTGTTCTACATTTTCCTTGCCACCAATATTACAGTCACAGGAAGATGAAGGAACTAAATTAAATTTGTTCAAGTACTTTTTGAAATTACGACCGGTGAGAAATTGGGTTATTTTGTAGTTAGTGTAAAAATGACGGCATGACAGTCTCTTATTAATGGTTGGAAAAAATTTCTTTGTCAAGCTCCCTTTATTGTAAATGAGATATTCTTGGTTCCAAGACTTCACCATTCTTTTTTTCGTGATCTTCTTGTAAAACGATTTAGGAATATTAACAACAATGTCAATTTTGCGATTGGTTGCAGCCTTTCATATTTCAACAATTATGTCCTATTTTTGTCAATGTTCTGTCAAGCAACAGACATACCTTATGCAAGATTACTTCAATCCATAACTGTATCACGATTCATGTTTAATTGCTTCTTATATTACAATATTACAGATTATTTCTTTCTAACATGAAATAAATCTTACAATGTTCCAAACAAAAATTTCTTTGTGCATATTCTGTATGTTGTAATAAGTAGAAAGATCATGCCTTCACAGAATGCCGATTTTTGTTACAAATTAGATTAGAAGGGAACTCCCAAATTTCCTTCCTGCTTAAGTGCAGTAAACATGAATTCTGGTACACAAATTGGGAAAGAGTCACTACATCAATGTCAACAATTCATTGCTTACACCCAGGTACATTGAAGACATTTATGCTTAGCTGACAGAAAAGTACCAGTTTGTTAAAATTACAAATAAGTAAACAAAAGTTCAGGCAATGAATTTATATAATGCTTACCAAATGAATTACAGAAATTAAAATTCATCTAATATTTATAAAAGAAAGCAATTAAAATAAATTATATTGCACATTAAAAACATTACTCTAAAATGTTTCCATCCATTTTACAGCTAATCACAAATTAAGCAAAGAGAAATATTTAACTTATTCAAATCTCCTTAACTGTTTTTCTTTCTAATGAAATTAAATTTTTATTTATAAAATCATTTCCCAAATAGTTTAAAAAACAAATTAGTTTGAAAAATAAATAAATTGGATTACTGTAGTGTATTTCAATTATCTTTGTAAAGCAAGTGATAACAGCAAAATTGGGTACTCCCACACACTTTGCTTTTAACAAAAAACAAGCACCTTCCTCATACTGTGCTGTAAATAAAGCTATGTGCAGCTTATAGCTTTTCTGCCTGCTTCAAAAAATTCAAGCATAAAAATAATATTCATTTGAAGATATTTAAATAATCAGTAATTACCTTTATTTGTAGCAGCATCCAGAGGTATTGGAAGTGATAAGAGATAATCTGTTCTAGTTGTGTACTTCACTTTTTTGGATGTGGAGCATTGTATACGTTCTTCAACTTCAAACTTAAGAGAATCCGCTGGATTTTCCCTCCCTCGAGAATGTCGCTACATTTTAAAAATAATTACAAAAAATAAGCTTATTTATAAGCAATATACACACAAAAATAACATTGAATAAGCATAACAATATTCATATGCAATTTAAACTATCAACCAAACAGCCTAGATTTTAGAGAATGAACAGATCAGCTACTAAAATAAAACACAAAAAACCTTTACTTTCTAGAAATATTAATATATCAAATATTTCAATTTATTTTATAGCAATTTTTTAAAACCTTTTTCTTTACTTCTCTCCTCAGATATTTCTAAACAGTTATATAACATAGTTTAAACATCAACCATTTTCAGATCTTTTGTACAGTCTATTTAGAGTACCCCCATGCCGCAAAGACATTATACATTTACAAATATCCATGCCAGCTCCGGGTTTCGAACCTAGGCCCAACGGCACAGCAGCCAGCATCACTAACCACTATACCGGATGGATGGCGATTATAAATCTATAATAATTACTAACCCCCTCCCTATGGATTTTAAATTAATTTCCATTAAATTATACTGAATCAATATTGCTTTAGAGCTACATGAATAATATCGATGAAAGATCGCATAATATTAAACATTCTAAATTATACCAAGCTGATATCTCATTTTCTTGACTTCCATCCTTTGCAGTGCAAGAATATTAAATCATACTGAATTAAAAATGTGGCAGGCCCGACATACTAAATAGTGGTTACAAGTTTCAAAATTATAATTTAATTTGCACTTAAGTAGCAAAAATCCCAATCATTACTGAGCCATATAAAAGTGATTATTTCATTCATCATATTAATAATACATGGTCAACCATAATGTCCGGTTAAACATCAACACAACCCACATAAAGTTTACTCTAACCCCTCACCAACGATTTACAATTTAAATCTTTAGATTTGAATAGCGCAATATATATTTATTTCTCTTGCGGAATTAATTTCAAAATTAATACACATTTATAAATATATATAAATATTTTAATTTTAAAAAAATATTAATGAATTAAAGTTACTGTTTTCATAACATTAATAAAGGTATTCTGTACAGTAAACCTTTATATTATATTCTGTCTCATTCATGTTTTAAATTAGATGACTCACTCTACATCATAGCAGATGCATCATTAATAAAAGCGTTAAATACCTTAACTTTCCATAATATTTTTTAAAGAAAATTTGGTTACCTCTAAAACACTAATGAGATGCAAAAAGAACTCTTGAGCATCTTGTTGCCTTTTTGTTGAAAATTCTGGATGTCCCTGGCCTATAAGATTCTTGAACATACGAGGTCTTATTCCAGGAAGTTCCTAAAATCGTAATAATTTGTATTATATTTCTTAAGGAACACAAAATTCTAAGGAAACTTTTATAATTAAGAAACAATGTAAAATACACAAATGATTAAATTCAAAATTTATATTTGTCCAGAATAGTTGTTGGTACTAGAACTTTTTATTTCTCTCAAAAATTTTCATTTTCACTTAATTTCCATCACGATGACGGGCCTTTGTTGATGGCATTCCCTCAAAATGCCATCAGCAAAGGCAATAGCATTGCTAAGCCTAATTTTAGGAGCGGAAAAGTCCTAACATTGTAAGTTTTAGTACCATTTTAGATTATTACATAAGCATTCCTCATGTGTTCATTGAAACCAGCATTTAATAATTTTTGTCCTTTAAATTATATGAAAATATATGATTTTTAAGAAAAACGGTCTCGTTGGCCGGGCGATGCATATGTGCCTTTTCAGCTGGGATGATTTTTCATGACCACTAGATGGCACCCTATGTCCATTAAATTGAAACTGAGCGAGAGAGAGAGAGAAGTTAGAGTAACCTGACCTTCAGTTTGTTTATATTCAGCCTGGATTTGGTATTTCGCTCATCAACTGTGGTGGGGGAGGGGATAATTGAAATGTAAACAAAACAGCTCGTAAAATTTCCACTTGTTATAAAACATTCACATTTCTAATAACTCTCCCAATACTTTTTCTTGACTGTAGAGTGTTTAAGGTTACAGTTTTTGTTGCTTTTGGATATATTTCGCGTACTTTAATTCAAAAAGTTTGACTTCAGATTATTATTAGATTGTTTTGAAGGCATTTTTCTAACATTAAGATGAACAAAAAGGGTGAAAAAAGCCAAAGTGCATAGTCAAACTCTGTGTAAATAATAAAAAAAAGTAAACATTTTATGCTTGCAAATCATGCAATATAGGACTTAGCATTTCTCCATGCTTCGAAATTGTCCACACTCAGTCTTCATTTTAATTTTGCTATTTTTTTGTAAACAATCTTTGTCATAATTTTTTCTATTAATTTGAAAATTTATTAATATTTCGTCAATGAAAATTTTGGAAAAAATGTAATAACGCGTACAAAATTTATTTCCCATGGGTAAGTGATATTTGTTTTATAAAATTTCATATAAATTAAAGGAAAAACCTTATTGCATTCTAGCTTTAATGTAACAGACAAAAAAAAAAAAAAAAAAAAAAAACTTATGTAGTAATCTAAAGGGGCACCAAAAATTATGCAGTTAGGACTGAAATTTTATTATTTATGTATTTTTTTCTTAAGTTAGGCTTAGCGACACAAACGCCCCGTCCTGTAGTGCAAGTCCTTCCGCATTCACCCCATTCCTAGCAAGCGTCTCATAGAAAAGCACCCCATCCTGAAAAGGTCAATATCATTTCACTGATTTCTATTTGCAGTTTTGACACATAAATGATGTGGCATAAATGTACTCCTATGTCTATACCACCCCTGTTTTTTGCTATAATGATTAACATATTTGTTTTAAAACGTCCTGTCTAATAACCATCTTTTCAGCCAGATTTAACCACTTCTAGCTCAAATATGCTTGCTAACATTAAAATCATGTTTCATAAATGCAATGATGTTTATGTTACCTGGTTGCATCTTATCCAATTAGTATTTAGTTTTTCCTGGAAACTCTTTGAACATCCTATTCTTTCTTCATTTAATATTGTTCAGAAAATATTGATTTTCATAGAATGCAAAACATTTCAAGGAGGAACAGAAAAAGCAATTCAAATATATAAATTATACCCTTCTTTAAGAAGTTTCTTATCCATGTTTTCACAATTTTCTCTACAAGACCTGTAGCTGCTTGATATTTCTGCCCCCAAAAAAAAATTTAAAAATTCCATATGTAACCATAAATT
Organism: Trichonephila clavipes; assembly: GCA_019973935.1. Taxonomy (NCBI): domain Eukaryota; kingdom Metazoa; phylum Arthropoda; class Arachnida; order Araneae; family Nephilidae; genus Trichonephila; species Trichonephila clavipes. The sequence continues at coordinate 794,376 of BMAU01019275.1, forward strand.
GATTTGTACAGTTTATATGTTTTTATCCTGTAAAGCAATCTTTTGATTGAAATATACTAACAAAAGGGAAAACATCCTTCCCAAGCAAAGATATTCATTGATGCAGATATTTTCTGAAATATGCAAGCTCTTTCAAATTATTCTTAATTTTCACAACATTTTAGTGCTTTTGTGTGTGGTGAAATGTACAATTCTTGAAATGTTATGAAACATTTCTAGACATAAATGCATTGAAAAACGGAGTAGCTAATACTATATTTGTAGTAAAATACATTTTCAAATCGGAGCTCTTGATAATGCCCGGAGGCACCTGAGTTCTGACGATGCAAACCTGTACTAGGATTTAATTTTGCCTAGAGCACAGCCCTAGGGATCTTTTAACTTAACTCGGTGGCACAACAGCTCATGATGGCTAAGGCCTGCTGTGCCCAACTCGGCATATGCGACCATGGGCCCTGAGGTGCATGAGCAGATGTCCCGGTCAGGTGGTCAGTCTGACGCAAACCCCCTGTGTTAAGTTCCCAAACAAACTTGGTACTTATTTTATCGACCCACTGAAGGGATGAAAGGCTGAGTCAACCTTGCCCAGTTCGGGGTTTGAACCTCTGACCCATGGTACGGAAGCGTGATGCAGTAACCACTCAGCCACTGGGCTTCACAGGGATCTTTTACATGCAGTATAATCATACGACATGGCCGCTGTCGATTTTCTACATCATGAGAATCCATCGACTTGGGCCGGGGTCGAACCCGCAACCATCAGTACAGAAGGCCTGCACCAAACCAACCCCACCGCCCAGCCGACTTCTTACAAAAGATTATTTTTAAAAATTTTTATTATTCACACTGCAGAAATTAAGAAAATTAATTACTGGAACAGGTTCTTGGGGATCTTTAACATTTTCAGGGGCATTAGAATATTCTCCACTCCACAAACCATAGGCAAGTTTCGCCCTGAAAAAGAAAATAGATATATGAACTACTTAATTATCATATCTTATTCAGCATTTTCCATCCTAGAATCTATTGTAGAAGAAACAAGTAGATAAAACAATTTACTTTCATTTGCATTTAACCATTATTTCTAAAAATCAATTTGATATTACTTGCAGCCAAATGAGAAAATTTTTATCATATTATTAGAATTCTGTTATAAAAAATGAAATAGCTAATATTCTAAAGAGTATAAAACTTAATACTGAATTTTTTATTCCACTCCCCTACATAGAACCTTTAATAAAGCGGGTAGAGAAAAAAAAGTTATAAAAAAATAAGATAACAAATGCCAGAAAAATACTTACATTTGTACATTGATATTTCTTGGTGCATCAAGTATAAATTCATTAAATATGTTATCACATTTTTCATAATAACTGCAAAAAGATTGTAATCATATAAACTCCATATAAAGGGAATACAATATTTAAAACATTGAGAAAAAGTGAAAACAATCAAAAATAATTTATAAAAGCATTTGATTTCATATAAATTATCAAAGCAATTTCAAAATAAGTGGGAAGGAGTAACATTTCCTGACTATACAATTCAGCTTAAAGAAATACTAACCATTTTACGAAATCAGGTATATTGAAAAGAACTTGCATCACAGAATTGAGGTAGCAGGAATTCCCTAAATTTTCTAAGCCTGTATAGCCTGGACCAAACAAAGGAACTAGTTTTGTACCAGATTCTTGAATAATAGCCCACTCTCCAATACGTTGGTTGAGATCTATTTCTAATTCCACCATCGACTTATCAGTCTAAAAATGAGATAGAAATTAAAAAGAACTTAACAGAAATAATGAATTTTAATCACATAATTTACAAATTACTATGACTTTACAATTCTAAAATACAGTTCAAAATTCTAAATACATTTTGCTGCTTTCACAGTAAAATTTATCACTTCCAGATTAAAGATAAACAAAATTATACCATTGAAGTTTAATAAATTGAAAAATTCAACATTATAGTTATAAAGTCTTTTAAATTTTTTATTAAAAAAAATCAAAAACCACAAAATTTAATCACAATTACCTTCTGCAAGTCCTTGATATTAATTCCAAAATGGGCCAAATGCTGAGGAAGGTAAGGATCTACCACCATGTTATCCTCATCATAGGAATAAACATCTAAAATTTAATATTATTTTTTTTACAGAACCTTAAAACACTTGAATAACCTAAACAAAGAACTAAATAATATAGTAATTTAGAAATAAATTATTTAATCAAAAACGGGTTGTTTTTGAATAAATATTAAATTATTCCAGATTCCTATTAATATGTACTTTAGCTTAATTGCACTAAGAACTAAACTTTCATTACTTAATTATGCTGCAATGCATTTCAAAATAAAGAAGTACAAACAAAATAATCATATTTAAATAACAAAAATACATCACAAAAATAAACATTCATTACAATTCCATTATGGGAAGTTGCTTCATCTTTATTTTCTCAAACTGATTTTTATTGCTAAATGAACAAAGAAATTCTGGGGTAATGACACATTTTCCAAGTTACTCATTTACCCTCAAAAAGCTTCCACATACTACTAAATACACTCATGTCCATAAATTAAGGATAATTCAGAATCACACAGAAATTGAACTCTAAAATAAAAATTTCACCTGTAGAATTATCACACATCTTGAAGAAGAATGTGCAAATTACAGGAAACCACCAGATGGCGCGGATAGTACGTCACAATCACAAGAGTGTAAGAGAGGGGTATATAAGGAATGGTGGCAAAGAAATAAAATTGTTCACAAGCGCTTTAAAAGCCTTTCAGTGCAATAACCGCATAGTTATGGCACAAAGGAAGCATTTGGATGATTTTTTATGTGGTAGAATTATTGGATGACTGGAATGTGGACGTACCCAGCTGGATGTATCCGAGGAACTTGGAATCTCCCAGAGTGTCATCTCCAGGCTTTGGCAAAGATTCCAAGATGATGGTAATGTGAGTAGATGTTAAAGCACAGGTCGCCCCCGACTTACAACGCCGAATGAGGACTGGTATTTGGCAGTTACTGCCAAAAGAAACAAACAGAGCACAGCATCACACCTGTCTCATCAGCTACCGGTATGGCAGTTTCAAGGCAGACCGTGTACAGACGCTTAGGGTACATTGGTCTATATGCTCGTAGGCCTGTCAGAGGTGTTCCACTTACCGCAACTCACTATCGCCTGCGATTAACCTGGAGTAGAGAGCATGCATTGTGGACACCACAACAGTGGTCTTGTGTGATGTTTTCCTACGAGTCCAGGTTTAGTTTGCAGTCCGATTCTCGCCGGACTTTAATATGGAGAGCGCCAGGTACCCATTACCACCAAGAGAACACCATTGAACGACACCGTTATGGTGGTGCAGGATGGCTCATTTGGGGAGGAATTATTCTTGGTTCCAGAACTGACCTGCATATTCATAGTGTAACGATGACAGGCCACATCTATCGGGATGTCATTCTGGAACAACATGTACATTTGTTTCGGGGCGCCATGGGTGCTGAATTTCTGTTTATGGATGACAACGCCTGTCCTCACCGTACAAACATTATAGACGAATGCCTTCAATCGGAGGATATCACCCGTATGGATTGGCCAGCATACTCACCGGACTTGAATTCAATAGAACATGTGTGGGATATGCTTGGCCGACGAATTGCAGCCTGTCACCCCCCTCCCACCTGTCTACAGGAATTTCAGAGGGCATTGCTTGATGAGTGGTGTAATATTCCATAAGATCAGATTGATAATTTGATACTCAGCATGCCTAGGCGTTGTAAGGCCTGTATTGCATCGTGCGGGAGACATACTCCATATTAACCATCATACTAACTATGTTATACTGTTTTTTGTAAATAGGTTCTTTGAAATTTGCCCCAAGGAGTAAAAATCGCAGTTTTTAATAATTATGTCAAACATATAGCATCTATTTTGCTCTTTACCATTTGTTTAATAAATAGACTTTACAAATAAGCCAAGTTTGTTTTGCTTCTGTCTCTTTCCTTGCCTGAACTTCATTATCCTTAATTTATGAACATGCGTGTATGTACAAGGTGACACACACACACAAAAAACACGAGACTAAGTGTGTAGCTTGAAAAAGAATGGAGTTGACAACAGTAACATCATCCCACACATCTCCTCTATCCATGTGGCCAGTATCACCTTAATCAATCCCACCAGTTGGTAGTGGCTGTGTCATTGAGTGCACACGAGCAACTGCAATCTACCAGAAAAATGTCGAATCAACGTCAAGTTTCTAGTGAAACAAGAAATCAACCACAAAAACATTCAAATACTAATCGAGGCTTATGGAGTTGACACTTTGTCTCATACACTTGTGTTTGAACGGTATAAAAGGTTATCAGGAGGAAGGGTTAGTGTGGAATATGATGAACTGTTGGGGTGCCCAAAGCCAGCAATTACAAACCAAAACAAAAACAAAATTCATGATACAAGTGGGTTCTCACTCCCATCAGTGGTCAGACTGTTAATCAACACTACTACATTAAAGTACTAACTAAAAATACTTCGAGAAAAAAAGGTCAGAAATCGGGAGTGATGAATGGCTATTGCACCAAGACAATGCTTTCGCTCACATGGCCCTATCTGCAAGCAGTTTCTGACCAGCAAAAACATTACTCAGATGAAGCACCCTCCTTATTTGGCCTTATGTAACTTTTTATTTTGTATCGTTACATCTAGCTGAAAAGGAACCTATTTTACCTCAGTTGAAGAGATTCAGGCAAAAATGGAAAATCTCCTTAAAGAACTTCCAAAAGCCTCGTTCTGGAACTGTTATCAACAATGAAGTGTGCAAGTGCTGAAGGGAATTACTTTGAAGGTGATACTGTCATGGAGAACTGATTCAGTAAGTACAATGTTTTATTGGATCAGTCTTGTTTTTTTTGTGTCACACCTCGTATACTACAATTTCAAAATTGTCTAACATGGATGTCCATTGTATTATAGATCCTTTCGGCTACATAGAGGTTAGCTGTGTTGTTACAACATTAAATTAATGAAATAAACATTTACTAGTAATTCTAAAAATATTTAAATACAGTTAAATATGTTTAACACAAAAACACTTAAGACAAAATATCGGTTAACATAAAATAATACAACGTTCCCAACAAACAACTATGTACTTTCATGTCCTCCCCCCCTCCTTAACATGAAAAGATTTCCCTTGGGGGAATGAACAAAATATGAAAAATACCAGTTGTGCCGGCAAAATTTAAGGGAGTGTAAAATGAAAAAGAGGCGATTTCCCATGTTTCGTGGAAAGAAGGCTAACTTAGCTTTGAAATACCTTCAGAATAGCCCGCGACTTGATCCAATTTTATTTATCTAAGCTACTTTCATCCTCAACTCCTTACAAACATCACATCCTTACAAAAAACATGTCATTTTTCATACATACCAGATGCTTCAGAAGTTATAGTACCCAACTTTACAACAAGAGGGTATTTTGTCTTCTCATAATGCTCAACAGCATGGTTATTACCTCCTTGGCCATTGAAATACTTTCGACCACAATGGATAGCACCATCTGTCAAATTAAGCCACAGATTTTCCTTTAAACCACAAACCTGACACTGCCAATCTTTAGGAGGAATTTTTACACCATTGTCAAGTTGATTTAGTTCAGCATGCCTAAAAAAGAAACATATGTATACTAGCCATTACCCATTTATTTTGCAGGGCAGTTATTGATGCTGTATGACTAGTTTTTAAATTATTGATATCTAAGTCCCAGTATTAAGATTTTCATCATATTCAAAAAACATTCTTTTTGCACTTGTCTCCAAATTAATAAATGATACGACTTGAGTTTCTAAAACAAAAGTAGTAATTATTAACCGTAAAATTTGTTTTAAGTGGATCTCCTACTGAACAAAAGAAATACCCCTGCCAAATTTAAAGTTTATAGGCCCTATGGTTCTAAACTCGGAATTTTTAAAATCCCCATGGCCCCAAGTCAATTTCTGTAAAACCCATTTGAAGCAGATTTCTACCCTACCAAATTTAGTCTGCAGGTCAAATAATTCAAAAATAGGATTTTTTTTATCTATGTTGCCCTCCCCCAGCCCTCTGGGAATCAATTTTTGTGAACCCTGTTATAAAATCTCTCCTTAACAAAAGAAACATGCCTGCAACATTTAAAGTCTCAATTTCAAACTTCTCAGGAAATCTCATTATGAGAGAATTGCTTTTTTCCAATAAATATTTAAAAACTTTGGAAGTACAAACATAATTTTATTGAAAATAATAATTCTCATTTGGCATTATTGTTTGAAAGCAATTACTTGTTTTTTGACGTTGGCAATCTGAACATTTTTAGCATAAGTCATACTTAAATATTTCCTTAATTACTTTAAATTAAAATATTATACCAAATGCTTAGCACTCGATACTTCAAAGATATGTTAAAAAGAGAACTTGTTTTTATTCTTACTTTAAAAATATTAAGCTCTATCACAATAAAATACTCAGTTTTATCAATATATAATCATTATTAAAATCTAGATGTAAGGATTTAATTTTGATTTTTAAAATAATTTTTTCACCTGTAACTGATTTCAAAGTTATTGGACTATTTCTTTTAATGCAAATGTCTTACTTAGTAACCTCTCTCTCCATTCCATCCCAAGTTCCTGCCAAAGCATCTGCTTCTTCCTGAATACTAGCAGCATCGATTTCAAGAATGGAACCAATGCTAAGTTGGACCTACATTTTTTTAGAATAAATAAACAAAACACAAATAACACATAAATAAACAAAATACACAACTGATTTATATATATATATATATATATATATATATATATATATATATATATATATATAGTCATTATACTACTGTGCCTTCTACCTATTTATAGTTATCTTAGGTTATATAACTATCTGTTTATTTTTATATTTTCGTTTATATATTTGTGTGTGTATATATATATATTTATATATTGAATTTTTTTATATTGGATTATATATATATATAGCTTAATACCACATTTAAACATTTACTTAAAAATAAAAATATAAGATTTCAGTTTATTTTGCTTACAGATTCAGGTAGATCAGGACAGGGCAATGAAATAACATGAAAATCAGGCAAAAGAACAATGCTATTGTGATCCTCATATTCATATTTTTTACCACCTACATTGAAACCTCCTTCTAAACCTGAAACAAAATTAGATTGATGTAATTACACATTATATGACAATAATGTGCATATAATTTGATATCTATTCAACTGCTTATAATATTATGATTTTATTTCCATAAATAACTGCAAATGAATCAGTAAATAAGTGTTCTTAAAAAGAGTTCCATAAAAGAGAGATAAACAAAATAGACTACAGAAAGAACGCTTTAAATATTCAACAGATAATATATTAAAAATGAGCAAATCTGATTAGTTTAATAATTAAACTATTACCAACATCTAATACTTTTCAAACAACTGCAAAGAATTTTGAGGGCAAATTAAAAAATTGCATCAACACTTTATTCAATTGGTATACTTATACAACATAAAATATTTAAGATTAAAAGTACTAAAAAGAAGGCTTATTTAAAATAGACAAAAATGAACACTTCTCAAATAGAGCAAAACTGAGTAATTTATTCAGGAATAACTCGATATTAATTTTTCTGTAAAATATTTACTTATCCTCAGAATGGCAACTTGGAAAATGTCATTATGTTACACTAACATATTTTTATTGATTTAAACTAATGGAAAAAAAATCCCAACACCAAGACAGACTTGAGACCAAGACAGTGTTAGATAAACCAAATTTCATAGGTGTGTTTATACATCTGAAAAATGACATTAATTCAAATTCCACATTAAGTGTAGCACTAGTAGCACCACACAAAACTTACAGATCAAGGTTGCTTTAAATGCTTGCTGAAAAGTTTGCGAGTGTTATTTGACTGTGAAATTCGATGTATTGAGTAGATGTTAGTGAAAAATGACTTTAAGAAGACGAAGAAGCCATTATCAACAGCTCACCAAGTATGAACAAAGTCGTGTTATAGGACTAGGAGAAGGTGGATTTTTTTCCTATGATACTACAGAAAGACTTGGCTGGAATTTATCCACTGTGCATAATTGTTGGGAGCAGTGGTCAAGGGATGGTACTACCTCAAGAAGACCAGGTTGTGGCACTACTGGGAGGAAAGACAGCCATATTCGGTGCACAACTGTGGCATATTGTGGCATCTGCAGCAGAAATTCAAGCTGCAGTTAGTACCACAGTGACAGTCGAACTGTTCAAAATCTGTTTCTTCACGGACAGCTCTGAGCCAGGCGCTTTGTAGAGTGTATTCCACTAACTTCAAACCACTGGCATTGCAAACGGCACTGGTGTCAAGCCAGAGCTCATTGGAGGATGGAGTGGAGATTTGTTGTATTTTCTACTGCCTTCCTGCCAGTGATTGTTGTGTGTTGGTCAGAAAGCGTCCAGGGGAATGCCTGCAACAAAACTGTCAGAGGCCTATACACACTAAACCTACATCAGGAATCATGGTCTGGGGAGCAATTTCGTATATATGACAGCAGGAACACTCTCGTGGTTATCCCAAACACACTGACTGCAAATTTGCACATCAGTCTGAACATTCATGAACATCATTCAAGGGGGAGTTTTCCAACAGGATAATGGTCGCCCTTCCACCGCTATTGTAACACAATATGCTCTGCAAAGTGTTGACATGTTACCTTGACCTGTGAGATCGACAGATCTGTCTCCAATTGAACATGTATGGGATATCATTGGATGACAACTCCAGCACTATCCACAGTCAGCACTGACCATCCTAGTATTGACACAAGTACAACAAGCATGGAACTCTATACCACAAAGTGACATTTGGCACCTGTATGACACAATGTATGCACGCTTGCATTCAAAATTTTGGAGGTTACACCGGCTATTAATGTAACAGCATTTTATGTTTGAAATACATTTCTTTTTAGTTAAATTAACCTGTGATCTTGACAATTTAATCAATTAAACATTTTAACAAGACAATTGCATAGTCCAAATTTCATTACAATAGTTTTTTCTTGGTGTTGGGATTTTTTTCCCTGTCAGTGTATATAAACTTCAATTTTTTCACCAGCTCAGTTAACTTTTGTCAATTTTTGTATAAATGATGATTATTTTCAAAGATAAGAAAATAAATTTTTTAATTACAAATTTCAATAATCCATACTAAAATGTTTTTTTTTTCAATGGCTTTTGCAAAGTTTTCAGAAATTATAACTCAACACATCTCCTTTTTGAAACCCATGCAAAATTTAATGAAAAACTTACCAATCGCTAACTTAGTTGGATTGCTAGTAGAAACATCGGTTCCTTCAACCTGCAAAAGTAAAAATTATATTTAGATTTTGAATGTAAAAAATACCTAACACTACTTCTAATTATTACAGCAGAAAACATTCTAAAAATTAAGTTCAACAGTTATAACTTATTAAATCTTTTCAATAAGTTATAAAACTATAAAGTTATGCGATTGAAATTAATACAAAATCAAATATTTCAAAGCATAACAAAGTTGTAAACTTTAAAAAAAAAAATTCAAATACTTGCATCTTAAGTAAACAAGTATTCAAGTTTACCAATAAATATAATACTATGTAAAAATAAAAACAGAATCTCCTCACATAAAAAAATCCAGAATGATTATAAAGTAATCATATCTAAGTTTGGTCTAATGGTATAATTATATGGTTGAAAGATAGTTGAAGATAGAAAAACTCAAATAATATAAAACAGAAGTTCTAGATTGATTCAAAGAATAGTGTTTATAAATTAGAAATATGATGCTTGTATCTTTTACTCCAAGTTTATGTTCTCAAACATTTTGCCAATTTTTTTTATGTAGATAAAAAAAATATATGTTATCAACTTTTTACCTCATATTCAATAGAAAACTAATACAAACTTATTGTATGATGAAAATAGTAAAAAAAAATCCATGTGAAATAAAATTTATAAAACAGTCAAGCTGGAAGAAAATACACAGACTACATAGCCATATGTATATTGTATGATAAAAATTAGTTTTTTTTACAAAGACAGTAAGAAAAATACATTAAAGCTACTAAGAATTTAAAGAATATATGTATCACAAAAACTTTTATTTTCTTACATTTTAACCACAATAAATTTGTATCATTGTATCAGAATTAAGATTTTATTTTTATCATTTTAGTCCAAACATTTCAATATTGCACTCAGAAATATACATCATACATATATTAAGTTGCATCTCATTAATTAATTTAACTAAAACATCAATAGTCATGCTACAATTATACATTCATAACAAAACCATGCACTTGAATTACAATGGATATATTCATAAACTATTCTTTAATTAAGCAGTATTTTTTAAAATTTAATATTAAAAAATGTAACTTAATTCCCCTATATTACATTAAACAGAAAAAAATTGGTCCAAAGCAATAACTTAACCCTTTGCACAACACTAATTTACTCTGAAAAACTACAGATGGAAACATTAAATAACTATATAAAGCTATGCAAGCATTTGAGATCTCACTCAGCAATAGTTTGCATCACTTTGTGTGTTAATTTATCAGCATAGTTTGTAATTTTTGTAATTGCAAGCAGTGACAAGATGAGTTTTTTTTCTTGCTTAGTCTATTTCAGTATATGCATACACTCATTTTCCAATACAAAATGGATTTTGAAAACATGCAGGATGGAGTTAGTAAATTAGAATTTACTAGCATGAGTGTAAAATATATTGGTTATACACCGATTCTTTCTTTAACGAAAGTTTTTAGACAAGTGGGAGGTGGGTTGGGGGACATAGATAACCATCAAGATCAGATTTGGAGAACTGATGGAAAACTAAGTATTTTAGTATCTGATCCTGAACACCCCCCCGTTTTTATCGTATGTTAGATAAAAGTGACTAATTAATTTCTTAAAAATAAATAAAAGTTTATATGCAACACTGAAAGTAGAGTGCAAAGGGTTAATATATTAAATTAAAATGAAGTTAAAATTATACTGCATTTTATTCACTCTAAAGTATAACATAACAACCAAGTCAGAAGGCATCAGTCACTTAAAAACTAATACATGGATATATTAAGACAAATGCATAGATCACTCAATAAATATAGGGAAAAGTTTTCTTGAAAAATATCTCTTTGAATATATATGTATATATATATATAACATTATAAAGAGATAACTTTTTAATATACCTGCATTACATGCCTGCACATGTCGCCAAGTTTCATTGGCGTCACAGGAGTCCAGCCAACTTGTCTACTTTTAGCCTAACAGAGAAAAAAAGCACATTCCGCGTACAGTTTTGCAGCAAGAAAGAGAAAATAAATGCATCCCATTCTATTATTGTTTTATAAAATACAGATATAATAACTAATTCCACCACAGAATCAACAAAAACTGAACAAAACATACCTTAGTAATAATATACTGAGTGGCCAATTTATTATGACACACATGACAATTTTATCTAAATCATTTACAGCATTATACTGTTGCAACTGAGAAAAAGATTGCAAATAAATAAGGACTGTTGAATGACTGCACTGATTACTGAAATGTATTGCTTGTATATTAATAAATTTAAAAAGAAAAATGACAACTTAAGAGAACTGATTAATGCAGATGCATGAAACATCAAGAATTATAAAATAGTTGTACTAATGAAATATAGAAACCTTTGTTCACATTTCAAGTTGAACTTGAAAACAAGACACTGCATCCCATTGTTAAGAATTTCATCATTAATAATCGAGCCTTCTTGCAGAAAGATTTTGAAACTTGTTCAGTTCAATATAATGGAAAGGAAATATTGCATAGAATTGTAATTATATTCAGAAAGTGATCAAAAACAAAATTCAGCTTTACAATCCCAGCATGCAAAATGTGGAATTCAAAAGAAATTTGAAAGTTTTTCCTATTAGTTACTCATAAAAATTGGTGGTTTTAACTTAGAATGATTGTGTAACAAATGATTCAAAACTTAATGCAAGCTAGTTATATATATACCAAGCCTTTCTTAGTTATTTTTTATTAAATGTCACCTTTGGTCTGAGCATTATACAAACCTTGAGCTGTAACTGAATTAACATTGGTGCTTTATTTGCACAAACACATGTAACCAGAAATAGATAACATTATGTGGACTTCTTTTGAGGTTAACAAAGATGTCCAGATCTCTTATGACAGACAGCATTAGTCCAATTTCAGATAAGATAGCCTAGTTGATTCAACTCTGTACTCTTTTAACTAGTTAACAGGTCTGAATAATATTCCTTTGTATTCATTCAACTCATGGAAATGAGAACATGAGCAGCACTTTATGCCTGACAGTCACCTGGGAGTCTGAGTTGACTGAGTATAAAGAGAGAAAGACTTCCTATTTAAAACTATCATGTTACAATCCCTGTTATCTACTAGGTTAACTGTTCCTTATTCTTCAGTTTTTATTGATGAATACTGTGATATATTCTTTATAGTAATGAGATGACTCACTCAAGGCAAAATGTTCAAAAGATTGACATTCCATGAAATAAAATTGCTTATGGTATTGAAAGCAAACCTATACACAACTTGATTAAAGGACAAACATGACTGTCTTCAAGGTAAAAAAAAACTAACTTATCTGTACAATACATCAGACTATAAATGTATTTCAAGCAAAACTGCAATTATGACAAACCCAAATAAAGGGAAACAATTTTTGTATTTCAACAAGGTAGCTGAACATAATGCTAAAACAGAGCAAATACACCTTTTTTTACAATTTAATACACAAACATCTGAAAATTGATTTGAAGATTTAAAAAAAAAATGTTTTTTGTTTTGAATGTTTTTTTTTTACTACTCTATAGTCCAGGGATGGCGAACCAGTGGCACGCGTGCCAATGATGGCACGCCATCGATCAAAAACGATTTGCATTTTAGCTTAAAATAATTAAGTTCACTATGAAGTATTATGAACAAACACTAGTGATCCGTCGCGACACCGAGACAAGTCAGGGAGCAGACTCGTTTGTTATGTCTTGCGTAAATACTTCGTACATTATAAATTGCTAATGATGCAAAGTTTATCTACGCATAGTGTGTGTATGTAACTATTTCTAAATATATTCAAGTTGTTTAAAGAACATATTCTAACGTTTACATTAATAGTTCAGCTTGTATACGTCTAATTTATTAATGTGATCTACTTCTTGTCTTGTAAGTCTAATGGGTAAAATAACTCTCACTGCTTTATTTTTAAAAATTTTAATCACCTGAGACAAAAGCGAAAGAGCAGACACTACAGAAATCTCGTACAAGCACTCAATTTCCTAAAAACAAATAAATCTGCCCATGAGCCCGCAGTCGTGCGCAGTCAGTAAAAAGGTTTTTTTGGCGGGGGGATCAAGCGAGAGCACATAGAACAGTCAATTTCATCGACACAACTGTACATTTAAAGTTTTGTGTTAAATTTACGATTTTTAACTGCTATTTAACATGGCTAGTTCAACAAAAAAATAAAAAGTGCAAGATAGTACGTGTAGCAGAGAATTTCAAACTTGGTGGGCTGAGAAATATGGCATGATCAATAAAGGCGACAAAGCGGCGTGTGTTTTATGTTCTGGAACAGTGGTATGCAGAACAACGTCTGTAAAACGGCATTTTGAAACAAATCACAAATCCTTTTGTGAAAAAAAAAAAGCGAACCCGAGCAAATGAATTAATTGCAAGTGCAATAAAAGGCAGAAATAAACAGTCGATGTCTATGTTTAAATATGTAAGCAAAAATTGTCACACAAGTGCGGCAAGTTACTCGGCTGCAAAATGCCATTGCTTGGCATGGTAAACCTTTTCAAGAGGGAGAGTTTTGAAGGAAGCTTGGTTGGCATGTGCGCCCCTCACTTTTGATGATTTTGATAATAAAAGATAAGATAATTCAGCGCATCAAAGATGTTCCTCTATCTAGAAACACAATGAAAGATAGAATCTTGAAATTGCCAGAAAATGTTACAAATCAACAAAAAAAAAAATGACATTAACTCCGCCTCCTTTTATATCGCTATGTCTTGACGAAAGTATTGACATTACTAAATCGGCACGTTTAGCTGTCTTTGCTCGATATTGTGTAGGAAACATCATTAAGGAAGAATTAATTGCGATAACATCGTTGTTAACAACTACAAAGGGCACAGATATTTGTACGGCAGTAAGAAACTTGCTTGCTGAGAAAGAAATTGATTTGAAAAAAATTGTTTCAGTAACCACTGATGGTGCTCCAAATATGGTAGACAAAAAAAAAAATGGTTTCATTTCTTTATTTAAAACAGACGTAGGACATTCGATTCTTGAATGCCACTGCATTATTCACCAACAAGCCTTATGTGCAAAAAGTGGTTTAACATCTCTTGATAATGTTATAACTTTAGTCACAAAAATAGTCAACCTCATATCGTCGCAGGCTTTAAATAAGCGAAAGTTTGATGCTTTGTTGGATGAAGTCAATTCGGTGTATAATGGCTTAATAATGTATAACAATGTTCGCTGGTTGAGCCGCGGGAACGTACTTCAAAGATTTATTGATTGCTTGGAAGAAATCAGACTGTTTCAACAAAATGAGAGCAAAATTGAACAATACCCACAGCTGATGGATATTATGCGGCTTTTAAAATTGATGTTTTTTTACAGACATATGCCAACATTTCAATGAATTGAACATAAAGCTTCAAGGACCGAATAAAACAGTTATCGTCGTGATGGATCTCATTCACGCTTTTGAAGCTAAACTATATGTTTTCAGAAACGATATTATTACAAAAAAACTACAAGTACTTTCCAAACTTGAAAAAAAATATCAAAGATTTAGCTGCCCAAGAGAAACGAAATGAAGAAAAAGTTATTGATGACTTTATTTCCTAAATGGATTCTTTAATCAAAGAATTTTCACTGAGACTTTCTCAGTTCAAGGAATTATCGGAAACGTTCAAATTTATTATGTACCCTGATGTGATTTCGTTTGATAAACTGAACTCGTCTCAATTCGATTGGTTGGAAATTGAAGAACTTGAAATGCAACTGATTGATTTCCAGTCTAGTTCAATATGGATTCAAAAGTTTATTGAAACAAGGAAAAAGTTGGAATTGATTGAAGCATTAAGATTGACAAGCAATATAAGTAAAAATACCAGTAACGAACTTTTGGAAACATGGAATTCGATTCCAGACGCATTTAACTGTTTGAAGAGCGTATGCTATTTTAACTATATTTTCCTCTACCTATGCCTGCGAGTCATTATTTTCAGAGATAAAAATAACATCAAAGACTCGCTTAGAAACCGTTTAACAGACGACTCTAATTCAGCATGCATTCTACTAAAAGTAACATCTTATAATCCTGATATAAGTTATTTGTCATCTAATCTACAACAGCAGAAATCACACTAATGTTATTTAAATTTAAATTACAAGTATAACTAAAAAATTTACTACTATACAGTGCAAAATGTATTTTTTCGTATTAAATAAAGAATTTTGATTTGTTCGTATTTAGTTTTATTAGTTCTTCAATAATCACAAGTCAAAATTATTTGATGGCACGCCTATAACTCATTCAACGTATTTTTAGAAAAAATGGCACGTTGATCCAAAAAGGTTCGCCACCCCTGCTATAGTCCATATAAATTTTTTCATAGCTGCAATCTGACATTCAACTTAAAGAGACTTTATGAAATTTTTTTAATTTGGTATTTATAAATCATGTCTGTGTCTAAAGACAAATATCCCCAGTAGCACAATCTTTTGTTATTCACGTCATTATTGTTCAGAAACCCATGCATTTGTGAGACTGCTATTTTCAAGAGTTCAGTGTAATAAGAGTAAAATTGAATTTCAAATATTAGATAAATACCTTGATAATTGTAACCACTTCAATTGAAGCAGATATTGATGTGTTATAATAAAAGATTCATTGTCAAAAATTTCACATTAACTTTACAATTTACAGTTATGCTTATTTTTGTAAAACACTGTATATAAAATGTCATAAGATGTATAAAACAGAGTCAAGCTAATTCCACATAGCAGCCTTTATAATACAAAAATCCTAAAATATTAATTTTCAATTACTTAACTATATATTTTATATTTTTTACTCATGCACTTATGTTAAGAGTTAGAATTATGTTGTGCAGGCTCAAACAACAACTCTTCTCCCAATATGACCCAGGGAAGTAAAAATTTGGACCACTTGGGTCAAAAATCACATTTTAAATCAATTGGTAATGAAAATAAAAAGTCATGAAATTGGGATCTTTACTTACCTCACTATGCAACCCCAAATCGTCCATCAATGAAAAAAATTACCAGCCATTCTAAATTTAAAATGATTCCCCCTCAAATACATGTAGTTAAATTAACTTTTACAACTGTTCAAAATATTTCATTCAGCCTGATGAAAATACAAATCTTCAAAATCTACCAACTTCAACTCGATTAAAAATGAATGGAATGAAATTAAAAGAAATCAAGAACCATTAAATCCTTCTACAATTGGAAAGTAAACTATTGTACAAGATGTAGATATATATAAGAGACTCCTTATAACACTTACCAATATCACTGGTTAATTAAAAAATAATCAATAACTCATGTTAAATAGAATTCTCACATATTAAAGATAAAAAATTAGTCCAGTAATACAAGTAGTTGATCATCAAAAAATTGGCCACTCAATGTGCATAATTTTTTTATTTACCATTCTGAATGTTAACATTTCATAATTCCACACTTATAAAAAAATAAGTGATTTAAAAGGAAACAAAAAATATATAGCCACCAAAAACTATTAAGTAACATTAACATTCTAGAAAATCATTAAAAGTATTATTTCTTCCAAAGTAATATTGGCATCAATATATTTAAAAAACACTTAATTTAGTTTCTGATAACTTTAAAATACAATAATCACAGCTATGAAGCAATACAAAAAGGTATCTTTCGCTTAAAAATCAAAATCAAAGGAAGTTCAAATCAAAAAGAATAAAAAACACAGAAATAATAATAATAAAAAAAAAGAATACAAAATGTTACTCCTTCAGTTTATAACCATTTATTAACAGCAGTTACTACAAAAAATTAGAATTCATATTTCCTACAATTAATAAAGTAAGATTAATTTTTCCACAATCACAGACTCTTAAACAAAGTAATAGCAAACAGATGCTTAATATGATCTTTCAGCCAAAAAAATGTTTTAATATTTTATCAAATTCAAAGAATTAATTTCAAGAGAATAAACACTTCTGTTGTGTTCAACATCACATGCAACTACCTTCACCTCAACCAAGTAAAATCTCCAATAAACAAACCTAGTAACCAAGAAATTAGTTCATTGACCTTCCACTACCTGTATCATGCATTCAAAAATGTTTAACAGCTGTAGCTGCTAAGTAAAAATAGAAGAAAATTTATGGCTCGTGATGTTTCATTCAAACCATTTATTTGTTCATTAACTGCATTCAAACCATGTTGGCC
This sequence comes from Trichonephila clavipes, assembly GCA_019973935.1. Lineage (NCBI taxonomy): Eukaryota > Metazoa > Arthropoda > Arachnida > Araneae > Nephilidae > Trichonephila > Trichonephila clavipes. The sequence goes on from BMAU01019275.1 coordinate 811,969, forward strand.
CTCACAAAATTTATAAATAACTTTAGATGCTTAGCTATGTGCATATACCAAAGGACAGTAGAAATTAGCATTTTGTTTCAAAACTTTTAGTAGGTTAAGAAATTAATATTGAGAGAAATTTTTAATTGCATTATTAGTTTTCAAAAATTCAAATTTTCTAAAAATAAAACTGAGCTGAACTCAGTGGCGCAACAGTCCATGAGGACCAAGGTCTACTGTGCCTATCTCAGTTTACATGACTTTAGATGTTTCAGTTAGGTGGTCAGCCTGATGCAAAAAATAAAACAGTTTACATAAAAATTTCTACATTTAATAATATTCCCACTGGTATTTTTTATTTTATTACTACATTAAAGAAGAAATTTCTTAAAATGCATTCTTAAAAAAATATCCATTAAACCAGAAGAAATATTTATTTTATCTAAAGGAATTTGTGTATTACAGACACAAAAGGAAAAGTTTGTCAACTTTTTTTTTTTTTTTACAAAAAATAAAAATTTCAATGTTAAAAAAAGTATTCCTCTTCTCATATATGCATACATGTAAAAGAAGTTTATATTTTTTTATTATATTTAAGAAATTTCAAAACAAATGCATGTTTTCTCATTGTGATACAAGAAAAAAAATTAAAAGCAACTGTTTTGATTTTTTTCTTTCAACACACACACACACACATATATATATATATAACTAGACATGAATGAAAAATCCATTTATTATGTCATTATGCTGACACCAAAATTCTTTAAATATATTGTGTGCAACCTTCTCCTCGACCTTTATATACATAAAATAAAATGTCATTGACAGTTCAGAGAAAAAATGTCAGCCTTTTCAAATTATTTACTTTAAAAAGCATATTAGTAATGAAATCTGATATTTTCCTGCTCTACAGATTTATTTCAAAATTCCATTTCCTCAATTTTAGAAATTATTCTGGGTGGAAAGACAAAAAAGGAAAAAAATTAAATAAATCAAGATATTTGAAACCAATTACTAACATAAAAGTAGAGATTCCATGCACACACACACAAGTTACTATAAAGTCCTGATATCAAATTTTTACACAAATGTAATGAATTTTATAACTTAGGTTCCTTTCCACTGACATAGTTAAAAACACATACATAAATTTTTTTTAAAATGATTCTTTTGTTGGTTTGTAATTAGATAGATTTGACTTTAGAAGACAATATCAGCAATTAATTAGAAAAAATTTTAGTACGTGTACTTTACAACAAATTAGATAAAAAAGAAATTAATCAAATGATTTATAACTTTATTTCATTTAATACCAATACTTTAGGAAAAAAATTTGTGAAAATTACAAGATTTTATTTTGCATTAACATGCACGAAATGTTTACTTGTATCATATTATACAAGTAAATGACCTCTTGCACACTTAAAATATAATGGCAGAATTACAATAATTTTTGTTAGTATATTTCACTTATGAAGTACACTAGGTAATTTGAAAGTAATTCTGTAAACAGTAACATTAAAGTTAAAACAATTTATCTCAATACAATGAATTTTTTTTTATGTAAAAAATTTAGGAATCAAAATAACAAAATTAGAAAAGGAAAAAATAAAAGACAGGATTCTATATATTTATTTCAAGTGTACTAAATTAATTTCTTTTAAAACAATGTGAACCATTTTGCTAATTAATACCTGACAACCGAATCCCATAAGCCACATTGAAAGTATAACTAAAAATTAGCTAAAAATATAAAATTTAAAGCAAAACTTTTTATACAAACACATAAATTTCATTGAATATCAAATGCAGATTATGTGAACTTTCAAGAGAGACAAAGAATAGATATTAAGAATAATTTTACGGAATGAGCAACAAAATATTTTGTGTTTAAAGAATTTTAAAAAAGTACACACAAAAATGATGAAATGTACAAGTATATAATAATCCAGATATATTAGTTTTTATACTAGTATAAAAGTATGAATAGGAAAATTATTAATAAATCAATAAATGTAAAAAAATAATTCTCTCTCAATCATGCATACATGCTTCAATTATTAGAGAAACAAGTAATAACTTTTAATATAAATTGCTTTAAGAAATCAATGATACATATACAAAGCATTGAAAAATTACCCTAAAAAATAAACCTCTTCAAACTTCTTTGAATGATTTACTTTGATAGAATTCTTTAAAGCATATAATAAGATAAATTTTAATAAAAAATTGACAGTGTTTTTTTTTAAACTTTATTATTGTGTATTATACCACTGACCAATTCATCACATGCTGGGATAAGACAATCAAGGGAAAACTGCTCCCACATTTGTACAAACACGATCTTGTTTGCGCATATGACAACAGAATTTAGCAATGTCTTTTGAATTGACAAAATTGGCACACAGATGGTATAATACACAAATACCTAAAATTTAAAATATTTTAAATAAATGTGCCAAGGATACAAATGATATACATTAAAATATTAGAAAATAAAAACTTACTAAAAGGTGAAAGCAAGAGTCCATGAATATTTGTCTAACTATATACAATGTTAATTACATGAAAATTTAAATAATCAAGCTTTATTTTTGAAACAAGGAACATAAAAGTTTTTATATACTGTAATGTTTTTTAAAAAAACATACAGCTAGATACATGTTAAAAATTGTTTCAAAGCTTTGCTGCAAAATCATGAAATAAATGGGGGGTGGGTGGAAAATTATAAATTAAAATTAAACCAACACAAATTTGTTACTTCTATGATTAAAAATGATCTTTTGAAAATCATAATTTTAATTATAAAATCTTACCTCTCTCTTAAATCTTTTAAGATGAAGAAACAAAGAATTGGATGTTTTGAAAAAATAAGCTTGCACATGTTTTCGACAAAATCCTAGGAATAAGCTCATACAAATATACAAGCCATTCTCGGATTCCTGCAGGAAAGAATAATAATGATTATCATTTTACAAGAAAATCACAAATAAATGCTGTTTACTACAGAAGAATATCGATCATACAAACTAAATTCTTTACACTATTTTTTTATTTATAGATTAATAAAAAAGTTCTCCCGGTGAAATACATAATAAAAAATGACCTCATCTAAAACTATATTAAAATGTACTACTTTCATACACGTCTGTTCTAATGTCTTTATTCCATCTTGAATATTAGATTCTTTCAGGCTTTAAAAATATTTGTCGGTACTTACACACTATCACAGCAATTTGCCAACTCTATTTCTAATCTGTCAAGTTGGCAGCCCTGATTTCCTACGTGTCGTATGTGCTGAATTGGAAACCAGGTGCTTTGTTTCATACGATGTTGCCAATAGCTTGCGATAATACATAAGTACCTATTTGACAACTCTGGCTATCAGTTCTATGAAATCCATCCACCAAGGAAAATTTTGAGCTATGAGTGAGATGGTAGTCTCATCAGGCAAATAAGGCAGAGTTGCAGCAATTTGAATCTCAATTCACATGCATTTCTTCCAAGGCAATGAATGACACATGTAGGACACACATTGTCCTGTGATGGAAAATAATTCTCTCCCTTGCTAAACTTGGCTTTTTTGTGTGTATACTTTTATTTTCTTACCTTTTCTATGTTGGTTTAGTGGTCAGCATAGTATTTTCCCATAACTGTTTGTAGTAGGAAGATAATTGGTATTTATTAGTTTTAGGAACAATGAAGAAAAATGCCAAATTCTATAATGACTGCTAATACACTAAACATGAAGCACGATTCTCAAAAATATTGTCATTCAGTGTATATATATATATATATATATAAATAGTTAAGTTTTAGTTTAGTGTAACTTACTGTGGTACTAATTCATTTCACCGGTGCAGACAATAAAGTCACCAAAAATGACACAACCAACACCAAATGGAATATTTCCACTTGTAACCTTTAACCACCACAGTTTCAAAACAAGTCATTGTCTTTTCTTACCAGGAACATCTTTTTCATAATACACTAGCTGCATGGCCCACTGTTGTACAGGCTATCTCTACTCTTATAAATTTTCCCTTTCCTTCACAAAATCAGCACTTCTAATACTCTTTTTCAAAATGACTTCCACCCCCCACCTTCACTTAGCCCGGCATTGTTCAGGCTTTTATCGAGTGTATAACTTAAAATTCCCTGTGTTCGGAAATTTCTTCGCTTCTTTCTTTCTCAGACAGGTTTATTTCCCCTGGTGTTGAACGAACATTTTTAAATGCATAACATATTGTCATGGAAATTCCTCTTCCCCTCTGGCTATCAAAGCTCTTGAGTAAGTGAACAGTGGAACTTTAATATTCACTCACTCACTTTGCAACTTTTTAGGCCCCGGAAACGAAAATGTACCTTTATTAAAATAGTTGTATGTTGAAAAAAGTAGAAATTTTTACAATTACAAAAATTTCACAACTGTAATAAATGTTGAATTAAAATTGTGAGCATTTTTTGAAATTTTCGATACACGGAAAAAAGTTTCATAATTTTTATAAATGAAGAAGTTATAAAAACGTTGAATTTGATAAGTAGTTATTAAATATTTAAAATGTAATTACTAATTTTTTAAAAATTCGTAAAAATTTTTCGGAATTTTTTAAATCAAAAACTTTAAAAGATCAAAGTACGAGTTTTTTAAAAATTATTTTCATATAAACGCATCGATATTGATTCCTTTTAGAAAAAATCATAAAATATGTAAAGCATTGTTGTTTTGTAAAAAAAAAAACTGGTTTGTGATTAAATAAATTATCTTTCCAATTACAAACTTGCAGTTAGTAATTAGTTAGTAGCGAAGTTATTACATGCATGAATAAAATTTAAGAGTATTTTTTAAAAAATCATAAAAATTTAGCTATGATGTTGTTTTGAACCCAGGTCCAACAATAAGTATTAGTAATAGTCCAACAATCGCACCGTGAAATCGCCAAGAAAAAGAAATGTAAAGACTCAAAATAAAAGGAAGAGTTATTCCTATTGTAAAAATGCTTTATTTGTTAAAGTTTAAATTTTTTTTCGGGCTTCATTTTTAGGTTAATACTTTCAAACTTCATATATCGATTGCAAACAGTAATTTTTAAACAAAAAATGTAACAAAAATAAGGCTTAAATATTTCTTGCAAAAAGGAAAATTTTTTTTTTTGAAAACCGTAATTTTTAAAGATATTTTATTAATCTTTGCACAGATTACAGATAATATCGTTCTACACACGAAAAGAAACTCTTTCGTGAGATTACTTTTATAAATAAAGTTATTAAGTATTTAAATAAAATTTTGAGTATTTTTTGAAAAATCTTAAAAAAAAGTTTTTGACTAATTTTTTAAATGACTGATTCTAAAAGAGAAATGCATGAACTATTTTAGTGTAAAATATTTTTTCATTAACGCAAAAGAAAATGCAAGCGGAACGATTTAGAAATCAGACTCATAAAAACGTATCGATTTTGACTCATTTTTAAAAAAATCGTAAAAAATAGAAAATATAATTATTTTGTAAAATAAAGTATACCGTATCGTGTCGAAGTAAATTATCTTTCCGATTCCGTAATTATTTTTTGTCCGAGTCTCATAAAAAAAATTTAGATCGTGTTTTAAAAATGTCTGAAAAAAAAAGTTCTGAGAACTTGGCCACTGGTGGGGAAAAATGGCACTAATTATGCGTTTCAAGGTTTTCAATTAATAACTTTTAAACTAATTGGAATATCTGAATGTAAACGGTCTAAACGGATTCCTTGGATCATTATCGATCTTTTGGTATCTTCGGCGAGTTCCTGTGTCGTGCGGTTCGCGAGATGATCAAGTCCCATAGCTGCATAGATACGTTTGTTTACCTATGAATTTTAATAGTGTAGATAAAAAAAAGAATGAAAAATTAATGAGAAGTAATTTTAATATTTTTGTATGTGTATATTGTGTGTTGTCGTCAATAACGCCAACTTGGCGTGGCTGCGGTAGCCGAGTGGTATAGGTATCGGATCGTGGCTTGCCTTGTCACGAGTTCGAGCCCAGTACTACTAAAGACCCGCGGTGTAGGGCAGCGATGCACGTTAAATCTGTTGAGACCTGAAACGTCCTCCCGTTGGTGTGGTGTAGTAATTAAGAGAGGGGGGAGTGTGCCAGCTCGGGTGTTGTCCACATCACTTGACCATGGTTCAAAATTATGTGGTCCGTCGCCGAAAGCCCTTGTGTACTGAACAGTGTGACGTTAATATTCAATCAATCAATCAATGCCAACTTGGCAAGATTTTCCAGTGAAACAGAAAAGTGTCCTTCCTATTAAAATATTGCGATTAAAATCAAATGCTATAACACATAGAAAATATATCAGTCAAATTCTGACTTATATTGATTGCTAATATTATAAATAGGTATATAGCAGATAAATCTATAACAACAATTTAACTTATCCCTGCATAGAAAATTTGTCACATTGGATAATATTGTCAATGTTTATATTTACAACAATCCATTGGTCCCTGTAACCAATAAGCATCATAAGTTACAAGAATTTTTTCACATTCCAGAAAATAAAATCTCATGACCTCTCAGGTTAACAATATTTCCTTTGATGGTGAAGAATTGGCCTGCATTGCTTTAATGAATGTAGTAGCCCAGTGGTCGTAGTTGCGAATGGCACTATCGAGTTGCAAGTTTGAGGCCTAATGCCACAGAAGAAAACATCATATATAAGTTGATACATGTTAAATTTGTAAAGGATTAAAATCTGCAGTAGTTATGGTGTAAAAATTTGGAGGAGATGCTAGCCTGGATGCTGTTCTCATCACAGGACCATGGTTCAAAATTGCAACTTTTGTATTCAATAGCCCTCCTGCTGCTTTTGAATGTGTTAATTAACAATCTATTGCTTTGAGAATTATGTTGTCTCAAGGATATACATAGGTTTCCTCTGTGGAAACAAACCAATAAAACCTAACAAATACTAAAAATTTTACGTTTTGTTAAAAACAGGCTATAAATTCAGATATTTACATTATAATACATTTATAATTCTGTATTAATAATGGAATTTATCTAGCATTTCATACCTAGTTCTTCAGTCAAAAGATGGTATGACCATTCAGATTATTTCTACAGTTTCAGAAATTTCTCAAACTTTCAGTTAGGGATCCTTCTAAGACCATTTTGTGTGTTTTTGGAAGCTTTTCTGAGAATGATACATATCTTTAGTTGAATACTACAGAAATCTTCAATGCTTTCCCAACTAAATTTAAACACTAAGGACTACACAGTTCAATATGAAGGAGCAGAGTCTGCAATGTGACTAATACATCAGAACTAGGTTACATTGGCACTCTGCTGGCGATTTCAAGAATATTTAAAATCACCTTTGCACTTCAAAATTCATAAATATGTTTCAAAAGAAAATTTTAAGCATAATAACAACTGAAGCTTTTCCTGCTAAGCTTCCATATATAACAATTGTTACAAAGATAAATTGCAATAAAAACTTTTAAAGCCTTTATTTTAATCTGCTAAATTTAAATAATTTTGTCAAAAACAATACTTTGAATAAAGAAAAATCACATAAATTTAATAAATAGTCATATATCTTTATAACAAAAAATTGTTTTTTCAAAATATTAAAAATTCAACACAAAGGTGTTTTTAAAACAATTATTCCTTTAAATGTAAAAAATTTAACTGGCTGGGTGGTGTAGTTGATTTAGCGCTGACCTTGTATGCCCAAGTTTGTAGGTTCGACCCTGGTAACCATGGAACTCTTGCAAAACCATTATATCAGAACATCATGACTATGAGGCTAGATCTGTAAATTAGGATTATGGCTCAAAATCCTTACTCATAATATTGGGTTGGTTAAAAAAAATTGTAGTTTTTCTTGTTTCAAACTTTACGGCTTACTTTACAATAAGGTTTAATTCATTTATATTCATAAGTGAAATTAAAGAGTGAAATGCTTAATATTTCTCCCTTAACTATTTTTACAATGCTCATACAATTATAAAAAAAAACAAAATTTCTTCAAGGAAAAATTTATACAGCTTTTAACTTTTTTTAGCAATAATTGTACTTTGAAAATACATGGAAAGCATAATTCAGTTCTTAAATATTAATATCATCTTAGACAAATTGGCACTACGCGAATCGCGCCACTTTTGACCAGAACCCAACTGATTGGGGTTTTCTTTCTCAAAAAAAATATGTAAGAATCTCCTTTTGCTGTTGTGATATGGTGCGATCTACATGCCGTACATTTGGTTGAGGTGTAAATTGATAATATGCATAGTGTGAAACAAGACCAAACTATGAAATACTTTTTTAAATTTCAAATTGGAGTTTTCTCCATTCTTTTAAATTTAAAATATTGAATTCCTTGACAGCTTTTTGTGAAATAGCAAGTAATAAAAATTTGATTCAATTAATTAGCTTTGAATATTTTTTACACAGAAAAATGGTTTCTCACAAAACTTGTTTAATCATAGCACACACAAACACAGCATAAAGCATATATTTAATGCAAAATAACACTACCTAAATATTAATGCATAAAAACATTGCTATAAATAATTTTATGTGTGTACGCTCATTCAAATTTAAAACTAAACAATTTTGGCAAAGCCATTCCTTTTTGTAAAAAGGCAAAAACTATTTTAAAAAAATTCTTGAAAATTTAAAATTATTAAGTGTCAGCATTTTTCATACTTTACGACATTTACTACGTGGTTAATTATACAGATTCTGTAGCACTTCAGATGCATACGAAAGAAATTTATCTGAAAAAGTACTATCTTTGTTTGGAACCAAAGGGTGAAAACACAAACATACACATAATTGCAACATTCACGAGTAAACTATCTAACATAATTCGCAAGAATGTTCGTAATAATCATTGAAAAAATAATTAAATAAAATTTATATCATACCGGTGTGTCAAAACACAAAACGCATTCTTCTTTATAAACTTTATCCCCAGAAGTAGGAATTCTAACTTTTTGAATAAATGGTAACAACATAGAAGTAGCCATGACAAATGACAATTTTCAGCCGGTATGTGGAGTCGCAGTAAAAGTAGAGTTTACTTGTGATATAAATTTCTCAAAATGCCATTCAAGATAAAAGAGATTTCATATTTATAAGACTCCAACAATTGTGAAACTTAAATAGCGTATGATATTCAACATTTGATAAGTCTGGATTTCTTTCTACTTCATTTCTAAATTGATTTTCCAAATTCTTTCTAGAAAAAAGAAAGGGAAAAAGATATAACTGTCTAAGCTTAATATTTAACTGTAACCGAGGTAAAGTTGCAATTCTGTTAACTGTTTACGCGGACATCTACTACTAGTAAACAATAACAAACTTCTGCTTTATATATATTTTGAACTAAATCTTAAGTTATTCTTCTGTTAATTCTATATTAAGAATTATAATGGCATCTGTTGCTGAACCTTTAACACTAGAAAGAGATGTTAAACGTGCAATTGAACTCTTAGAAAAGCTACAGAAGAGCGGTGAGTTACCTAATCAAAAATTAGCTGCTCTGCAAAAGGTTCTTCAGAGTGATTTTTGCACAGCTGTGAGAGAAGTGTATGAACATGTATATGAAACTGTTGATATATCAGGTAGTCCTGATATAAGGGCCAGTGCGACAGCTAAAGCCACAGTTGCAGCATTTGCTGCTAGTGAAGGCCACGCCCATCCTAGAGTTGTTGAACTACCCAAAACCGATGAAGGTTTAGGATTTAATGTTATGGGAGGTCGAGAGCAAAATTCTCCAATTTATATTTCAAGAATCATTCCTGGGGGTGTTGCAGATCGCCATGGTGGGCTGAAACGAGGTGATCAATTGCTGTCAGTAAATGGAGTTAGTGTAGAAGGAGAGAATCATGAAAAAGCTGTGGAATTGTTGAAAGCTGCGCAAGGAACTGTAAAATTAGTAGTTCGCTATACTCCTAAAGTATTAGAGGAAATGGAACTTAGATTTGACAAACAAAGAGCTCTTCGTCGACGCCAAAATCATTAAATGACTGTTAATCCTTGTATGGTGTTTTTCTCATTTTATTTGTATAGCTTATAAGTAATTACATGAGGGAAGGTGAGCAGTTATTAATATAACTGTTATATATTATTGTATAGATGTAATATATCATTCTATGTATAACGAGGGTTTTATTTTCATGAATTTCTTTGTGTTAAATGCTTGACTATTTTTTGCAGTATTGTAACTATTTACACATTTTATTGTACCTTATTCCATGTGCTCTCTTTCTTTTATTACTTTAAGTCTATTTTTTTCAAATTTATAACTGATTGTTTTATATCTCCTTAAACTAGTTGTTCAGTGTATAATAAATTTTATTGAAAGGATAAGAAGATTACTCAAATTTTTAAATATTTATATTTTTTGACAATAACTTTTTTCCCTTAAAAAAACTTAAAATTAAAACTGACAAAGCAAAAAGTTATTAAAAATTTCTTTAACATCAACAATCACGAAATTAATATTACAAGCAAATTTAGTCTATCTATTATTGAAAGTTAAGTGATTGCCTAGATATTTTATTTGATTCTGTAAAAGTTAAATTGTTGGAAAACAAGAGTTCTTGAAGATGTTAATAAATTGAAATTAATTGTAATTCATATAGAGATTTATTATATATGTACCATATATTCTTGTGTGTAATGTGCACTTATAATTTCAAATTAAATATATTTTTTTAGTTTAGGTTTATTCTCCATGGGGCATAGGTGTATACTTTTTTTTCCTTCAAAGAAATTTAAAATGTATATATCCTCTTGTCTTTTGAAGTCATTCGTTCAAAGAATTTTTTTTCAGCATTTGAACACTAGTACACTAAATTGAGCAACAATAAAAGGAATAGATGTGGTAGGGGATGAATGCCTTAGGGAGTAGTAAATACTTCTGTTAAACAGAGTAAAGTACACATTTAGTGCAGAACTGCACAAAAATATCCTAGAATTTTTGGAAAAGGGGGGGTATTGTTTAAGGTAAGAACGTACTTCCAATTCAAATGAATTTGAGGAACCTGACCAGTCTTAAAGTGAATATTGAAGGCTTTAGTAAATTGCATTTGCTTTAATTGAAATACAATTGATATAGTGTTCTTTTTAGTGGGAAATTTGGATCCTGCAAAACATAACAGATAGTAGATTAGATAGTGCTTGTTTAAAATACAAAATCATCACATTTCTAAAAAAATGAAAATAGTTTTGCAACAAGAATGTTTAGTATTGATGGAAGCATTAGAGCCTACTGTAGAAGAAAATGTTGTGAATTGGGTTCTCTAAAATTCCCGCAATGGATTAACTATAACAAAAAGCATGCTTATTTAAAGTAAACATTATAAAAAGAGTGCAAATGTAAGTGAAAACTTTATAGCAACTTAAAAGTTAGTGTAGTCAATTTATAGCTCAAAATTATTTAATTCTAAGAAAAAAACAAAAGTTCATGCTCAAGATATATCGTTTCTTATAAACTAACAGCATTAAGGTATGTGCAGAAATCTATTTTTTTTTTGCTCATCTTTTTCTTGTGTTTAAGTCTTATCACTTTAATATCTGGCATATAAGGCACACCTAAAAATTTTGATCTTATTTTTTGTATTAAAAGTGTACAATATTTAAAATATTTTACGTTTCCAATTTAGATTATATCTATATAATGTTTTTTTAAAAAAAGTTCCTTGCAAAAAGGTTTTTATAAGTACAATATTATTTTAAATGTATATTTAAGAAATATATGTTTTTTTATTTGAAATAAATTTAAATTATGAATCAATATTTTAAATGTAATAGTATTAACATTCCAAGTTAATGTATCTGCATTTTCAATGACAATTTGTCTTGTACATTAAGTTCATAAAATAATTTTGAAAACTGTATATTTCAAGATGATCATTCAAAGACTACATAGCAGTCAACTTTTTAAATTCACTCATCTGTAATAATCCATTTTATAGCTAAACAATCAATTTTTTTCTGATTGATCTTTAATTTATTTTACTTACCCTCTAAACTAAACTCAGTGGTGCAACAGCCCATAGAATCCAAGGCCTACTGGGCCAACCTCATTTTTCATGTTATTTCTCACTGAGGTGCATGAGTAGATATTCTAGTCAGTAAGCCAGTCTGACACAATACCCGCAGTGTTTAGCTCCCAAGCCAGCTTCTTACTCATTCATCGACCCACTGAAGAATTGAAAGGCTGAGACTTTTACCCTCAGTTAACTTTATATTTAATAACTATGCATGTTTTGTGATTACAAACATCCTAATCTAAATATTTTTGAAAAAAAAAAATTTTAAGTATGGTTAAGATGGTTGCTAAAAATTCATCTTTGAAAAAAAAAGGGGGGGGGGTAAATTGGCTTGAGAGCTACAAAATATTATATATTAATATTTAATTAATAATATCCAAACTGTTGTGTAATTAGATATTGTTAATTCAACTAACACATATTTTCAAATTGTTACGTAACTCAGTGGCGCAACAGCCCATGAGGGCGAATGCTTACTATGCCCGTATCAGTATACATGACTGGGCTCTGAGGTGCATGAGCAGATGGTCAGTCTGAGGCGAAACTCCCAATATTAAGTTCCCAAGCAATATTGGTACTCATTTTATCGATCCACTAAAGGTATGAAAGGCTGAGTCAACCTTGGCCAGCTGTGGGTTTGAATTTTGGACTTGTGGTGTAGAAGTGTGATGCATTACATTGGGCTCAAACTGTTGCTACACATTCTAATTTTTTTAACATATTCCACATTTTGGTGTATAGAATAATGTTGCATAGCTAGATTTAAATTATAGATTTTGATCCTGCTTTAAATTTAGCTTTGATTTCAGTAATTATAAAATTACATGATCAATATCTGTTTAGAAAGGAATTTCTATAAAAGAGGATTAAAATAAAGTACACAATCAGAACTGTCATTTACTTAGAGAATACATAAACTAAAACCTGTCAAATCTAAAAATGTTTTACAACTTTAAGCTTTCAACATGCCATTACAAATTTCTAAGTATAATTTTAACCCTAAGAAATTTCTTACTTATCTACTCAATGCTAAATTAACACTTTTAATTGCAAACAAAAAAAATTCATTTGAGAAAGGAAATGTTTTTTGGAAATTTGATTTTTTTTTTTTTTTATTTTTGCAAATATTTTTAAAAGATTTGAAACTCGCATACAGAGCTTTAAAAGGATCATAAAAATACTTTGTGAGTGGAAAGGGATACTTGTCTTTTTTTGTGTGTTCTTTCAAATGCATATTCTTTATAGAGTTTAAATTTATCTTCTTGAATGTGCAATTAGAATAGATAGCTTTGTAAATCTGGGAAGAAAAAAAATGAGAAACTCCTCTCCAAAAGATAAATGCTATTTCCTGTGTATTCATTTCTGAATGATGGGATAAGCAAGTGAGATGTAATTTGCTTATGTACCATTATGTAACTCTTCAGAAAGTGCGAGACAATATTTGAAAATTACAACAAATGTTTTCTAAAGAAAGCAGTCTTCTAGTTATAATATCGTAGAAATATATTTAAAATGTGTGTTTAACAAATAATGCTTTTCTAATATCTAAAATAAGCAATTATTTATTTTTGTATACTTTATGAACACAGTGTTGGCGCTGCGATCGTCACCCCGCACACTCACACTTGTACACTCTTGCAAGGAAAACACTGCACAAAGCAGTCGCAATAAATGTTTGTCTTAAAACTCTCAATTTTAATCAATTACATTCTCAATCTTATTAATACATAGTGAATAAGTTTTCGCATTCCTTGTGTACATGCCTGCAGAATTGAAACTTGTGTTTTCTCAAATATTAGTTATTTGAACATCTGTTTTAAACTTTGTGTATTGCATACTTTATTTCATTTAATAAATAAAATGAATCAGTGTCGAAGCTGTGCGTAAAAAAATTTATATATCTTGATTAAGTGAAAAAAGAATGTATCACAGAATTTCTCAGGTTGAAAAGAAAAGTGAGTAATTAAATACAAGTAAATAATAATAATAAACATTCACGGAGTCTGTTGGCTATATGCTGGGTAAAGCTGAATTCACACCAAAGCTGTCATCGTTGAGCGTCTAGCCAATCAGAAACCTCATCTCGCCCGAGATGAAGTCTGATTGGCTAGACACTGACAGCCTTGGTGTGAATGCAGCTTTAGTTTAAACCATGATCGAGTGATGAAGACGACACCCATTTGAATGCTATTGACTCCAAATTTACACCTATGTAAGAACTTAGAGCCTCAAAAAATTAAAAGTCTTAAATGCATTCAATTTAAAGAATTTGGAGCCAGATTTTTGTAACCAATTTACAGATCTTCGTAATAATACATTAGTGTACAAGACTGAAACAACTTTTCAGATTGTGTTGTAAGTCGGGGAAAAAATCAACAGTGATAAGAAAATCTCACTACAAAGACGCAATGTAGCCCTTGAAGGTTGATGAAAGTATAATAGCCAAAAAATGAGCTGTACGTATTCATTATGGAGCAAAACAAAAAAAGGCTTTATTGACAGAATGGCGTTTCTTCATTGTGTGGCCATGAAGAAAGGCAACAAACCAAAGTTAAGTAAGGGATATGACCTAACTTCAATGGTTGCATGATACCATCTGTTATACTACATACCAAATTTTCCAACAAAGTAAAAAAAAAAATCCCTCTCTTCAAAGAGTATCTATTTCAGCTGACTGGAGTTCTCCAAAGGATACGATCTTGCTACCAGGCGTCTATTCTAAACATTCTACATATGGCTGGTATGATTTAAATTGGAAGCATGCTGCCAATCCATTCTGCAGATATCCTCACATTCTAGAAACTCTTCAACAGCAGAGGTTCGGTGTGGACGTGCATTATCATCCACAAAAGTAAAGTTTGGATCAAGGGCACCTTGAAACAGACGCACGTGTGAGGATAATTGTATCCCAGTAAGTAAGCTGCCGCTGAAAATATGGAGCTCCTTCCATCCGTTCATCATAATGCCTCCCCACACAAGCACTCCAGGACCACCTCTTTCCCTGATGTTAGAGGAAACAGTTTCCCTACCTCCTTCCATTTCAATTGACGCTGAGAATCATTATTCAGACTGAAGCGACCCTCGTCAGTAAACGGAATAAAACTCCATTCATGAGGTGTCCAATCGTTGTGTTTTTGACACCACTGTAAACGGCAGTAGCGTAACGGAGAACATTTAGCCCCCTGCAAAGTCAGGTTTCGAGTTCCCAAATTGGATTTTACAAGAGATAGATACTTGGCGGCAGTCAGACTTTAGGGCCCCTAGAACCCCTTCCCCTCTTCAAGCTTGCCGATAATTCTATCTCGTATAAAGGCATCCTGATGGTTTCTTGTAGACATTATGGACGTAGATTTCTCTCACTTCCAAAAAATGTATGGAAATGTGTCCATCTCCTTTTTAAATTGCCTTGGCACTGTGCACGCGTTTGAATGTCGTAACGCCTCTTCTAATGTCATAGTGCTGATATTTGAATATGCATCACCTTTCTACTAAGCTGCCTTTTCACTGCACTGGTCTCCCTAAAAAAAAAGCACTTTCCAACAATATCACGGTAGTATGTTGAAAAATGTATTGTGTTGCTTAAGTTTTGCACTTCGGTATTGGACAGAATTTCATCGGTATAATAACCCATTTGTAGAAAATGCAAAAACAGATAACCTTTGAATTGCAGCTCAAGAGTAAATTGATTTAAGAGAAAGGAGACAAAATATGTTATGTACAATTCGAATTTAAAGAAAAAAATGTCTTCATATTTAGTTAATGAGATTAAAAATTTAACATCGAAATTTAGTAAGCCCTGGAATGAAAGAAGTCTAACCATTTGGTTTTACATAACTGTGTAAAGAAGCGTTTTCTGAAATGACAATAATTAAATCCGAATTTAGAAATACTCTTTGGAGTTAGAACCAGATCCCGAATTTAATGAACAGAGGCATCAAACCAGATTTTTTCCAATATAACAAAAAAAAGTGTAAAACACTTTGTTAAATTCTAATTTAAAATGTAAATGTGCAACTTAAATTATATGTAAGTATATTGTATTAGTCTAGCTGTGGTCATTGCCCCAGCAATGAGTGCTAGGGGTTCTGCGAGAGTAGAAATCCTACATCACTACAAATTAAACCATAATACCGGGCGTAGGACCGGTACGATGATGCATGGGACTACAGTTTAGCAACTTTTCTCCACAATGTTTCCAAATTGTAATCCGACCATCGTGCGTTTGCAGATTAAGCGTGATTAGTTTTAAAAACAATGTATCGTCAAGTTGTCCACGTCAACCGTCAATACACCATTGCAAATGCAAACGCCTCTGGTTTTGAGTCAAAGATAATCGCAGCAATAGACGCCTTGTGAACATTTCGCTGTGTTACTAACGACGTACGGATACTGATTGTTGTGCAACAGACATTAATTGTTGTGATATGATTCCTGAAGTGGAAAGGCGATTCATTACTACCATGCCCACAAAAGGTCCTCCTGTTGACATGATATAGTAGTTTGGAGAGGGTGTACCAGTTCAGGTATCTTCTTCGTCACTTGACCGATGTTCAAAATCACGAAGTTCGTTGCCAATAGTCTTTGTGTTGCTTTATATTGCGACGTTAATTCAATTCTCACTCACTCAGACGAAGTTTGAAAAGTGCTTGAATGATGTGCTTCGTGTACTCTTCTTCAAGGCATACTAAAGCTTAGCTTTAATGCAAAATAAATAACACATACACTCGAAAAAGCAATTATTCTAGTATTTTAAAATGACATTCTGTTCTCCCAATACTTAGATCTTGTTAGGGGCACTACAAGCACCCATGAAGTGCATTTACACTGAAATGCTCATCATTTGCGTATCCCAACACGGCATACACGAGGTGAAATTTTGACGCAGATTGGATACTTCCTTCCTGAATTATTCAAATCTTCTGATTGTACCAGTTATTAAAATAAAAAGAGACGAAAAGAAATTTTAAAACGTAAGCATAATTGTACTCAATATATATATGTGAATACAATATATATATATTTAAAGAAAAATATATGCTGGTACACGTTTTTATGATTTTAGTTTGAGATAAGACATATCGTCAATGTCAAAAACAGTATCTTCTATGTACAAAAGGTTTAACTTTGAGATATATTGAGCATACAGCAGTTTAATATTCTGTTTTTGAAGCACATAGCATACTTTTTCGGCGACCACAGTTCTCCATATAATGCTTAGTCACATAGCAGTCTTTTTATACTAAAATTTGGTAAATAAACTAGTCATAATAGTCAAGATGTCAAAATCTTCAAAAAGTGTACATAGCAGCTTTTGGCTTGACGACGATATGTTTAGAATGATTAAATTGTGTGAAATATAATTAAATACATTTAAATAAATTATTCAATGAAAAATTAAATGATTGTTACTCTTCTGGTTTAAATTTGAGCGATCCGTTGTCATTAACCCTCGTATGTTACCTTAGTTCATCATTAATAAAATGAAACCAAAGATGAAAGAAAAAATGCAATCTGTGGAAAGCCGTTCTAAAATGTTTTCATTTTTAAAACAAAGCTTCCTCATGTAATAAATTTAGAAGCGATAACTCCATGGAACTGCACAGGTAGAATTATAAAGAGATGTATAAGAAAAAAAATTAGTATTTTGCACTAATAAAAAATGTCTTATACAATAATGTGTATTACTAAAATTTTTGAAAATGTCGAAAAATCATGAATTTAACTAGGCATGTGTGGATAAAATTTTTAGGAAGAAAAATATTTAAAAAAGAAAAATTGATGCATTTTTGCTTAGGCTAACAGTTTAAAACACAACTTGAATCTATCAGAGAATAATTTGTGCTCAAGTAATATATATATATATTATATTTACCTATCAGTGTTATCAACAAACTGTAATTCCAAAATTAATTTAAAAAGGAAATCTATAGTTTATATAGATTAAGAAACCCATTAATTTTAATCAAGAAATTTAGTTTGCAAATTAAATAAAAAAAATAGTGAACTAAAATTATTTTATCTAATACGATTTAAATCCTTGCGTAATCTTTGAAAAATGGATTGTTCGATTTTCTCAAACGATATGAACGAAATATCGTCTGACCAATAGGTTAAGAGCATTATATCGCGAAAAAAAATTAGGATTATATACTTAAAGTTTGAATCTTGTTCGTTTATTTTTACTTGAACATTTTAGTAATTTTTTTGTTGTTGTAAATAACCTGTTTTAAAATTATAATTGTGTTATACATTATGCCTAGAAGCTATGACCGAAGTAGGATCAGCGATGTAAAGAAAAAAGAAGAAAATTCGGTTACTCAGTAATCAGATTCTCAGAATCCAAAAGAGAGTAATTTTTCTTTTAGAATTCATTGTCTGGTTGTATTAAATGGGAACAGCAGACTAGAGAAACGAGTTGCAGCTATCCTCCGGTGTTAAAAACGTGCAAGATTATCGCGGCATTGAATAAGGATAATGAGCTATCAAACATTTTTGATGAAAAAGGACTGAAATAAAGCCACAGACTTCGAGTAACATAGGTACTTTAAATGTGAAATATCCGCTTATAGGATGATGAGAAAAATGTTGTAATATTGTGTTTGGGGGGAGAAAAAAAAACAGAAACAGCGAATTATATCTTTATATATTCTATAAGCATCTTATTACTATGAAAAAGATCTTAATTTTTTTTGATTACTAAAGATTTATAACGAATTTATATTCAACGAGAATAATATTTTAAATTTTCACGGGTGGATCAAATTAGTTTTTTATAATTAACAAATGGTAATTCCCATACTCTCTTGATTGAATTAAGGTGGTTCATTAATGCTATTTTTAATGGCCGGGGTAGCCTAGTGGTTATGGTCATGAACTCGTGGCCGGAATGTCGCAGTTGGAGTCTTGGTGCCACTGAAGACCCACAGTGTAGAGGGGGCCGTTGCACGTTAAATCTGTCGAGATCCAACATCCTCCCATTGGTGGGTGTGATAGGAGAGCGGGTAGCCGCTCAGATGTCATCCTAATCATTTGACCGAGGTTCAGAATTATACAAGGTCCGTTGCCAATAGTCTTAACACTGCTTTATAGTGTGACGTTAATATATATATATATATATATATATCCTGCTATATGCATAAATGTTTCAACGACGTAAGTTTAAGGAAAAAACTCTTTTCTTCGCTATATTGAGAATTTTGTTTTTCCATGAGTGAGTGTTTTATTGACGTCGCTCTATAAAGAAACACGAGGGCTATTGGCAACGGGCCTAGTAAATTTGAGCCTCGGTCAAGTGACGAGGGCAACATCTGAGCTGGCATCACCTTTCCGAACTTCCACACCTTGCGAACGGGAAGATTTTGAACCTCGACAGATTTAACACGCATCGTTCCCTTCTACACGGTGGATCTTCAATAGCATTAGGGCGAGAACTCATAACACACCGGCTACGTATCCGTGACCCAGGGCCATAGCAACTGCGTATCAGCCGTATCAATGATACGGGGCCCCCAAGCTACAGGGGCCCCGACATGTGTAACTACAGTCCAACTAACAGGGTCCTCATATCTAAAAAGGGTCCCCGGAGGAATTTCGATACAGGCTCCCCTCAGAACTAGCTGCGCCAGTGCCGTGACCATAACCACTAGGCTACCGTGGCCTTTGTTTTTCTATGATTTTATCTCTTTCAACGATTTTACCATACCAGCTATTCCAACATTCCATTTCAAAAATAAGCAAACGTAATTATTTGGAACTTTTAAAATATAATTTATGAAGAAAAAAAGACAAAAATGTGTGGGGTGGGACCTTTATTTCTTAATATAGCAATTATTAAATGTTATTAGACTATATATATTACGTGAACTTCGAATTGACGAAAGAAAAGAGGGTATTGCCGAACTCGACAGAGAAATTTAGAGGTGATAGTAGTGAGCACATATGAAGCCCGGTGGCTAGCGTACCGCGTTTCCATGCCACAGGTCCTGGATTGAAATCCCGGACTGGGCAAGATCGAGTCAGCCTTTCATCCCTTCAGTGAGTTCATAAATTAGTACCAAGCTTGCTTGGGAACTGGGGGTTTCGCGCCAAACTGTCCACCTGATTTGAGCATCTGCTCATGCACTTCAGCTCCCAAGGTCACGAATATTGAGATGGGCTCAACAGGCCTTGGCCCTCATGGGTTGTTGTGCTACTGAGTTTAGTCTAGTAGGCAGCATGGGGACGACAAATCCCCATAGAACATGAGGTCAAAAAACTTTTTTAGTCGAAGTAATTCGCAAAAATAGTTATGAAGGGTGTGATGCTGAGAGGAATGAAAAGAGCAAAAAGAGGTAAGAAATGCATTTATTGGACGTAAAGCATGTTTACCATACGAACAATGCATCACATCTCGACGTCATAAATGCAACGACTAGTGATTGTCACAGGAGTTGTTCGAAGTGATGGTCGTGTAGGTCATAGCGCAGGCAACACCGACAGACGAACGTCGGACGCGTTCAAATAAATCTGATGTGCTGGTGATGTCAACTCAAGCGACGACGATCTTTGCCGTGACATCCTCCACTGTAACCAATGGCGTCTCATACACAAGCCTTTTCAGGTGGTAACTAAAGAAGAAATCCAAGGGATTGAGGTCCGGGAAGCACGGAGGGCCAGCAACAGGTCCAATCCACTCCCACAATATGTAGTCCAGTGGTGGTTACGCACCATAATCGAAAAATGTGCAGGTACACCATCATGCATGAACCACATGTTCTAGTGCGTAGTGGTCAGTACTCCCTGCAGCAACTCCAGAAGAAGTGAAAATTTACATATAGACGCACGTTTCTTCAACTCAACTACGACGCTCCAAATCGCGGTATTCGTTTGATCACCCACCTCGTCTGGCTCATCGTCCTCCCGACGGTTACTATTATCACGATTTTCACTGTTTAAACGTGATTTGCGACCCCATGTTCTATGTACACTTGTCGTTCCCTTGCTGCCTACCATTACCCATCTGAATTTGTCGGTCGAACCCTGCAACACCTTGTATAAATAGAAAAAGCGAAGAGCCCTTGTTCTGCCCTTTTAGTGTTAATTGATGAATAAAATATTTTTTTGTGAAACTTTCGTCTTATTTTATCCATCCCAATTCATAAACACAAATATTCAATTTCATGACAATCAAATTTTCTAATATAATTCGAAAATTAAGCTGAATTTTATTAATTTTTCAAGATGGAGTACTACTGCATTTGCAGAAACGTCTAATGTTACATTTTGATTACGAAATACTTATATGATAGATAATAACTGGATAAAAAAATTTGAGAGAAATTTCTAAACACACTAAAAATATGTTAAAAGTATTTTTTAAAGCTTACATTGAAGCAAACGCTGTAACAAATCCTTTATAATGGATAATAATACGAGATATAGTCTTGCAGAATGTTTCGTATTGAAATTTAAATTGACCTCAAAGCACAAATTGGAAATCATGGGGAAGTTTAGGAATTTAAAAACTTCAATACTCGTGTGTGTGTGTGCGTAGCGTGTTTGGAGTACATATCTAGTGGATATGCCGATTTTAAAAAAAATGTATATATTTGTAGATTGAAACTACTAAAAAGTACCATTTTTCAATTCCTACTATTAACTCACACTCTCTATTTATTTATTTATTGGTTTGTTTATTTATTTATCTTGGTGGAATTTCAATCGCTAATAAAACACATTTTAAAGCGCTCAATTGAGCAGAAATTTAATATACATGATTATTCTGGACGACAATACAATAATTTAATTATAATTAATAAAAATTGATTAAAACTAATTATTTAAAGAATTACAAATACAACCACGTTGGCGACTTAGCGACCCTTTTGGCGACTTGTGTCAAAACTTGAAAAGGTTTTTTTTCCTCACATTTTAAAGCATTCAGTTGAACTCAAATTTTATATACACGATTGTTTTGGATGACAATACGCGCGCGCGCGCGATACTTTAATGATAATGAATAAAAATTAATTACCACTTAATGTTGTGATTCTGTCATATGTATATACATATTTATATTAGTTGTAACTATTTGATAAAAAGTAACTAAAATAAAATTTTTCTTTGTTGATTTAAGTAGGAATTGACTTTAAAAAAAATTTATATTACTTGTTAAATAATAAATTTCATATGCATCATTTTTGTAAATATTACTTTTTATATATCAGAATTAAACAGGATGTTTCAACTGGAAAATACACCACCTCTTTTTTTTTACACGATTTTGAAATTTGACACGAATTTAACGGGGTTTTTTTCACGCGAACCTTTTGTTTTATCACGTTTGGGATTCATGCCCTTTGGATGAGGACGATTTGATCTAATTTATGACAGTTCATCAAAATAAATAATAACGATATTTACGAATAATAACGAATAATATTTACGTCGATAATAACGAAGCTGAAGATGAAGTTCAGCCATTAACAGATGATTTAATTCGCGAGGGCTTGAAATTTGCTACAAGTATGCAGCAACATTTTCTTACTTCTGATCCTGATAGAGCGAGTGTTAAAATTTCGGCATTAAGTTTTGTGTAGCAGGATATCACGAATTATATAAGCAACTGCTAATAACACAGATTTTGTAACAAAAAATTAAAAAACCAACTGAGGTCGGTAATAACAAACGAAATTCTTCATTTGAATGAAAGCTGATACTTGTGCCAGATGTATCCAACTCGTCTGCTGATAATAACATTTTTGATCCATTTCGTAATAAGTTACACGCTTGTTATCAAGTTACGAGGAATAGTAGTTAGTAGCTTTATTCTTAATTTCAAATTGAATTTTTATATGTTGTATGTACTTATAGACTGAATTTTCACTGTATACTAATTTAATTTTTTTTCCTTCTAATCATAGTAATTCTCTTTTGCTTTATAAATATGCAACACGGGTTTTTTTAGTATTACTTTTCTTGCACGTTTTTTTAGAAAATTATTTAGAAATTTATCATCTTACGCGATTTTTTAAAATTGTGGAACATATCCCTAAATTTACCATAAGTCGCATGTTCTTTTTTATACGATTTTTTTTTTGCACAGTTTTCTAAGGGTCGTATCTACCGTGTAAAAAAAGTTGGTGTACCAGTTTGTTATAATAACATAATTTTTTGATACATAAAATGAGGGTTTTCCGAAATAAGAAAAAACTGCTGCTGAATTTGATTGTTTATTAAACTGAGACTGCAATTGGCGACAGACCTCGTAATTTTGAACATTGGCCAAGTGACGAGAATGATACCTAAGCTGAAACTTCACTCTCCAGACTTATGCACTATGACAGTAACGGGCAAACTTTTTCAGGGTACAGGGTATTTCTGATTTTGTCAAGGTGTTACGCTCCGCCCAATGGTGTAGGTGTGGTGAACTAAGATAAAGGTCTACAATATTTATCATAACTTAATAATAAATGAAGCCCAGTGGCTGAGTGGTTGTGCATCACACTTCCACACCACAGGTCCGATGTTCAAAGGCTGAGCAAGGTCGAATCAGCCTTTGGTCCCTTCAGTGAGTCGATAAATGAGTACCAAGCTTGCTTGGGAACTTAACACTGGGGATTTCTCGCTGATTGACCGCCCGACCGGAATATTTGCTCATGCCCCTCAGGATCCAAAGTCACGTATACTGAGATGGGCACAATAGTCCTTGGCTCTCATGGGCTGTTCAGTCACTAAGTTAAGTTAATAATAAATATGGAGAGAGAGAGAGAATATGTACTTATACATACATAACTGCAATAAAAAAAATCTTACAATTTTAAGGCAGTGTTTAAGGTAAAACGCTAAGTACAATCATAATAATAATAGCCACAAATATAACAACATCAAATAATGCATTTATTATCACACAATTCAAACTACATTAAAAAAGTAAAACATCTTCAACTAAAGTAAGTTCTCGTAGATACTAGTCAGTAGAAGACCTAGACTGCGTACTGTCAGCCAATCTTGAATATTTCGGTACATATTACTAACTGCTAATCTTCAGGCCCAAAATGTATTAGCGGTCTGCCGGCCGATCGCGGTTGACTTAATGCCCACTGCTGCTCTCTGCCAATGTGAAGACTTTGAGCCAGGATAGCTTAACATGCACACATATCCTCTACATTAGCGGCATTCAAAATTTTCAACTCACAGAACTTTCGTGGAACCCCTAGAATTAGAAAGTGTTTTCGTGGAACCCCATTCCATACACATACTTTGAAGAATATAGCTCAAAATAATATCTAAAGTAGATAAACACATTAGAAGAACATTGCGTAATGGCAATTAAAAAAAGTATTGCATTTATTATTAAAAAATTATAATCTAATTTTTTAATATAATTTACTCAATAATATTAATTTGTGATCCAAGTGTCACCTACAGTGACGTAACGTACTCCCCCTCTACCCTCACATTTCGGGGGGCCCAGGGTTCTAAGAGGCCGAAAGCCTAATTGTCGCCAAGTCAAGCCTACCTTTTGTAAAATCCAATTTGGGGGCCCAACACCTGACTTTACAGGGGCAAATGTTTTCCGTTACCCCACTGATCGCCTATCCATGCATTATATTTAGTAACTGGGATATGTGCTTGCTTTTTTTTTCACACAAACTGTCGAAAAGTCTAGGTCTATTGAGATTAAATATGCAATCGCATTACTTATTTTGAGTTTAATTCATTTTTATACTTTGTTTTTGCAGTCACTTACGTTGAGAAATATATTTCCCTTAAGCACAACGTTTTGAATGGAATTTGAATGTTTATAACTGTGTGAGAAATCCCGTGTATTTTGCATGAATTTGTAACCTAAAATTTAGAAGCTGTTCTCTTGTTAAATTAAGATTTTAACATCGAATCTGTTGATATGTTGTTTGCACTTCTTCATTATTGGTGTTTTTTTCACAAATGCAAAATGTGCCTTTTCCAATAGAAATCTATTTAGTTTTGCAAGACATTGTGCTAACTAACGAGTATAACATTATTTCATATATATATATATATATATATATATATATATATAGAACCCGAAATATTAAACAATAAAATATTCACAGTCTAGTAGAAAGTATACATATAAAAATAAAGCGCACGTTTTAATATTCTTTTATTGTATTATAACTAGCCGTTACCCACCCGCTTCACTGGGTATTTCACGATGTTGTATAAAAGTATACTGTTTACATATATATTAATTATTGATATCTAGCATTAAGAATTCGATTGTATTGAAAAATATATTTATAGCTGTTACACTCTCGCCCCTTGATATAAAAAGCAAATAAATTATAATATCTAATTTCTATTTATGTCTAAAATTGAAGTAGAAAGATTTTTTTTCGTTCACTTAACCTAATAATCAAGTGGATTTACACCAAAGCAACTTTCAGTGGATCTTTACTCCATAAAATAAACATGTGTGCTAAATTTCAAGTCTAAATCTAACAGAGCAAAAACGGAATTTTTATCATCAATACCTCATTCAGAGCACTCTTAGCGGATTCCAATTCAACAAAAGAAGCATGCAAACCAAATTTTTTTAATGTAGTCTTAGCAGTTCGAAAACGGGAATTTTGTCTACCAATGCGCCCAATAACTCTCCCCGCTTCCCCCTGGAGTTGATTTCCGTAAAATCCATTCTTAGTGGAACTATTCAACTAAAGAAAAGTTCTCAACAAATTTCAAGTAAATAAGTTAAATTCAAAAACAGTTATTTTTCTATAACACTCCTTAATCCCTCGCAACCCCACTCCTTTGGGGGTCCGTTTTCGCAAAAATCTTTGTAAAAGGAACTTTATTCCATGAATGGAACATACCTTCTAATTTTCAAGCAGGTGTTTCTATTCGTTGAAAAGCGGATATATTTATCTATTACGCCCCTTAATCCCCTCAGTGACCCTTGGGGATCAATTTTCCCCCAAACTATTTTGTAGCGGATCTCTACACCATGAAAGGAATTCGCTTACCAAATTTTAAGACTGTACGTCTAATAGTTTAAAAATGGAAATAATTATCTATAACGCCCCTTAAGCCCCCTCAACGCCACTTAGTTTAAAAAGTGTTGCTTAATAAAGTTATTATATATAAATTAAATTTTCAGTTTTAATGAATGGGATAAATTTTAGATACTTGTAACCATAACAAGCATGAATCCATTTTGTATACAGATTTATTGGTTTTCAAATTTTTTACTGTGACTTGTGGAATCTCAGGGTTCCGTAGAACACAGTTTGAGGTCCACTGCTCAACACCAAGGGTGTCAAACTCAGAGACCTACTTGGGCCATACAAATAAGGTTTAATTTGAGGTGGGTTGCAAATAAAAATCAATATTCATAGAAACATAAGTTTATTTCGAATAGTACATTATTCAAAGCATAAATAAAAGATGAAGAAAAACTCAATGTTTACGTCTTGACATTTGTGTGACATCTCTTCTCTGTTACATCTTTTCTATTTTGGGAGAAATTTTGCTATTTTATTACATATTATTGTGTGCCGATAAACTGGCCAGGTCGCAAAAATCTTCATTATGGGCCACATGCAGCCCGCGGGCCGCGAGATTGACACCCCTGCTATACAGGGAAGGGGTCTTAAGAGGCACTAAAACCAAAAACCATAACAATATAGAAATAAAGCCGGTCGAACGTTTGCGACAGTGACCTCACGGCTAACGGAACCACGTACAAATGAAAAAAAATCAACTTCATGAATGAAAATAAATAATGATGGAAAATAATTTTGTAGTCAAACATTTATCTTTTTCAATACGTTGAAAAATTAAGGAAAATTCAGAGCAACCAGAGGCTCGGTTTCATCAATTATAAAATGAGCACGTGGATAATTGTAATCATTAGGTCAAGGTTGGTCATGCAACTATTTAACTTGACAATTTGTTAGTTTTAGAGCTGTCTGTTAGAACATTTTCGAATCGGGAAATGTAATCATTCTCGTTTTTTAAATATACACGTTGTGGTTGAGAAACGAGAATTCTCGTCTTGCGGCACGTGTGTGTTTTTCTGATAAATTGTTAGATAACGGCGCGTAAATTTTTAGATAGTGATATTAAAGGGACTATATTCTCGAATCAGTTAAACATTTTTAAGGTCGATTTGTAAGCTTAATTTGCGTTTTGATTCTTAGCGTACTGGATGAATTTGAAAATGAAGTTTATGATGAATTATCAAATATTTCATACGAAAAAACAATACTGATATAATAATTCTTCGCTGAGGTAACAGCCCCGGCGTGGTTGGCATGTCATGAGTTCGAGCCTGGTGCCGCTGAAGACTTGCCATCTAGAGGGGACCGATGCACGTTAAATCTGTCGAAGCTTACGCGAAGCACATTTTCGGATAGAAAAATGTCTCTATTTTCGTGAATTTGTTTATAATATAACGTTTTTAAAATTTCAAATATTCCCAAATAATTAATTTTCCTTTTAACATGCAAAAGAGAGCTTATTTAGCATTACAGCATGGGAGAAAAATTGCGTTAATTCGGATAAAAATGAGTAATATGATAAAATAAGTGATTATCTACAGGTTGGAGAAGCCAGAATATAATATTAATGTCTAAAAAACATTCCAAATTCGGGTCCTATTCTTCAACGGAGCCTTCATATAACCCTCACCCACTCACTCACGGGACAGCCCCGCATGGAAACTGGCCTTCCCTAGAATTCCATTTCATGCCCTTCCTGTTCTTGGCTAAGGTACCCAATTTGTATCCTATTAATTTTCAAGTCTTTTAATAGGCAGTCAATCTGCTTAAGTTTTTATCTCTCCCTCTGTTGGGTACACAAGTAAAAACTCATAAAAGAATTCTCTCTCAGTAAGTGGACTGTAGTTTTTATTACTTGTTGCTCAGCTTGCTCGTTTCGACTCCTTACTCGGTGGAGTCAGAGGTTACACAGAATAGTAAGACACTCTGAGCGCTAGAGGGCGCTCTACATTTACATACGTACACTGAACATGCCGCCCGGCCTTGCAATGTTTTTCAACATGCAAGATTTACACAGAACATAATCATAAAGATAACACACAGAAATACAATACTTCAAAATACAAACAAAACAACATACAAATGAAGACAATGTATAAGCAATTGATAAATCACACAGAATTAAAAAAAAAAATTACTATTCTACACACAGACATTACTATCTGAAGGGTTATATATGCTACTTCACACACACACTGTTTCAATTGGTAGAATGCACAGTTTCGAAATGGGTCTCTTAAATATACCTCTAGTGGTTTTGACTTCCACTACTCTTACTTTAGAATCCTTTCCTGGATAAATATTGTTGATTCTACCTAATGACCATTGACATGAAGGTAAATTATCCTCTTTTATTATAACCATATCTCCAATTTTAGCATTCTTTTTCTCGAAATGCCACTTATTTCTCTGCTGCAAACTATTTAGATAGTCTACACTCCATCTTTTCCAAATTAATTGAATTATTTTTGTAATTTTCTGCCAATTATCCAACCTATTTTCATTTAAATCAGTTAAATCAGGCTCAACAATTGATGTAATTGATCTACCTATCAAAAAATGAGAAGGAGTCAATACATTTAAATCATCTAAGTCAGAAGATAATGGGACAAGAGGACGAGAATTTAACATCCCCTCTATTTGGATAATCACGGTCAGAAACTCTTCATATGTTAATCTAATGTTACCTACTACTCTCTTTAAATAGAACTTAAAGGATTTAACGCCTGCCTCCCAGAGACCTCCAAAATTTGGGGCTCTAGGGGGGAGGAATTTCCAATCTATTCCTTCAGAGGCCATATAACTTGCAAGTGCCTCATCAGGTTTACACACCAAATTAAACATTTTTTTTAAGTTCTATATTTGCACCCACAAAATTAGTTGCATTATCAGAATACAACTTAGCACATTTACCTCTTCTAAATATAAAACGCTTAAGTGTAGCAATAAATGCATTAGAGGTTAAATCAGTCACAATATCTAAGTGCACAGCTTTAGAAACAAAACATATAAATATACAAACATAGATTTTGTTATATACACCTTTTCTCTGCCCTTTATACTTAATGTAAAAGGGGCCACAGAAGTCCACACCTGACACATTGAATGGATAATTTTTGATAACTCTATCCTTTGGCAAGTCAGCCATTATTTGATCAGTGCAAGTAGGATTGGCCTTACAACAAATTACACAATTATGAACAACTTTTCTACAAATATTACGGCCATTCAATATCCAAAAATTTTGCCTGATCTGATATAACAAGGATTGTGGATCACTATGTAAAAACTTTTTATGAAAATACTCAACTATTAAATAAGTCAATTTATGTTTCGAAGGCAAAAGAATTGGAAATTTCTGGTTATAATTAATATCACTATTTCTCAATCGACCTCCAACTCTCAAAATCCCTTCACTATCAATAAATGGATTGAGTGTTTTTACTCGACTGTTGGAAGGTACCATGGCAGAATTTTGAATACCATTCATCTCTACTTTAAACTCTTCCTTTTGTACTAATTTCAATAAAAGCTGTTCGGCCTTTTTTAATTCTCCTAAATCTAGAGGCCCAATTCTTTTGCTCTCTTTGCTCTTACAATTATAAACAAATCTACAAATAAAACTTAAGACACGATTAATTTTAAAATAGTCATTACTAAGGTTAAGTAAATTATTTACAAAAGAGTTAGTAGCAGAATCAAGAAAAAGTTAGAAAAGTCACTACAGTTTTTAAGTTCACCTGGATCCTTGATCACTGCAACAGGAATTTGTCGTTGTGGGTACTGGTTGCTCATCAGAAATTTAGGACCATTCCACCACAACTCACAGGTTTTAAGTTTTAGAGAATCCATTCCTCTGGAAACGAAGTCGGCAGGATTGTCCTCTGTTGCCACATAACGCCATTGCTCACTGGAAGTCATCTCCTGGATTGTAGCAATCCTGTTAGCCACAAAGGTTTTTAGTTGATATGACTCCTTCCTTATCCATGACAAAACTATCATGGAGTCACTCCAAAGAAAAGTATTAGTCACATTTAATTTCAAAGCTTGCTTGACACGATGCACTAATTTTGCTAACAGCACAGCGGCACATAGCTCAAGTCTGGGAATCGTTGTTTGCTTGGTAGGCGCAACTCGGGATTTACTGGCAATAAGATGCACAAGCATCTTTCCATCTGAGGTTATGGATTTGCAGTAGACGACAGCTCCATATGCTGACTGGGACGCGTCGGAGAATCCATGCAGCTCGATCACTTCCGGTTGCTCTACCACAATGCATCGATTGATGTTGATGTCATTTACTACCTGAAGTGATTCGACAAATTGTCGCCATTCTCTATTGATTGTATCTGGAAGCAAATCTGTCCAATCAATCTTTAGCATCCATAATTTTTGAAGGAAGATTTTCGCCTTCGCCACCACAGGACCTAAAAGACCTAGAGGATCATATATCCTGGCGATGGTTGACAAAACATCCCGTTTGGTATTTAATTCGTGCAAGTCTATTTTTACTCTGAAGGAGAAGCAATCATGCTTGGGGTTCCAATAAACACCCAACACTTTTATCTCTGATGAATCTGAAAAATCATAATTTTCGGAAACCTCAATCAATTCCGTATTATTTCCGCACCACTTATGCAAAACCATACCTCCTTTAGCGAAGATATTGATCAGCTGATTTTTCAGTTCTTTTGCTTCTAATAAGGTCTCTGCACCGGTAAGTACATCATCAATGTACATGTCACTCATCACAACTGAAGACCCTAATGGAAAATTCCTGCTTCATCTAGGGCTAATTGTTTTAGCGTACGTGTCGCTAAAAATGGTGCACTCGTTGTTCCATAGGTCACAGTTGACAACTCAAACGTTTTTATTGGTTCGTCCATGTTCTCTCTCCACAGAATGCGCTGAAGTTTACGCTGATCTGGATTAATCCAAATCATTCGATACATTTTTTGCACATCCGCAATGAATGCAAATATGTGCTTTCTAAAGCGAACCATTATTGAAAAAGGTCATTTTGAGCAACTCCCCCATTGTATTGTAGAGAGTTTAAAGAATAACCGTTTGTAGTTGCACTCGACGCATTAAAAACTACTCTCAATTTACTTGTTTTTTTATCAGAGCGATAAACACCAAGATGTGGTATGAAATACATTCCACACTCCTCTCTCTCGTCTACCTCTTGCATATGGCCTAGCTCTTTATACTCTTTTAAAAATCTCTATATAATTTTAAATAGTTAGGCTCACGCTTTAATCTATTCCATAAAGAATTTAATTTTTAAGGGCAATATCTTTTGACTGGCCTAAACAATTTGGATCCTTTTTAAATGGCATAGATACTATATATCTTCCCGTACTATCTCTAGTATGATTTTTTTGAAAATGCTCCTCACAAATTATCGTTTCCTTATTTTTTATTGTCTCAGGTTCAACATTTTCGATTTCCCAAAATCTCCTCATTGTCTTTTCTAAATCGACATTATCTTTGATTAACCCACAGTGAGGTTTATTTTCACTAGAAACTGGAATACTCCCACTCGCAATATAGCCGAAGACTGTATTCTGAAAAATTAATTTTGTATTTAAAAGATTTGTTTGTCCTGGTAAAAGAATTTCATAAAAGATTTCTGCTCCTAACAATAAATCAATATTTCCCGGAATGTTGAAATTTTCATCCGCTAATTTCTCTCTACTGAAATTACCCAAACTAACGTTAAATGGTTGAGAAGGAATCATATCCGTAATTCGCGGCACTACAAAAAAGTCTGCATTAGTTTCATAACTATTTCCTCGATTTGCAATTGTTGCATTAACGCGCGATTTAATCGTTAACTCTGAATTATTTAATCCTGAAACTAAAATGTTTATTTTCTCTCTTTTAAATTGAGTCTATTCATACACTGTTGCGAAATAAAATTGCTTGTTGAACCACCGTCCAACAGTGCTCTGACTTCCTGCATTTTCCCAAAGGAATCTCTAATGAAACAAATCGCGGTTGCAAGTAAAACGGATTTCGATTTTACGTAACTCGTTGCAGTAAACAGATCTCCTACACCCTGAGACTCTTTCGAAATCTCCCCTATGTAATTTATGGGTTTGAACACAGACGCCTTCGCTGAAAGTTGACTCATCGAGGATTCCTCTGTTTCCGGCTCTTTCTGCCCCCAATGAAGAAGGTTGAATGACCCTTTCACTCGTAAAATTTGGGTCTCCAGAGAAACACAAGGAAGAATGATGCTTTTTTTTTGCAGCATTTACAAAGAACTTTAGATTTACAAAACTTGACTCTATGCAAATTTAAACAATTAAAACACAAGGAATTATTTTTAACAAGTTCTACCCGTTTATTTACTGATAATTGCTTATATTGAGGACATTTATTTAAAAATGACTATCAGATTGACACAAAACACATTTTTTTCCCTTGACATCTGAGAAAAATACTCTAGACATATTTTTAGAATTTTGATTTTTGCGACAATAATTAATATTCTCACTCAGTGGTTTTCCTCGCGATGAATAAAATAAATCAATTTCTTTTCCCAACGTTAAAGGATCAAACCATTTATCTGCTTGTCTGACACTAATATGCGATGCGGTTTCTTTATCTAAAGTACTAAATATTTTGTCTGAAACTATTAATTGTTTTAATACCTCGAAATTTGAAACATTTCTCAATTTTAAATAGTATTCCCAATTTGTTGTTAATCTACTCGCAAACTGGACATGGGATTCACAATTTTGTCGTGTTGCTTTCTTAAAATTCTCTAAACACGATTGAGGAGTTGGCTCAAATTCTTGGAGTATTATGGACTTTATTTTATCATAATTTTTAAGATCCTCATCGTTCAGATATATAATGATATTTGCAGCTTTTTCTCCTAATAAATTTAACAAAATCTCAGGCTTAAATTTATCAGTAACACTTTTGGCTGCAAATGCACGTTCTAATGATAAAAAAGAAACTCCACCCCTCAGGTTTGTCGGGAATTTTCACTGTAAGTGTGCGGATACTTTTAATTAAAGAATCCACAGAAAAGGAATAATTACAATTAACTTCAGTATTATTGTCTTTATCATTTGCTCGTATTCTCGCTATCTCTAAATCAAGCTTAGACTTTTCTCTTATTTTTTCTAACTCTAATTGCTGACTTTCGTCATACTTCCTTTCTTCGATAATTAAATTTGCTAACTCATGCACTGAATCAGGATCGTTTTTGTATCTATCACAGTTTTTTATAAGATCCATCAAGTCTAAAACAGTTAGTTTATCACTGACACACAACTCTAATTCAGAAGCGATTCGCCTCAAGTCTTCTTTTTTTGCTCCTTTAAACATCGTTAAAGTTTAAAGTTCGATTTTTTAACGAAAGTCAAAAACTACAGCACATACCTCGTATTTTCAATGCATATGTCTCTCCGGCTGAGACAGGACCAGAATGTTGGGTACACAAGTAAAAACTCATAAAAGAATTCTCTCTCAGTAAGTGGACTGTAGTTTTTATTACTTGTTGCTCAGCTTGCTCGTTTCGACTCCTTACTCGGTGGAGTCAGAGGTTACACAGAATAGTAAGACACTCTGAGCGCTAGAGGGCGCTCTACATTTACATACGTACACTGAACACCCTCTTTTTGAGTACTAAATATTTTACCCTTGATATTTTTAGAAGTTATCCGATGTGTTATCCAATCCTTCCCATTTATTCCTCAGTTTTGTTATAAATTTAATAATATTTGGTTCTTTATATAGATAGTTTGTAAAGTGATATCTCTCCAATAATCACTCATTCAATAATTACCACACTTAATTCCATTAAATACGAATGCTATATATATAATACCACTTATGTACAATTCCTATAAATTTCAATAAATTACATTAATTACACAAATAATTATTGCAGTTTTAATACGCATATGTTAGAATATCTCATATCATTAAAATACCCCGATATACAAGAAAAGTTTGTGAAAAATAGCCCGATGCAAATGTGTTAACTAAATTGTTACATTTTTAAGCGAAATATGTATTGAGAGTTCCATTGATTTTCTCTAATCCGCTCAAAAAGAGAAAAGCTCTTTTACGAGAGGAGAAGGAATAAATTAATTCATATTTTTTAGTGGTTTTAACAACAAGAAATAATTTTCTCAAGAATTCTATTTTTCAAATTATTTTAAAATATGTATATATATCGTCAACAATTTTGTAAAAAGTAAGCTAGATATTCACATGATGTAAATTTTATTTTATTTTTATGATATGGGGGTTGAGAAGAATAAATATAGCATTTTGGATATACAAGCTAAGATAATACAACAAACGTTGTCGATTCACTCTTGTGAGGGTTTGAAACATGGTGTCACTGAAAGTCCACTGGGTAGAAGGGCCGATGCACACATGTTGAATCCATTGAGGCTAACAGTCCTCCCGTTGGCGTGAGGGAGAAGTTTGGAGAGGGGCTTGTCACCCCATGCGTTGTCCTTGTTACTGACCATGGTTCAAAATTGCGAGGTTTGTCGTCAATAGCACTCGTATTGCTTGATAACGTAACCTTTGTTAAAACCAATCAACTAATACAAAAATACAGGAAGTAACATGTTGTGATAATTATTCATGTAAAATGATGCTCACATTGTGATGTTTCTTGATTAGAGATCTTGTTGATCTTAAATGCAGATATTAATCTAAAAATAGTCTGCTATGAAAATGAGGTTTATTAGAATTGCCGGCTGGGTGGCGTGATTTGTTTGTCACTGGCATTCTGCACCCAAGGTTGCGGCTTCGACCTCGGCTCAAGACGGTGGATTTTCATGATGCAGAAAATTGACAGCGGCCATGTCGTATGATTTAAAGGCATGAAAAAAATCCTGCAAGTGCCTGTTTGTCTTGGGTGCTCTCGGCAAAATTAAAATCCTATGTCCGGTTTCGCATCGTCAGAGCTCAGGTATCTCTCTCTGGGTAGGAAACTGGGCGTCAAAATTACTTGCGGCAATTGGTATCGCCTATATGGTGCCACACTAAAAAGTGATAGCAGCTGCTGGGGAATGTACTAGGTCTGCAAAGGTTAAATACCAATGCGCAGTTCCATTAGAGAAGAAAAGCTTTATTAGAACTTATTCTTGACCATTAACTGCAGACAATTACGCATAATTAACCTGACGAAAATTACCCCCCTCCCCTTTTTTTAATTTTAAAACCGATCATAGAACAATAATTTAATATAGATCAGAAATTAATCCAAAGCATTTTCTGAGGTGTACATGGTAGTATAATTTATTGTTGAAATTATTGTAATTCAAAGATTATTTCCGTAAAATAGCTTGAAATCTGTTTTTCTTTGTTCTCCTTAAAAAATTATGAATTCTTAAAGCAACCGTGAAACAAAGCGAAGTAAAAGTCAATACACTTTCCTTACGGTTTTCTGTAGTCAATGCGTGATGCAAGCATATATATTGTAACAAATTTTGTGTAAAAAATACTTAAAATAGTGTAAATAATCTATAACTCGATGTGTAATACGTTAATATTACTCTATGTTGCATTTATTTTAGGTTAAAAATTGTAATATTCGTAAGCAACGCTGTTCCTCACATTATAATGGTGATTCATTGGAAACTTGCGAAATTTTGGCGACTTGGTGACCATGTGTGCGACCATTTTTGGCGAGTTTGCGACCCTATGAATCCATCTGGAAATAAGTGGAGAAGTACGAGGGATATTCGGAAACTAAGGTCCGTTTACTTATAAAACATAAAACATTACAGATTTTTTCAAAACACTTTATATTTTAAATTCCTTACATGTGTCTCTATTTTTCTACATACTTTCCATATTTATTTAAACATTTGTCATAACGTTCTACGAGCTTCTGTATGCCTAAGTCGTAGACGTCTGCCGCCTGTGAGGATAACCAGTCTTGAACTTCTTCTTTCACCTCGTCAGCTGTGTCGAAGCGTTTGCCGCCGAGAAACTCTTTTAGGTAGCGGAATAAGTGAAAATCACTCGGAGACAAGTCTGGACTGTACGGTGGGTGGTCAATCTGTTCCCATCCAAAAAATCTGATCAGATTTTGTGTGTTAATGGCAGAATAGGGTCTGGCATTGTCATGCAGCAACAGAACTCCAGACGTCAGAAGACCACGTCGCTTATTCTGTATCGCACGTCTAAGTTTAGTTAGGGTAGCGCAGTAAGCGGCTGCATTTATTGTTGTCCCTTGCTGCATAAATTCGAATAACAAGACCCCATGTCTATCCCAAAAGACGGTTGCCATAACCTTGCTTGTTGAGATTG
Organism: Trichonephila clavipes; assembly: GCA_019973935.1. Classification (NCBI taxonomy): domain Eukaryota; kingdom Metazoa; phylum Arthropoda; class Arachnida; order Araneae; family Nephilidae; genus Trichonephila; species Trichonephila clavipes. The sequence goes on from BMAU01019275.1 coordinate 848,319, forward strand.
TCCACTTGGCCTTGACTCTGACTGGTGAATTTGTGTGACGCCATGCCATTGACTGACGTTTAGACTCTGGGTTATGTGAGAAACCCACGTCTCGTCCCCTGTGACAATCCTCTCTAAAAATTGATCACCTTCTTTATGATATCGATCCAAAAAATCAAGAGCACAAGCCATTCTTTTCAGTTTGTGTTCCTCAGTAAGCAGCCTGGGAACCCAATGTGCACACAATTTGCGAAATTTAAACTTTTCAAAAACGACTTTGTGCAAAGTTGTTCTACCCACATTCGGAAATTCCAATGCTAAAGTTGAAATTGTGAATCGCCGGTCTTCACGAATCTTTTCATCCACGGCATTGACCAAATCATCTGTGATCACTGATGGTCGACCGGAACGCGGTTCATCATGAACATTTTCCCGTCCGTCCTTGAAAGCTCTCACCCACTTACGCACTTTGCTGCTACTCATCGCATTTGGGCCATACACGTCACTTATCTGTCTATGAATTTCCGCTACTGAAACGTTCTTTGCTGTCAAAAACCGAATCACTGACCGTATTTCACAGTCAGCGGGCTGATCGATTGTTTTAAACATTTTGAAGTGGCACTGTACTTACCACACTGCAACAATACCAATGCAAATGGCATCGTTTGACGAGCAAGGTATGCCGGAAGTTGGTACGCATGCACATTTCAATGTTTGCGTGACATTCGATTAGCTACGACGAATCGGACCTTAGTTTCCGAATATCCCTCGTATAATGATATATAGATCTATGACGGAAGCGAATCTTTCTCGAAGGATCAGTGAGACCTATAAATATGGAGACGCTCGCCGAAACTGAGTAGTATTGTTTTGACTAGCGATTAGTAGTCTTGCCTAGATCGCGAAGAGTCGACTAGCGATTAGCTCGGCTGTTGAGTAGGACGAGAAGTGCTTGTGAATAATCTTTCACATACTTGTACTTTAGATAATGATCGTTGTGTCTGAGTGCTGTTTAAGATGTGAAGACCTTCTGAGATTTATTTTGCGAATATTGCTGTTGAATCCTGTATTTCAAGGATTGGTTTTCGACAATAAATTCCCATCGCTCTTAAAAAATTGTCTTGTTATTTGCGACTGATTGCATAAAATCTCCGAACCCTAATCAACGTAACAATATTATAACTAATTATTTTTCAAACACACACACTCACAAAAGAGAAAATGAAAACAATTATCAGAAAAATAATTTTCCTTCTACCTTCTTAATAGCTTTCGCAATTCTTATAACAGCTGAACAAAATTAATATAAATAATGGCTCAAAGGAAACTAAGTTATAATGTTAATTGTGTGTGTGTGATTAATTATAGCAACAGTTAATCAATTTCGAAAAAATAATTTTCTCAAGAATACTATTTCTTTGCAAAATTGGTTTCGTACTATAAAATAAGCACTTATCTCAAATTTCCTAAAATTCCGCTCAAAATTATTTGAACTCTGGTAGCTTAAAAAATTAGTTCCCTGTTATTGAGTATCTCAGTAATAGGGAACTAACTAATTGATGCTGGTAAAGGATGATTTGTGATAGTGATTGATTTGATGATGATGATTTGATGGTGTGAAATTTCTATTTAAGGTGACCAATTGTCCTTCTTTAGGGAGGACAGTCCTTTTTTTATAGGTTCTGTTCTCCCCCTAGTCCTCCTTTCAATATTTTAAAACTAATCTGTTAATCTCCGTATTCAGACATGCCAGACCGAACTGTTTCACGTCGCTTCATCGCAGTTAAATTGGACAAATATAGAAAATTGTGTGGAGTTTTTATTGAAAGAAATGCCTGATATTAAAATTACTGACAGTTGTCTGTTTGAAGAAGGTAGATGACTAAATGTATATTTAAATTTTGATAAATTAGAAAAATGGGAAAACCAACATGTTGAAATTGATAAAAGGTAGATGGAAATATTTGTGACGAGGCTGTATCGCATTCTTCCTATTAATCCTCTTGGGGAATCTTTGGGGCCAGAATTAAGTTATTTCATATCCAATACTCTCAAGAAGAAACCGCAATATTCAGATTAGTTAATGGATATATAATGAAGCTTTAGTATTCGCGTAGTAGAATGGTAGAATAGAAGTAGAAGACAGAAAGCTGAAGATGCTGATCGCCGTGAGCTGTTGGTAAGATATTAAATATAGAAGTGTAATTATAGAACGGGATTTAGCGTGTTAAGGAATCTAAGGCAGATAAAGATTCTTAGGATAACTTTTCATAAAGATAGTGGGTAGGATTCCAGGCACTATTTACTTAGAACTTAGAAATACGTTATATCATTCCTGAGTGCATTTCTATATTAAGACTTGTGTTGTTTGGATCAATATATTGGAATAGTAATATTATTATATATAAAAAATATTTATTATGGCGAATTTTTAACCATTTCAAAAGTGAACACATTACATTAGAAAGTGTAGTTATTCTTGTTGGATTTACAGGCCACGGTAGCCGAGTGGTATGGGTATCGGATCGTGGCTTGCCTTGTCACGAGTTCGAGCCCAATACCACTAAAAGACCCGCTGTGTAGGGCAGCGATGCACGTTAAATCTGTCGAGAGCTGAAACATCCTCCCGTTGGTGTGGTGTGGTAGTTAGGAGAGGCGGGTGCCAGCTCAGGTGTCATCCACGTCACTAGACCATGGTTCAAAATTACGTAGTCCGTCACCAAAAGCCCTCGTGTAGCTGAACAGTGCGTCGTTAATATTCAATCAATCAATCAATCTTGTTGAATTTACATTGTACTGCCCTAGAACTAATGCAGCAACTTAAAACGTTTTTTTCAATTGGTTATGATTATTGGACATACGGCAAATCAAGATTGAATGTTGACACTTAAGCTGTAGCACTTACCGTAAAATTCAATTTGAAGGATTTTTCTTGATCTGAAGTTTCCGGTAAATTATAAAATGATATATTGATAAAAAAATCATTCAATGGAAAAAATACTTTTTTAAGTAAATAATTGAAAGAATTGTAAGTGTAATTAGTGCATTTTTGTTTGAATTAATAAAGTATATCACAAATTTAATCTAAATATTTTCTTAAATTTTACGTCCTCCTTTTCATTGTAAAAAAAAAAACTGGTCACTTTACTATTCAGCATCTTTCATAGATGTTCACATCGATCCAAAATGAGTAATTTCCCATTTTAAAACATACGAAAAGGAATACAATTGTTATTTATATTAAAATGCGAAATATTAAATATTACATTGAAAAGTGAAATGTAACATATGAACATTTTAAGATATACGGATCCTTTATGGCTTGAAATACCAAAATCTAAACTTTCATAAAATTTCCTCAAATAGCGTAAGAGAAAAAATATTCGGTTCAAAAACTACGATAGTGAGGCAAAACGATATTGTAGTTTTAAGAAATAATACTGTATACAGCTTTGTACCCTTCGGCCCGAATTATAAGTTAGGCAATAAAAAAAATCAGTGTGTGAAAGGTTAAATATGCTACACACTATATGTATGTATCTTACATCGAAAATGTAGCATTCTGCCAATTACAAAACAAATTAAAAATATTTTAATAATTAAATATTAGGATATATATATATATATATATATATATATATATATATATATATATTTAATATATATAATATATATATAATATATATATAATATATATATATATATTTATATATATATAATATATATATATATATATATTTATATATATTTAATATATATATATATATATATATATAATATATATATAATATATAAATATATATATATATATATATATATATATATATATATATATATATATATATATATATATATATATATATAATTAAGCAAAGAGAAAGTGTGTGTGTGTATATTTTAAGTACAATTTACAATTATTTAAATGAAACATTCTGAAATTTCTTTGAGTTTGTTAACTTTTGCACTCTAGTGTAGAACGATCGAGCTCGCACTTCATGCACAGAGAACAAAATTTTTTAAAAAAAGTCACTGAACAGTATTCCAATCATTATTTAGATTTCGAATTTTCTTATATTGAGGAAAATGAATGTTAAATTCCCCTTTGCATAGTTTTCGGTGAAAATTTTGTAATACTGTGCTATAGTATACAATAAAAATTTAAACGGTATTTTCAATTTCTAGTCCAAAAATTAGAGGCACTATATTATTTTTAAAAAAATTCTCGCTCATCAGAATTAAAATTTTAAAATTTACAATCATTGAAAGAATTTTCCATAATTAAATTTAAATTACTTTCAAAGCTTTAGGGATCATAGCGCGCATAAAAATTCTGCTATTGGTGAAAGATTGGGAGTGAATCTCTGCTGATTCCCGTTTGATTGCTGAAATTGTGCTTTAACCAGATAATCCAATATAAATGTGGTTAATCTTTTTAAACTAAGAAGCTGTATTAGATAATATTTAATCCAATAAAACCACATTCATTTAACCGTAGTTTTAAAAATTCTCAATCAAGATATTTCAATAGGAAAAGCTAATTTTTTTTCTTACAGATTTTTTAATACCACATAGAATACTTCAAAAAATTTAACTCTATTCAGCCTTAAATTGCACATGAATCAATCAGATAGACAGTTCTTATATGATTAGTTTACATTTACATTAGTAAACTGATCATACAAGAACTGATAACATATTTGTAAAAAATATGCTAAACAGGGATACATTTACTTTACCATGAAAATAAAAATAAAAACTTCAAAATGAATATTTTCCACAACCAATTACGAATTTTCTTTCAATTTGGGATAAAATAGTAGTATTTTTCTGAGGATCAAAAATTCACAAAAATATAATTATAGAATTTAGGATTTCTTCTGCGAAAAAAATGTAGATTTATTCAGAAACCGTGTGACAAATCTATACGGAACTTTATCACTAACCTTCTGAGTCGTCTTTTTTTAGGGAAATTTAATTCCCTACCTATTTCCAATCAGCTCCAAAAAGAGGACAGGATTCCTTGTTATGCAGATTAGATAAAGTATTTAAGTCAAACGGAATCGTAAAGTTAGAGCAGTAGGAGAGAGAGATTGAAGCAGAAAGTTATAATAGTGAAGTTAGATTTATAATTGAAGATTTCTTGGTGGATAATTTAATCTCAGGAAGAGTTGAGATTCCGTGTGGTAAATATTGATTTATAATTAAAGTCTCATTAAGACTTTATATTAGTAGTGAGATTAAAATTAAATGTTCAATAGGAACATTATTGATTATAATTCTGGGATCTCTTATCGCGGTAATCTCTGCGTGATCGATATTCTAATTGTTAATTAATTAGATCATTAAATATTTAAGAGCAAATCTTTTAAACCTCATAAAGCTATTTAGATATATTTGTTAATAAGTCTTTGATACTATTTGGATAAGATAACCAAATAAAGAAAGTTATTTATAAAAATGGCTACTGGCTCTTATATGACTCCAACTTATTCTCGTTCTCAAAGTGAGGTCCAAGGGGACCTCCACAACCGCATTTAACGATTTGCATAAATGATCATTAAAAATGTTACATAAGGAAAGAAAGAAAACAGGAAAAACTGTACACATACAGTGAAATAGGAGAAAGGTATGATTAAACTGCCTTATGCATAATTTAGTACCCAAAGCTGCCAGCCCTGGCAACAGTAACAACTATTATCCGGCTGGAATCGAATCAAATGGAGCGCTTGGAGGACTGATATGATACATCATTCCATGCAACTTCCACTCGATGGTAGATGTCATCAACCCTAGAGGCTGGCGAGTGACGGTGTACCAGTTTCTCTGCAACATATGACCTTAGATATGTTTTCATGGATTTCAGGTCAAAAGAACGTTCTGACAGAGTGGCAATTCAATTTCTTCTGTATCAAGAAAGGTCAAGATACAATGAGAGATATGTAATCGTTATTTTTCTTTGTAAAAAGTGGTACCATGGAGGTCTCAACTCAACACAGCCCTTAACATTAAAAGGCAGATTAAGCGGCCGGTGGACCTGGCGGCCGCCAGGTGCCCCGAACGCTAGTAGAGGCCCCAAGCTTGATAGATTCCAAGCATAAATTCAAGGTATAACAAAAAGATCTTGTACTGATATTGCAACCCCAATGATTTCCACGGATTTGATTCGTGCAGCAGCCCTAGCCATCTTTCTTTTGCAAAATTTTCACATGCGGTTTTTTCCCCATTTTTCTTTGTACAAAATTTATTTCGAATAAACGAATACTATTTAAGTCAAACAAGCTCATTATTAGTTCACATCCCTTTTCAGTTACTCTCAGATGCATCTTACATTGATGGAGGGGGGGGGGAAGGATCTCAACACAAAGGAAACGCATTGTAAACTGAGAAAACTTTGGCAATATATTTGTCTAGGTAACGTATTTAATTGATTAAAGTTTCAAGACCACAGGTTAATGTAAGGGCTAAAAGAGCCATTTCAAATGTGAAATGATGGTAGATTAAAAACCAGTGGGACCGCCAAAATTTTAAATGTAAGCATGCAAACGTGAATACAATCTGTCGTACAAGTACTACAAGTACCTGTTATCAGTTTATGGGATGGAATTGCATCTCCGTTACTTTTGGTCGGTCAATATAAGGTTGTTTAATTCTGGTTGTGGATGACGCTGTCATTGTCCTCCTCTCATTGCCATTGTCTCATCGATTGGAGTAAGGTCTGGTGATCTAGCAGGCTAAGGTAACATTGACACTCTATAGAATATATTGTCTTACAACAGCGAATGAGGGCTCTCTCGTTATCCTGTATGAAAACGCCCCTTGAATGATTATAAATGCCAGTACAACAATTTGAATCACCAGACTGACGCACAAGTTAGCCGTCTGGGTGTGTGAGTCTATCTTGAGAGTGCTTCTGTAATTTAAGAAAATTGTTCGCGCCAGACCAAAACTTTAGGTGCAGACCCAGTGTGTCCAGATCGTATAAAGATTGCTTGCAAGCGCTGATTTGATCTTTTTTCTAATCAATATACAGCCATCACTGGCACCAAGAAAGAAACAGCCTTGAACGGAGAATACAGTAAAACGCCATTCCACTCTTCAATGATTTCTTGCGTGACATCACTGAAGTCACAGACATCGTGATTTTGAGCTAAAGGTATGAATGCTACAAGGCAACTGGCTGGGATCTGTTTCGCAAACGATTAACTTGTTACAGTTCATTGTGTCACACTGGTGTTGAAAAAAAAACTGAACTTTTTGCTGTAGATGTAATACAATGTTCACCATCCTTGTGGTAAATACAGTGATCTTTTCTGTCAGTGGTGACCCGAGCGTGGTGAGACTATAGTTTTCTTGATGTAGCATGTTTCCGTGACCACTGCTGCGAAAAATCATGCACAATAGATGCATTCCTACCAAGTCTTTCTGCAATATCTTATAAAGAAAATTCACCTTTTTTCTGCTCTATCATGCAACCTCGCTTAAACTCAGCAAGCTGTTGATAATGGCTTCTTCGTCTTCTTAAAATCATTCCGGACTAACATCCGCTCACTACCTCAAATCTTGACGATAAATAACAATCATGGAACTTTACAGCACGTATTTGGAGTACACTTGATTCGCATCTCCTAAGTGACGCAACTCGGGCCACATTTATGCGCCTAACGCGGAATTTGAATCAAAGTAATTTTTTCAGATGTATAAACTAAATTAAAGCTGAACTCAGGCGGGCAACAGACCATGAGGGTCAAGGCCTACTATGCCCCTCTGAATTTCCACGCCCAGGTGCAATAGCAAATGTTCCAGTCAGGTGGTCAGTCTGACTCGAAACTCCCAGTGTTTAGTTCTCAAGCGCAAGTTCGGTGCTTACTTTATTGATCCACTGAATGAATGAAAGGCTGAGTCGACCTTGCCCAGCCCGAGGTTTGATCCTTGGACCCGTGGCATGGAAGCGCGATACGCTACGACTCGGCCACTGGGCTTCTTATTTATAAACACGCTTACCAAATTTCACTAATACAGAACAATTTCTTCTTGGTGTTGGGATTTTAATTTCCATCAGTGTGATACTAATTTACTAATGAAGATAAATGAAACAATTTGAAGTTATGTGATAAAAAATATGTCGAGTTCAAAGCAAACTATTTCAAACTAGTTAAATTTAGGCCTTACTATCAAGATAAAGTTGAATAAAAACGGCACTGGCTGAAATCCGTGATACGAATGAGGAAAAAAATACCACAATATTGTAGGCGAATTCCCTTTTGAAACAGATGAACAAATTTTGAACTTCCCCAAATATGATTTGGGATATCAAACTTTTTTTTTCTTCCTGAGAATAAATGCTTCTCGCAAATTATTGTAATAAGTTGAGTGTGAACTATTGAAAGATCTAATATACGTACTAAAATCTCTGGAAAATTATATCCAGAATATCAGAAATGAATTTGGGAAGCATATGATTTATCAGGACTGCCCTTTGAAGGGATTACTGGACAAGTTCGCAGGCAACAAAAGAGAAAAATTATTTTTGGCGAAAGTAAAGAAGTCGGTAATAAATTTTCAAAAGAAGAGAAAATCTCATTATATATCAAGTGCGATAGGATCATTGCAGAGCTACCCAGAAGAGCTGAGATTTATGGAATTGTTGTAGAACACTTTACTGTACTTTTTGACGAGAGATTATTACCTGGAATTAAGAAGAAAGCTAAGCAAAAAAGAACTAAAGGCAAGTTACAAAGATGATATTGAATATTTTAATTTTGATGATATGAATTGGATTAGTATTTACTATTTTTAAAAGAAACCAAAGATACAATGAAGACCCCACTAGAATTTATCGAGTTGCAAGAGAAATAGCCTCAACTTTCCCTAGTGTAGAGATACTTTTGAAAATATTTTAACAATACCGGCATCAAATGCATCCGGTGAGAGATTTTTTTCAGTTTTAAAGGGTGTAAAAAATTATTTAAGAAATACTATGGTGAAAGAAGACAAGTTGAACAACATGGCGTATTATTGCAGAACAAGATGTTTGGGACAAAATAGATACAGCAAAAGTAATTGGTGAGTTTGCCAAAGAGAAATCAAGAAGTAAAGTTTTATAGCGAAATTGTTAGCCGTTAAGTTTTATTATTAGCAATATATATTATTTTTAAGTATTTAAGGTAAGGAGAAATCATTTCACTATTTTAGCTTTTCGACTTTTGAGTCCATGGGCCTCAAACCTTTTACCGCCAGGGGCCTCCAACTACCTTAATCCACCTCTGTTAACATTAGCACGTCTAATGCAACAGCACCTGTCCAAAGTACTCGCTAAGAAAAAGGGCGGGGAACCATGACTGTTTGCATACAAGAGGTTGCGGCTCTTCAGTCTTTTGCCTCCATGTGAATTAGTAAAAAAATAATTATGCCTACTAAAAATTGTTTCCCTTTCTCTTTTTCCTTTATAATTATTGAGGGAAAAATTACCTGCATTTACATATACATTTAAATATTTGACAGGCATAAGATAGCTATTTAAGATTTTTATTTCTGTATTATTCTGTACTGTAAAATTGTTTTTATTAACAAAGCTTTCTGAGAATCAGTAAAAATATAACAGTTATTTCTAAAGCAGTAAAAGTCTAATTTATTGATAAAAATGCCTCCATGAAAAGACATACCTGAAAGTGATTTACGATACCAGTAACGTTTACTTATTTGTACAAATGAGTTCGAGAGCACTCATGATTTTGGACACTTAAACCCCAAACAGTCGTCAAACAAACGTATCCCGTATTTGATGTCAAGTTTCAAGGTTATTAAAAAGAGTGTTGAAATGACTTTTGTATGCAAGAACAATGAAAATCCATTTTAATTATTAATGCAAATATATAAATCTACAATAAAGCACTTACGGTTCTAGATAAAGTATTTCTTTCACAAAGCTTGAAATTTAAAATCTTATTAGGAAATTTTCACAATTGTTGTTCTTTCATTGAGCCACAGAAATAAAAATATCACCTGTAATTATTAGTTTTTGAACAAATGTTCTATATTACTTTGGATAAAATTATTTTCAAATAAGATAAAAAATATTAATTGGAGCATGAGGGTTGTTTTGTGTCATGATCGCGAAACCTCTACTAGATCTCTACCCTCTTCCAGCGCAAGGGTATGCATATAAATAGTGTAGACTTTCATAGTTAGGATCCTTAATAATTTAATTGCCTTGCTTCCCTTAAAAACTGGCTCATATGTCTCAAAAGTTTGCTGAACCCTGGACTAGACGAAAAGCGACCAGGATGCGAATCCAATGACTATACAAACAATCCCTTCAGATTCTGGGTTCGTATTGTAATGTTGAATATAAGCTGGGAATGTTTGTTCTTCTTGATGTTTCGACACAAAGATACATCCATCATTATACTGTATGCAGATTCAGGATTCGAAAAGAAGCGACGCCCCCTTCTATGACCATTATTCAACGCTCCTTTGTATATATATAGGAGTGTTTAACTCTTCAGAAACAACAAAGGAAATTAAATAATATTATCACGCTGATCTCTGTGGTTTTTTCAGCTATCATCGCATTTTCTTGGGCGGGCATTTGTCATTTCGAACGAACCACGCTCCTAATTTAGGGCCCTTGACGTGAATGTGCGAGTTTATTAGGACACACGGATATCATGCCTGCCTTCTCCAGTGTTAAGGATTGAATACTCTGAGATCTTGTACGACGTTCTGGATTCATCGATTTCTTTTTCACCTGACAGTTAGATCCCGACCAACACGAACAGTGATATAAGCTACGGTCTTAATAGGCCAAGACCCTTCCTTGGACAATAACGTAACATTAAATGGAGTGTTTTTCAACCTTCTAGTTTATTATTATCATTAAATATATTTTTTTTTCTAAAAGGTTTCAATTTTATTTATTTCTTCAAAAATTTAATACTTCGAGACTGAACAGAACAATAAAACGCTTGCAAAATAATTTTTAATTTCCAAAATAGCCCAAACCTTTTTGACAAACCCCCGCTATCAAAAAAGAAATTTAAAAGTTTTTAACTAAAAATTTATATCATATACATTAATAGCTCCCTTTCTCTAAATTAGAGAAACATAAAACGTAGAAATACTGAATCAAAAAACATTGTCATAATGGAAATCCAGTATTTTTCTCAAAAATCAAACAAATATGAAAGCAAATAATGAAAAATTATCCCATGAAACCAAAACAATAAAAAATTATAGAACAAACGAAAGCATATTACCTGAAATTTTTACTAACATAACATGAAAAACAAGTTAATCAAAAGTAAGATGACCAATTGTAAAAAATTCCAGCAAAATTGATAGTTCATAGAGAAGAATTTATTATAAACCTTGCTATTAAAGCCTTAATTCAACTCGTTTGAAATAGTTTGCTTTGAAATAGACATATGTTTTATCACCTAACTTTTCATTTCCCCCCTTTATTTTCATTAATAAAATAAGATGTATCTGCAAGAATAACTAAGCATGGCTGTGAACAGAAAAGGAACTTGTTTGACTTTAATAGTACTCGTTTGTTCAAAATAAAATTTGTGCAAAGAAAAAAGGATACATGAAAAACTTTTGTACAGATATACAGAGAAGAAAGATGGTTCGGCTTGCTAAACGATTCAAATCCGTGGTAATTATTGGGGTTGCAATATCAGTACAAGATAAAAGTCCATCAATTTCGGGGGCCCTTGCAAGCGCTTGGGGCCGCCAGATCCGCCAGCCGCCTCTGGATTCCGAACGTATTTTTGCTATGTTTAGAATATTATTCTTATTTTAAGAATAACCATTCTAAATTGCAAGTAAATTTATAGAAAAAGTATTTTGGATATAACATTTCCACAATTGTGGTTTGCTTTAAAACCTAAATCACAGGATCCAATACCAAATTTTTTTAATCCCTGCGACCTCTTTTGATTATGGATAAAACTATTGATTAAGCAAAATTCTTCAGTTTAATATCGTTATTTATAAATTGATGTAATTTTTTCACCTATGTCTTAAAGTTCAAGAACAAAACATGGAATTCCATAATTAAAAATAGAAAATGGAATTATCAATACCGATAAGTTAATTATTCCTTTTATTTTTTTATCTCCTCTTATTTTATGTCATCCCTTCCTTATGATCCTACTTTTTATTAACTCTCATGAGGAGGTACGTCCCTCATTTGGGGACAGGTGCTCCATAATTTACATGTCACTTGCCAGTACCGATAAGAATTTTATCTCATATCAAAACTAAAACCTGACATCCATTGAGGCAAAATTGGCATAGTTTCGTTTTAATTTTCATATTCTGAAAGTTATAACAGTATGGGTTTAATGTAATTTTTATAATTTTCAAAATTCAGCATTTATAAAATTAAGTGATTTCTTCCTATGTCTGCTTTTTATTTCACACTGAATAATACATGTATATATAGCTATGTATTGTATATACGTCATCCACCCTCAACGAAGAACGCTATAGGTCGGTTGCTATATTAAGGAGTGACGTCAGATATCCTAATTATTTGGATTTACAATTCCGGTACTAGAGTTAGGTATCTTCCGCGTTCATCTGAATTTTCAGGAAACGATAGTTCTGCATTGCTCTCTATTTCATCCTAGATGATAATTTCTGCGAAAATTTTAAGAGGTATCATTTCCTTCCGTAGGGTGGGGCTAAAATATCCTTCCGCAACAGCGGTACGGTCGCACCGCAGTCGGCTGTGATTTGATGCTAGTGTTGTTTTCACTGTTGACCTGTGGCTGTTAGTAACTATTCCTGTGGGGTTGAAGGTGAGATTCATATTTAACTATTCATGATAATTAAATTATAATGATCATGACTGAAATAGAAATTGTTTATATTTTAATTTTCTTGATATTAGGCTTAAGCATAAAAATTCATCTGGGAGCTTGGTATAGTAAATAATGGGTGGGGTCAACACCGGGTTTTAAACTTACTCATCCATCCGTGTAAATTAAAAAATAACTTGTGCAAATCTGTAAACTTCTCTGCATCAAAGTATATATATGTTTATTCAATTCTTTCAATCTTCATTTATTAATCGGCGCTTGTTGTTGTAGTCTCTCAATCGGTGACATAATTAAGAACAGTTTTAAGTAAAATGATAATATATGTTATATTGATATTTATTATAAAATAGGAATGCATATATCGTATTAATGTATTATTTCTTGTCCATATTATTTTAACGTACATTTGTTTATAGCTTACGTATTAATACTGTCATCATTTGATTGAAACATTACATGGTAAAAAAGTGCTATCATCATTCAGTTTCAGTTTCATATTTGTTAAGTACATCCTCTATGCATTGATAGTTTCCTCTGTGTTTTATAGTATGTCACTATTCAATGATATGAACAGAACATGCGATATTTTTATGTTCATTAAGAGAATTGTGGTCTAATTAGTGCAGAGTTCCTGAAACATTACAGGTCATGAAGAATTAGCGTTTAATATTTCTTCTAGTAAAACTGATAGAATCTTCATTATGGTATTTTTTCTAATCTGGACTTGTTAAGCCATAACATAAACATTAAGCGCCATAACATAAACATTAAGCTTAAAGCATAAATTCGTTTAAGATGCTTAATGAATATGTTAATGAGAAATTACATATTCTCACACCCTGAATGGAGAATTTTTGTGAATAAATGAAATTGTATCATACTTGTGTAATATTTAGAATTTAGTTTGTTGAAACACTTTATTCCAGATCAAGATGAATAACATTCAGATTTGTATTTCAAATGTGACCTATTACTTTACAGTTTACAATGAAAGTAAATATGTAGTAAAAAAGTGATATCACATGTTTTCTTTTTTTTTTTTTAGATAAAATAAATAGTAAAATGTGCTGAAATTGATAACAATTCATTATTGAAGGTAAAAAACAACTAATATATGAAATTTAAATTTTTAATTACACCCAACAGTCTTGATTTCTGAATTTGAAAAAAATTATTTGTCTGTCCAACTATCGAAATCTTAAATGAAAAATAATAAATGTTTCTTGTCATTTTGATTTTCATTATGTTATAGTGTAATGCTAGAAATTTGCCATATGAAATGATTAGATTTAGCAAACCTTTTAATTTGAAGTAAATTTCCTGTAAAAGGAAGTGTTTGTTGCAATGAAAGGTTGTAATATATTTCCTTGTTTTTTTTTCTTCCAATTTTGAAAGGTTTATCACCATAATAATAAAAAAAATGAGACTGTAAAGAAAACATTAAAAGCTTGTTGTGTAAGTTTCCAATACATTCAATGTTTTGTATTCAAAATAAACTGTGTACACAGACATCTTTTGTAGAAGGGGGTTTATATTTAAAAAAAAACTAAACATATAACTAAAAGCACCAAAACATAGTCTTTATGCTAACAATAAAAAAAAATCTTTTAAGTCAATGAGTGGTATTTGAACTTCCTGGTTCTATCCTTGTGTACACCGAATAGAAACAAGCTTTTGAAGCTTAAGAAAATTGATTGCTGTATGTATAATTGGTGCATGAAGTCAATGGTGTATGCAAGGGTGGGGTTGGGGATTCAAACCCCTCCCGCAGATCAACACATTTTTCAATTTTTTGTATAAAGATTATTTCTCTGTACTTTCATTTACTTTTTATAACAATATAGCCCCTCCCATGAAAGTAATAAGACTACTCCATTGTATGAAGTGAAATGAATTAAAGGAAAAAGTGATATATGAGATATTTAATATACATATTGTAAAAATATATGTTTGCAAAACATTTCATTTTGGATTTTTCCTTTAAAAAAAGAAAGAATTTAAACTTTAAGATAAAGCACCCTACTAAAGAAACATATTTTTTAAAGTATTTATGAAAACTACTATTTATGATTTAAATATTTTAGTCCTTCAAAAGTTGTTTAATTAAGCATAGATCAAATTGTCAGATATATTTTAAGTATAATAAATAATCTACATTTACCATGGTATTTATTTTTATACTATTAATCCAAGTTATTAATTTCTGTTTTTTTAAAGTTAATTTTATTTCTTGATGTACTGTTCTTCATATCAAAATCTTATTTGGTGGCTTTTGTTGAATCATGCAAAACAATCTTTTATTTTGATTTTGTTCACCCATTGGGGGAAAAAAGCCCTGAAGTACCAAATGATAATACTTGAAAAAACTGTCCATGAACTCCGAATTGAAATCTAAAATTGTATTAGTAAATATTTTTATAAATTTTGTTTTCCATGAAATACATTTTAAGTTGTATAAAATTCATAATGAAAGGAAATTGTTTGTGTGAGCACATTGTAATTTTATCTATTTAACAATAAAGGTGAAGAAATCTTTTAAAATCGTAAATTGTGCAGAAACTTTAATCAATGTTAATGTTAATTTAGGAATACATTTTTTTGTTATAGATAAAATATTTTAAATTAAGTTTCATGTAAGACCTTGGCATTTTGCTTATATATTAGTTATTATTAGTTCTTTTATATTTAAGTCTTGATGAAAATAATTCCTTGTGCTATGTTCCCTAATCTATCATATAATGAAAATTATCAATTACATGAAAATGTATAAAATAAAACAAAATTTTTGTAAAATTGTGTGCTAAAATTTCTATTGTATGCTAATATTTTAAAATACAGTACTAAATTTATTATTTTTTTTTATAAATATGACATAATTGTAAATATAATTTATATCCAAATTTTTATCTTATTTAATATTTCCTTATTTTTGTTAATAAATGAATTACATTCCTTGTATTGTATCTAATAAAAAAAATGAAAAGCATATCCTTTTTATTTGCTGTAATGCATTTTGGAGACAACCCCTTCTCTTCAATTCATTGTTCTAATCAGTTGGATAAGTTGTCCGGATGCAATAAGACATACTGTGTCATGACTCAGAGATAAAATTAGACAAGTGCTTAAATTAGATAATGGAGCTTCTTTATGTTATTTTTTTCTTTCAAATTAATATTTTATTTATTAATAAATTATTTCATGGTTTTTTGAGTATGAAATTTGTCTTTTAAAGTTTGATTTTTTTTTGTTCTAAAATTTTTGTATAAAAAATTATAAATAATTCTACTTAAAATTTGGCTGTCTGTTCTTTAATACATATGTATATTTTAGGATATTTGGGTCAGTTAAAAGTAAATTAGATCTTTTAATTCAAAAGGCCAAACTAGTTAATTCACGGCCGAGTGATATTTTTTTAATAATATTTTTGGAATTTCGTTCCTCTTCAAACTTTTTAGTGTATTCAAAGTATAGAGGATTTATTTAAATCACAATTCTTCAATAATTGCTTGATTTCCACTGGATGAATTTGTTTGTGTAAATGTGTGTTTCAGATTCCCATGAGTTGTAGATTTTTTGTTCTAGTTTTTATTCATGTTTGTCCTTTTAGGTTTTTTTTATGCATACAATTTTTGTAATAAAATGATTCATTGCTACTATTGACCCATTGCTGTCCACTTTTTAGTACCATTTGACATATTTCATTCACTTGCGTTTAGTGGTACTCGACAGTAGACTGCAAAAGTTGTAACTTGTTGTAAACATTGTAATTGAGGTCACTGGTACTGGTAGAATTTCTTATGTGGTATATAGGAAGTCAGTTTTGAAATTTCTATAGTTTGATAGCTGTGTTTTTTAAAAAATAATTGTTATATTTAAATTTCCTTAAAAATTTTAATGTTATGAAGTTTTTCTAAAATTTAAAAAATTGATATACTATTTATAATTGATATATTACTTATGCATTTTTTAAATATTTAACTTTTAAAATAGATTACCTTTAGCTGCTTTCCTGTCTAATAGTTTGAATTTTTTTTAAAGGTTGAGCTGTCAGAATGACAACAGATATATCTGTTGCTGTCCGGTGGGATCCGGTCAATCAACAGGAGCTTGATGATTATGATTATGATGGAGGAAACAGCTCTTCCAGGTTATTTGAGAGATCTAGGATAAAAGCATTGGCAGGTAAAAGAAACTTACTTCTTTGAATTACAATTGTGTTGTATTTTAAACTTAATTAGTTCATGTGAAATGTTTATATTTTCATTTATTTAACTACATATACCTATCTTGATTCCATTAATCTATATTGTAATTAATAATGTGGATTCGGTTTTTATGTATGATAGATGATACTTTCATAATACTTAAATTATGAGTACTCTCTCGTAATTTTTAATCCCTTCGGGACGAATGTCGCATATCCATGCCAGTATGAGGCACCGACAATTTTCGATTGCCACGTATACATTCTAGAGTATTTCTCCCTCCACAGCCCAAATGTCACGAATGCGTGACACTGACTTGGAATGTTTGAAAGCTCATTTTTTTTGGCAATAAGATGGCATTGCATGTTCATTCGATTTGAGATACTTGTAGATCAGACCTTCTACTTGAAATGAGAGAAATATTACTCATATGCATGTGGATTTTGATTTATAAATATTAGGGGATAGAATGTGTTTCTGAATTCAATGCTTTATGACTGCTCTTAAAATGAATACATGGTTTTTGTTTATTGTGAAGATGAAAGTTTTGTTTTTGCTTGAGCATTTGATTTGGGTTTGCAGTCTAGTTTGTATGGATAATTAGATTTGATAGACAAAATTTTCATGTTTTAAATTTTACAAGGTCGAAGCATCGAAATTTGGAATTGCAGAATGATGCAAAATTGATTCTGAATTATCTGAAAGTAACGATGGTGACAAATAATCTAATTCTGAGAGTTAATTGAGAATTTAATGATAGTGATATTTCAGACATCTGTATGCCCATTACATTGACAGAAAATTCAGTTTTTGTTTGTTCACATTCCCAAAAATAAACTCTAAAACAGCAAATGATTTATTAGGAGTGCAAGAGTTTGTAATGTAAAGACTCAGTGTAAATTCCTGTTTTAAAATTTTTCTTACCATAAATACATTTCTTAAAATTCTTTTGTTTTCAAATGTATAGTGTTAAGAGTCATTAAATAGTAAAAAAATACTGACAATAAAATGTTTAAAAAATTGTACCAAAAAAGAAAGTGACTGAAGTAAATAAAAGTATTAAATACGAAATATATAAAGCAAATGCAGTTTGTATGATGTACACAGCAGTATTAAACAACCGTGTTTACATTTCGGTATTTTTATGTAGGCTTAACTACAATAAACCTTCTGGCCTGTGAGTGACGCTTGCAAAAAAAACCTTTTGGCCTTAGTGGTGCATTTGCGCCCTGAAAGGGTTAAAGACTGTTAATTTCAACTGTGTATTTAAACATGTGGAGTAAAAAGATTAAAAAAAAATGTGTCCAAAAAAAGAAATTTCTGTATAACATACTTAGTAGAAATTATAGTGTTAAATTTAATATTATATTAGTTTCTTCATAACATTTGTTTTCAAATAAAGTTGAATGCTTTGTATTGATATGGAATTTTTTTTTAGATGAAAGAGAGGCAGTGCAGAAAAAGACATTTTGTAAATGGGTAAATTCCCATCTTGTTCGTGCCAATTGTAGAATTACAGATTTGTACACAGATCTTAGAGATGGAAAGATGTTGATTAAATTATTAGAAATCTTATCTGGTGAAAGACTGGTAAGTTAATTGTAATATTGCCTTAAAACACAATAATATTGGATTTTTTTTGTTTGATATACTTTTTTAAAATTATCTATTATTATTATGAAAATTAAAAACTGAGTTTATATTTTTATTTTAAGAACTGAATATATTTTATAAGTATTGCATTATATAGAAATATATGGTTTTTTGTAATTGTATTTATGATTTTGTTGAGATTGGAAATTAATGTAAACCAAAAAAAAGTAGTTATTAAAAAAAAAAGATTCTCTGAATTATTTAATTTTTCTTAGAGAAAACATGCTTAACTTACTCTTGTTAATGTGATTTTTTTTAAATTGATTTTCTTAAAATTACTGAATTTAATGAATGAAATATTTTGAACTATAATTAAATCTAAAAATATTTTTAATTGGGAATGTTGATAAAAGAATATGTGCAAGAATTTAAACTTGGGTTTCCTATCTATTTTTTCTTATTTTAGAACTGTGTGCTATATATCTATTTAAATTTATATGATTTCTGTAAATATAAAACTTAGTGTATAACTGAATTGTATGTTTCTTTAGGAAGCCAATTTTTCTGACAAATAATGTTACGTAAGTAATTTCGCATGGAATGTGTGCAAAAAATTGTTATATCAATGTACCACAATAATTAAAAAATAGGTATAATGTAGTTGCATTCAACATAACAATAGTTTTATTTTTGTGATTCAATTTTTGTGTGTTTTATATTGTGCATTCAATTAACAAAATAAAAATTTGATTAGTTCCATTTTTTTTTTTTTTTTTTTTATAGAAGATCAAATAATTTCAATCAAAATTTTTTAACTATTTTAAAAACTTAAAAGACTAATCCCAACCCTTATAATTTCCTCCAAAGCATGTTTAAATAAAGGTATAACAAAAAAGAATTTGATATGTTTGAATGATGATTAAATGTAATAGAACAAGAAAAAACAAGCTGTTTTGTTATTTAATATTTAGTTTTCTTTTTTTAAAACAATAAGGCATATGATTGAATGTTTATTCAAAGATTTTTATGGGTTCATAAAAATAAATGATCAAAAGAGATAATTTTAATATGGATCAAATGAGAAAAGACAATGGATTTCAATTAACTTAAGTATTTTTAAAATTTTATGAGGATATAAAAATTATTTTGTAGAAAAATATATTAAAGTTCACATTTTGTCATATTATAATTTATTCAAACAGGCCATTTAAATTATGATAGGAAGTATATTTTGGGAAAGTTATAGTATCCTTTTATCTTAAAATCTTAAAAATTATTCAACATAACTTTAGAAAGCTTTAGAGAATGAGAATACTTTATTACATAAAATTATGTACATCTTTCTGTTTAGCAAATTATGTGTCGTTCTAAATTGTCTGTCTATTTAATGAATAAAATATACTATATGAAAATATCAATGATTAAAAAAAAAAATTACTTCCTTCTTGACTGAGTGATATTCCTGATCTTTTCCAGCCAAAACCAACTAAAGGAAAAATGCGAATTCACTGCCTGGAAAATGTAGATAAAGCTCTTCAGTTCCTCAAAGATCAGAGGGTGCATTTAGAAAATTTAGGATCTCACGATATTGTAGATGGAAACCCTCGACTTACTCTTGGCCTTATATGGACTATCATTCTTAGATTTCAGGTATTTAATTTATGGTATTGGGTAAATATTAAAAAAGAATTTCAGAAGTTCAATTTCATTTATGAACAGTGTATTAACATTAGAATATGTATATAATTGTTTTAATCCATTGCAGTATTTTTAGTTTACATTGAAATTGTTTTAAAAATTGTTTTAATATATTTATATTGAAAAAGCTTTTTAATTTGGATGTAAGCAAAGTTAGTGGTTTTTTGTCTTCCCATTTAATGCTAAAGAACAGGGGTGGGCAGACTTTTACATGGCGCGGTCTACTTTTAATTTTTTCAAGGTAAAAGAAAAGCTCAACACAATATTTGTATTATAACAATAATAAATACAATGTGTACTTACCTACATAATTACAGCAGAAAAACTTACTCTTTTAAAACTATGTTTTAAGTCAAACGCAAAATGCAAACATAATAATTATTGGCATAAATTTAATATTAAATGATGCATTTTCAAACAATTTACAATACATCACAAATTAATTAATTTTCACTTAAAATTAGTTCTTGTAGCTATAGTTTCAATAGACGACTTAGTCTTCATTTTATCCGCCCCAATCTTGAATACCTTGGTATGTAATTACTAACTGCTAATCTTAAACTGCATTCTAAATGGTCATCTGTGAAACTGGAATATGTTGTCTTAATTATATTCTTCGTGTTGAAAATATAGATTTACACTGGTAGGTAGAGTGAAAGAACGATGTTAAATAAATTGCAGCTTTTTTAAATTTGGGATACTTTACTTTGACTAATAGATTCCTAAAGTTATTCTTCACAAAGTACGCCCTTTAGAAAGAGAAAAGCTTCGTTTTCCTCGAGAGGTAAAGAGAACATGTAACATATATTTAGTTATATTTTTCACATCAACATTACTAAGCGAATAACCCATGAATGCAACTTTTGTGTGATTCTAGTCTAGTAAATTCTTGAAAACGTCTCTCAAATTTGGATTGGAGTTTTATTCATGGGTGTTTCTATTACCTTGATAAGCATCTGTGTTTCTTTTAGTATGCACGTCTGAGGTTTTATGTGAAGGCGGTCACCCCAAAATGTCTTGGCGGTCCACCGGTCGACTGCGATCGACTTAATGCCCACCTCGGCTATAGAATATGATATAATTAGAGATATAGATGCAGAATTCTTTTTTATTTTGTTCTTTATAAGAACAAAATATTTCTGTTATATTGAACAATAAGAAATATTTTTATATCCCTCTGAAGAGAAAGTTGATATTCAAATTGTTTATTCTGTTAATAAATACATCTACAAAAAAGTTAGGAAATTGCTAAGTGATTTGAGTGAAAAGGAATGAAATTTATTTGTGCTGCATTTGAAAGGAAAAATATTATCTCCTAAAATTAAATTTTATTCAATTATTAGGATTATTTTTTTTATGAATGTTTCCTTTGGGAGGGATAAAAAAAAATCCATAATTTTTCTGAAGTTGATGCTGTTATTTATAAGATATTGTAATAGTGTATAAATTAAATATATGTATAACATTTTGAATAACTTTTTGTCTCCACACATATGTATTAATTTTAAAATTCCAGATTCAAGACATCACAATTGAAGAAGTTGATAATCAAGAAACTAAATCTGCTAAAGATGCATTATTATTGTGGTGTCAAATGAAAACAGCTGGATATCCAAATGTTAATATCAGGAATTTCACCACTAGTTGGCGAGATGGCTTGGCTTTTAATGCTATCATCCACAAGCACAGGTAAATATAGTATAAATTAATCTTTTACATTGAAACTATCATAGCATAAAATTCTTTAACTAATATAGGTTAAAAATTTGTATTGTTAACATTTCAAATAATTGTATATTTTTAAAAATAGCATTTGTATTGCATTTTTGAAATTCTTATATTTGACCAATTTAAATTTCATAATCTGTTTATTTTTTGGCAAGTATAAAGTTATGTACTTCCAAATGTTACAAATTCATAACAAGAAAAAAATGTTTATACTTGCATACTTTTAAAGCATATTCAGGATGTATTTTTTTTTTTTTGTACTTTTTCTCAAAGCACAGTCAGAAATTTATAATTTTAATTTAAAAACTAATGAAATAACTTGTAAAAATGTCATTTGGTTTTCCGCCTTTCTATTTTCTATTTGTAACAAATCTTTCTCCTTTTACACTATATACCATTATCTTTGTTACATATTTATGTAAAATTTGATAAGAAAAATGTAATGCAAATGTTTAAAGTAATTGAGATACGTTATTTAGCCATAGAACATGTATGATCTAAGGATATTTCCTACTACAAATATTACGTGTTTACCTGACATTTTGGAGATAAACTTGTTTTTTTTCTTACAGCAGGGAATATTGAACACATAGATTGAAATATATATATTGAAATATGTATACGCTGACAAAAAAAAAAAAAATCCTAACACCAAGAAAAAAATATTGTAGATTAAATGAAATTTGTACAATGCAATTGTCTAGTTCAGTGCTCCCCAACCTTTTTATTGCTGTGGACCGGTCAACGTTGGATAATTTTACTGCTGCCCACCAAGGGGGAGGATGTTGATTGTTTATATTTTAGATTGATTTGTTTTAATAATTTTAATTGTATTTAAACGTACCTTCAGAATAAAAGATAGCTATACCAAAAATGAATATAAAGTGATTTTTACAAAAAGTAGCCCAAACCCAAGAAAAATATGCAGTAGTAAATAAAATGGAAATAATCTAATGTCTTTGGACCAGAGGTTGGAGACATTTAACATGTTTAAATGATTATATTAACTTGTGATCTGGAAAGTTTAATCTCAAGAAAATGCATTTTAAGTATGAAATGCTTTTGCATTAATAGCTGGTGTAACCTCCAGAATTTTGAATGCAGGCATGCAATCATGCATTGTGCCATACAGGTTGGCTGTAGATCATGCTGAAGTTGTCCAATGATATCCCATATTTGCTCAAGTGGAGACAGATCTGGTGTTCTTGCAGGACAAGGTAATATTTCAACACACTGTAGTGCACATTGCGTTACAACAGCTGTGTGAGGGCGAGCGTTATCCTGTTAAAAAAAATCTCCTTGAATGCTGTTATAAGTGAAAAGTACTATATGTTGTATTACCAGACTGATGTACAAATTTGCAATCAGTAGGTTTGGGATAATATTGAGAGAGTTCCTGCTGTCATAGGAAATAGCTCTCCAAACCATGACTAGGTCCAATGTGTCTAGGCCACAGAAAGTTTGGTTGCAGGCATTCCCCTGGACCTCCTTCTGACCAACAAACGGCCATCACTATCACCAAGTTTAAACCTGCTTTCATCAGAAATCACAACAGATCTCCACTCCATCCTCCAATGAGCTCTGGCTTGACACTACTGGCTTCGCAGATGGCCAATGGCTTGGAGTCAGTGGAATACATGCTACAAAGCACCTGGCTTGGAGCTATCCTTGAAATAACAGATTTCCAACAATTTGCTGTGTTACTGTGGTACTAATTGCAGCTGGAATTTCTGCCGCAGAGGCATTTTGATGTGCCACAGCCATATACCGAATATGGTGGTCTTTCCTCTCATTAGTGTCACATGGCTGCATAGAACCAGGTCTTTTTGAGGCGGTACCATCCCTTGACCACTGCTTCCAACAATCATGCACAGTGGATACATTCCAGCCAAGTCTTTCTGCAATATCGCGGGGGGAAAAATCTACCTTCTTGTAGTTCTATTACACGACCTCTGTTAAAGTGTAGTTCAGGGCGGCCATTTGGCGCAGTCCTCTTTTCAGGCAACTAAAAGTGGTCACCAAGGTACTTCTTTTGGAATTATTTATTATTTATTTTAGAATGAGTTCAATATCTCGCCATGACATTTAGATAAAATTTGCCAAATCCGAAGAAAAATCACCAAATCAAAAAGTGCCCCCCCATACTACACTTGAGCCCACAACCTCTTTCAAACTCAGTGAGCTGTTGCTGATAGCTTTTTTTGTCTTCTTAAAGGCATTCTTGTTTAACATAGTGCATGAAATTTTACAGATAAATAACGCAAACTTTACAGCAACCATTTAAAGCAACCCTGATTTTGATTTGAAAGTTCTGAGGGGCACTACTAGTACCACACTTAAGTGCAAAATTTGAATTGATGTCCTCTTTCAGATGGATAACACACTTACTGAATTTCACTTATCTAATAGAAGTCTTTCTTGGTGTTGGTATTTTTTTTTCATCAGTGTATATATGTGAAATGGCATTTAACAATGTAATCAAAGGCTGTGCTTTTATTTAGACTAAGAGTTTGCTATTACTGCAGTTATTCTACTTTTTGTCTTGTACTGTCTAGCTATGTTCATATCTATTGTTCATCCTCAAGTTAGAATTAAAGCAATTTAGTGTATTATTGATTATATATAATTAACTTTTTTAAAAATAAAATAATTCACAGTAAACATAGTAATCAATATACTTATATTAAAGTTAATGTTCATTATTTTTAGAACACCTAATGTGTACAAGATGAAACAAAAAATAAAAGACAGACAATGAAGAAACTTTGATGCTCAATCTTTATAAAGCATAAAATTGTATTTTTCTTATTCAGTATGGAATTATGCTGTAAAACTTAAAAATTCTTCAATAGATCTCTGTGCATTTATTTACATAGCTCTTGTTAGTTTGGATGAAATAAATATAAAAATCCACCCCCTTCTAGAGGAGTCTTCTGTAAAGTTCCTCAATTGCTGCAATTTTCCTAAATATATAATTACCCAGATTGTTCTGAATATTGTTTATTATGTTTAAGTCTTAAGGCTTTAATTTAATATTGTATGAAAGTGGATTAAGAATGAACCAAATCTTAAAAATTGGCATGCTGGCGAGATGCTTAGAGGGCACCCTAGTATGTGTTGGGGAGGGGTAGTTAGAAGTGGCCAAAGGTATTTTGATTAGTTATATACTGAGTTTGTAAGAAATGCATCCTGTGGTAGATCAATACATAATTATAAATTGACCTGTGAAGGTATAAATGCAAGTGCTATTTTATGCTGGTTGTCAGAGAAGCTGAGATCAGACATTATTAAAAATCCAAGTGTGTGTCGTTGGTCAAAATCACTTTAAGAAAGAGGATGTGTGGAAAGTATTAAATATGACTATTTCCCATCTACCAGCATCTTACATAATATTTTTGGTATTGATTTCTTCCATAACAGTGGTATGATCAGTGTTTTGTGTTACTGCCAACTTTTAGCCTAAGTGAAACTTGCTTATCAGCAGAAAAGAAACTGCACATAAGTGATCTTGCTGCATGACAAAGCTTAACCCCATATGGCCACTTCTGACTTAAAAGCTCTTGAACAAGTTTACTAGAAATGGTAGAATATTTTCCATGTAGTCCTAATTTGCTTCCTTATGATTTTCAACTTTTCACATTGATAAAAAAAGATTTTAAGGGAGCGGCAATTTAATGACAATGTCTAAGTAAAGCCATTTATGCTCCAATTGCTTTGGAACTAGCCAGCATCTTTTTATGACAGTGGCATAAAAAAACTTCTTCAATGTTGGGGGAAATGTACTGTCAAAGCTGGAAGATTATGCATAAAAATATTTTTTTTTTATCTTTAATTAATTTTAATTTATTTTTATCCACCCTTTTGTACAATGCAATTTTCAATTCTTGTGATTATTAAACCACTTTTTCTTTTAATTTTATTAAAAATATCCAATTTTTTGTTAATTCTCTTTTGATTAGTTATAGCATAATGTGTAAAATTTTTCAGTTATTGGCTGTTTTCTCTCTTTATTCCTATTATATGTAAAAGGAGAGACTTTAATTCAGTTAAATTTTTTTATGTTAAGTTTAATTCTTATTAAATATTTAAATTTCCAAAAAATCAAATTTTTTTGTGAATTTTAATTTAATAAACTAGATTTTAACAATTTGCCATATATAACCAAGTAACCATAATATCATTCTGCAACTTTGTTGGTTTGCTGCAAATTTCTGATTTTTTAGTGTCAAGTACTTACAAGTGCTTGGTTTAACTTGAAATTACTTAACCTTCCATACCTTTTTAAACAGATTTTAGATTTGACCCATAATGAATTATATTAGAAATTGCTTCTCATTATTTATGTATTTTTCTGGAACATGATTATTATAAAACAAAATGAATTATAAGGAAATAACTAAGTTCAAAAGTAAATGTCATTGGAAACTTAAAAGTTAGATAATTGATATAAATTAAATTGAAGCAAAGATGCAAATTTTTCTGTGTGATTTTAATGTTCATTAAAATAATATCTCTGGGTATTTTCTTAATCGTTCATTTAGAGTAAATGAAGATGTATAACACTAAAATACAAATTAAAAGAAAGAATATTTATGCTTTGAATGTAAATTAAGTTAAGAAATTATTCTGCTATTATATGGTGTGGTCTGTGAGCATTTCATTTTAATAATGTAAATGTTCTTTAAGATATACTTTTAAAAAAGCATGTGTGAAGAAATCTTTTTTTTCTTTTCCTTTTTAACAAATATTTGTCTAAACTAACACTTATCTGTTTTTTTTAGACCTGATTTGGTGCAATATGATAAACTCTCAAAATCTAACGCCATCTATAACTTAAATAATGCTTTCTCCACTGCTGAAGAAAATCTTGGCATTACAAGACTTTTGGATGCTGAAGGTTTGTCTTATTAACCATTTTTTGTCAATGAATTGACCTGTTTTAATCCAGTTAAATTTTGTTAGCTTTTTAATTATAGTTTAAATAATGGAATTATTTGTATTGCAAATATATCAGGGAAATATGTAAATTCAGAGTTTAATATTTTGCAGTACTAATTAACACATATAATTTTTTTTGTTTTATAGAATTTAAAAGTAAGTGTAATATCCAAGTTTTTGTTTTAACATGCATATCTGTTACTAAAACCATTTTATTAAAAAAAAATTTATGCGAGAATGTTGTATGAACTCCATATTTTTTCTCTTATCTATTTTTTTCTTATATTTTAGAAAATTAAATATTTTTAGTTTCTAATTAATAAGTATATTTTATGAGAATTAAAAAAAAATTATGCTTTGTAGTGCCAATTTTTACACTTATTGGTATGCAAGGTTTGTAATTTTTGTTTTTAAGAAGTAATTTTGAAAGAATAAAATAAATCCTGTTATGTTTATAGTAAACTGTAATTCATAACTTACAGATTCAATTTTGCTCGTAATTTTAAATGGTTTGACTTCTAAGTTTTGATTTATAATTTTTACTTTATGCTAAATAATATAAAAATATTTTATTTTTCATTTTAGATGTCTATGTTGAAAGCCCTGATGAGAAATCTATCATAACATACGTTGTTACTTACTATCATTATTTCTCAAAAATGAAAGCAGAAACGGTTCAAGGCAGGAGAATTGGAAAAGTTAGTAATACTAATACTCATTTTGAATTGTTAACTGAGAATTGTATGTAAAATTTTGTCTTTAAAATTATTAATGCACCAATAAATTAAAAATGCTTTAAGGTGCAAATACACGAGATGATATAAAGCTCGTTTGTGAAAGGGAATTATACTTTATGTTGGAACTTCAGGTCGATGGTATATATTTTCTTGTTTTAAAGTTTCTTATTAAGTATACTTGTGAATGCTTACAGTGAAGAGTGATAATAATATTTTAATGATTCTTTAAAGTTGATATTAATTTTAAGAAAACAAAATATACTGTTTAAATTTAAATTGAATTATACTTTTTATTAGTTGTTATTTGAGAATTGGTATTCTTTTTTGTAAATTTTTGACTTCAATTCAAAGTCATATATACATTTTTAATTTGAATTTATTTAGGTGAATGTTATCCCCTAAAATTTTCTAAATTTTACTATATATCTTGTTAAATATATACGTTTTTGTTAAAATCCTTAAATATTTGTTTCTGGTTTAGAAACATTTTATTATGTTAGTTGTAATGACTAATAATAGTTAATTTATTTAATTTAAATTCTTGTAATGTTTGCATTTTTTAATATTTATCAAAATGTTATCAGGTGGTTGGTTTGGCTATGGAGAATGATCAACTAATTGATGAATATGAAACCTTGACAACTGATCTTCTGCAGTGGATTGAACAAACGATATTAGCTTTATCCGATCGAAAATTTGCAAATTCGTTAACTGGTGTGCAGCAGCAGCTTACAGCCTTCAATAATTATAGAACTACTGAAAAACCTCCCAAGTAAATATTCCTTTGATAGTTTTACAAATAATCTTTTTAATTTAAGTATTTTTTGCCTATGGTTCTCATTTTTTTAGAATATTGCAAATTTGTCTTATTTCATGATTATTTTGGAGTGAATAGTTTTGTATCTTATTTTTTTTCGCAGACAACTTTTGATTTTTGGTTCTTACTCTTAGAATTTTTATTAAGAGAATTATGATATATGTTCATAAGATGCAGATTTTATAAAGTTTAGTTTTTTATATTCATTTTTAAATCATTAAGCATGTTAACTTTCTTTTAGGTTCACTGAAAAAGGCAACCTTGAAGTATTACTTTTCACTATTCAAAGTAAAATGAGAGCTAATAACCAAAATCCCTACTTTCCAAAAGAGGGACAAAAAATTGTAGATATTAACAAGGCATGGGAGCGATTAGAGAAAGCTGAGCATGAGCGAGAATTAGCTCTTCGAGAGGAATTAATACGGTAATTATCTTTTTTAAGCACTATTGATTTTTTTTTCATATTTTTTATTGATGTTGGTATAATTTATTAATGCTTATTTAAACAGTTATCTAAAATTTCAGAAAATTGATCAATATTAAAATATTTGTGAAAAAGTAATATTTTTCAGGTTCCAGAAATAAATTGAATATTTACAACATACATTTGAAAATTGCATTTTTTTTCTTTTTAGTAATAGTTTTATTTGAAATCAATTGCTTAAGTGATACAGATATTTATATTGTTTTTCTTACTTTTTGTTAAAATTGTTTTTGAAAGTTGAATTGAGATTAAAAGTTTTTCAGTATGAAAACTAATGTACCTTTTACAATGTAGTAAATTTGTAACAATAAATGTGATACAATTTTATTAATTTTTGAAAAAAATCTTTACAAAAAGTTTTGTTCCTTTTAATTAACTTCTGTAGCATATCGTTTAGTGTAATGTAAAATTAATTTGTCTCCCTTTTTGATTTTTTTTCAGTGTATTTATATTGTGATCACTTTTCTACTTTTTTTACAAAATATTTTTGCAATTACTTTACATTTTTATTAATTTAATATGTATTTTTAGGCAAGAAAAATTGGAACAGTTAGCTGCACGATTTGATCGCAAGGCTGGAATGAGAGAGACATGGCTGAGCGAAAATCAGAGATTGGTGTCACAGGATAATTTTGGCTTCGATTTAGCTTCTGTTGAGGCTGCAGCTAAGAAACATGAAGCTATAGAGACTGATATTTATGCTTATGAAGAAAGAGTTCAAGCTGTTGTTGCTGTAGCACAAGAACTTGAAACAGAAAACTACCATGATATCGATAGAATCAATGCCAGGTAGATTTCATTTTAATTGCATGTTTTATAGATTCTGCTGTTAATTCTTTTGAAATTTCTTTATTTTTAAAAAAAATAATTTAGCAATTTATGTAGTGGGAACAAACATTTAATGGTTTTATTAATATTATAATTTTAAAGATGTTAACTGGATGTCAAGTTAAAGTTTCTATGCTAGAAAAGAGAAGAGGTAGTTTAACCAAGCTCAAGGGTTATAAAATTTATTTAAATCATCCCTCTTATCTTTCTATAGATTACACTGTACACATCCAATATTGCAAAGTAATTTACCTTTTCTCTTAAGTGCTAATGCTTTAAAGTAAACATGGGCGACATGCTATCAGAATAAATTGGCAATTCTCTATGCTCTTGAGATCTATTTTGTTCAGTATATTTTTGTTCAGTTATATTTTGTTTTCAGGCTTATTTTTGTTTGAATACAAGTGCTGCATCTGAAGCATGACTGAAATAAATCTAAATAAAATGTTAACAAAGTTTTTGTAGAAAACATTTTTTTACTGTTTTGCTTTTAACTCTACCAATTTAAATAACTCTTTGATTTATTAAGAAAATACTTTGTATTTTTTTTGCACTGTATTTTTTATCATTCTTTATTTTAACAACTGTAAATTGGATTAATTTTATTTACAGGAAAGATAATGTCTTACGGCTGTGGAATTATCTCCTTGAATTGCTCAGAGCTCGACGTAGTCGTCTTGAGAAATCTATGGCTCTGCAACAAACATTCCAAGAAATGATTTTCATTTTGGATTCTATGGAAGAAATCAAGGTTCGTTTCTCATAAAGAATTTTCTTTTTACTATTTATATAGTCCGAAGAAACTTCTTTAAAAATCCAATGATATATAATTTTGTTCAGACAGAATCATACCACATACTGTAGGATTTCTTTAAGTATCATATTTTTATTTCTGTTTTCAAAAATTTTTAGGATGATTTATATTAATATGCAAATATCAATGTTATGCTAAAGAAGTGGTAGGAAGCAAATAGAGATAATTTCATTTTATTAACTGATAGACTTAAGGGAAAACTATATAATTATTAGATTTTAGTTTTAATAAATTAATAGTTAAAAATAATAAAAGTAATAAGATTATTTAATTATATTAATGCATTGATGATAAATGTTTTATGATAATTATTACCTTTATCACAGGCTAGATTGCTTTCTGAAGACTACGGAAAACATCTTATGGGTGTCGAAGACTTGCTTCAAAAGCACAGTTTGGTCGAAGCTGATATCAATGTACTAGGAGAAAGAGTCAAAGCTGTGGTTCAACATTCTCAAAAGTTTATTACTGAGGAAGAACATGGTAAAATATTTATATAGATAGCCCTTCTTTTTTAATAAATTTTGATGCATTACTCGTCTCTGTATTTAAAATATTTTGGTCTCTTAAAAATTAAATTTTTTTGTAAATAAAGTATGTTTTGATGATAACTGTCTTTGCCGTAGGTTTGATGTAAGATTTCCATTGATTACAAAATACATCAACACAATTTTTACTGGGTCATTTTTTTATAGGTTATCGTCCATGTGATCCTAAGATAGTGACAGAGAGAATTAATCAGTTGGAAGCTGCATATTCAGAATTAGTACACTTAGCCCTTGAACGAAGAAACAGACTTGATGAGTCTAGAAAGTTGTGGCAGTTCTATTGGGATATGACAGAAGAAGAAACATACATAAAAGAAAAAGAACAGATTCTATCTTCTGATGAAATTGGTCATGACTTGACTACTGTGCACTTACTTATTAGTAAAAATAAAGTATGTGCAATGATTATTAATTTTACATTATTAGAGAATATATATATTTAGTTTTTGTTGATATTCAGAGTAATTTGATTGTAAATGTGACATTTGAATATAGGCTATGGAAGATGAAATATCATCCCATGAACAGCAGTTGCATGATGTTATCCAAGTTGGAGAAGATTTAGTTGCTGCTAATCATTTTGGATCTGATAGAATCAGAGACAGAATTGGAGAGGTGAACAGTATGTGGGATCATCTTAAAGAGCTTTTGGCTATGCGTAAACAGAGATTATATGATGCTGTTGACTATCACCAGGTAGGTATCTCTTTGTTGTAGAAAAAATTAAAAATTTATGAATATTTGTGACATTTTAATTTTGCTCACACAGATAAATGTAGAAGTAAAAACTGATATAATTGCAATTTAAGAGCTAATGAATTGTGCATATTGAATATTCAAAAATTTTCATGTAGTATGATGGGGCTTGTTGCTCTTAATATTTGCCTTCAGAGTATAAGGTAACATGAAGAGTAAAATTTGAAAGTTACAGCAGCATTGTGGAATATATATATATGTAGTAATTAGCTTATACATTTTCTCGGAGGATTTTAATTTATAATGGGCTTGAGCTCTCCAAAACTTTGTGATAATGTTTTTTACCCACCTAATGGGAAATAATCACATGTTTATCTTCCAAAAACCAAAACTTATGCATTTTTAAATCAGGCTGATGCAATCTTTTATCACCTGCATACTTGGATTATTCAGAAAAGCTTTTACCAAAATCATATAATTTTAATAGCTTCCAATTGACCCAAACCATAAATGGATGAGATCTCGAGAGCGTACAATGAATGACCTGTAAACTGCTTGTGTTATGTTTTTTGTGTTGTCTTTTTTATGTAACTAAATGTGGAATTAACAAGATGTTTCCTTCTTAAGCTACAGCAGTCACCAGAAACAAGATTTTAATAACAAAATACCTTAAAAATGAAGTTCACAATATCACATACATAAGAGTTAAATCAGGGGTACTCAACCCTTTTTTCTGCTGGGCCATTTATCTATGACAAATATTTCATGTGGGCTGAAACACGTGGATAATGGAGAAAAACTCCACAGGACCAAGGCAACATTCGCCAAAACAAAATTGATAAAAATAACTAAACTTTTTTTTTGGTGTTAATTTTGATACCGTATTAACCTCTATCAAGCACACTTAATAAAATATTTACTTCTATGCATTTTTCGCTGAGTTGTGGGTTTTTGATTTCCTTTCATCCATGACTAAGCTCCTTGTTAACATTCTACAATAAAAAAAAAGGATATTGATAGCAAAATTGATATATTTGATTGAGTAGTAGAATTTAGCGATAAATTTTTAGGACATTTTTCTTAAATAATTCAATTTCTTAGTGTAATAGGCTATGACTGGGCCACTCAGAAAAGGCTGGTGGGCTGCAGGTTGAGTATCACCGGGTTAAATAATCATGAGATCAGAAAATTAAATCTTTAGCACCCAGTGTGTAATTTTAATGCACGTGAATAACGAATCTGTATAGAAGTGCTATCACTACCTTATTACTGTAAAAATTAATTTTTTTAAAGAAATAATGCTTTCTATTATAAAAAGGTTTTTAATGTTATGTATTTTTGTAGTTCTTTGCCGATGCAGATGATGTTGATACTTGGATGCTTGATGCACTTCGATTGGTTTCAAGTGAGGATGTGGGAAGAGATGAAGCTAATGTTCAGTCTCTATTGAAGAAACATAAAGTAATTTTATAGATTATTAATACTACTTTTGTGTAATTTTAGTGATATTACTTCAGTTATTGTAATTGCATGATAATTTTATTGTATATTTTAAAATTTCATTTGAAATGATTTTATTGAGAAAAATATTTCTTGTATATTGAAGGATGTTACTGATGAACTCAAGAATTATGCAAATACTATTGATGCCCTTCATACCCAAGCTTCTTCTCTTGGTGAAAAGGTAGTAAATATAAATATTTCCTATATCTTTTTTTTGTTGTTGTTGTTGATGCATTCTGTGTTTAATATTTATAAATATTTTAATAAAGGACCGTGAAGCACCAGAAGTTCTGGAACGTCTTGCCAGTATTGATCGTCGTTACAAGGATTTGGTAGAACTAGCTAAGTTGAGGAAACAACGTTTGTTGGATGCTCTGTCTCTGTATAAATTGTTCAATGAAGCAGATGGTGTTGAGCAATGGATTGAAGAAAAGGTATTATTTTTCAAATATATACTTTGTTATTTAGAAGTTATAAATTATTAAACATTTAAATTATGTAAATTTATAAAGCATAATTGTCACAGTTTTTTTTTTTGAATTGTTAATCCTGAGGTTTGTAATTTTTTTTTAAAGTATATTATATCATAGTAGGTTTTTAAAATTTATAAATTTTCAATTGTGATGTTGTAGAATTACTGAATTTTCAAAATAATTATGGTAAGCAATATTTTGTGTAATAGATTGGATTTGAGCATTATTAGGAAGAAATTCACTTGAAATTTTTATATAATTCTGGAATATTCAATACGATTTAAATAACAGAATAAAGATTGAAACTATATAATTATTAATGTATTGATTTTTAGGAGAAAATGATTGAAAGCATGGTTATGAGTAGAGATATGGAGGATATTGAAGTTATGCGACATAGATTTGAAGGTTTTGAACAAGAAATGAATGCAAATGCTACAAGAATGGCTGTGGTGAACCAACTTGCACGGCAATTGTTGCATGTGGAACATCCTAATTCGGAAGAAATCCTGGCTCGACAAAATCAACTCAATAAAAGGTTTGAAAATATATGTATTTTGATGTAATCAAACATAAATGTCGTATTTTTATTAATTATGGATAGTTTTAGTCTGGATTTAGTGACATTTATATTTGCATGTAACAATTGTTTATTTTATTTTTTTTGTATACCCAAGGTGGTCTACTCTTCAAGAAGTTGCTGACCAAAAGAAAGAAGAGATTAATTCAGGTCATGGTGTTCAAACATTCCATATTGAATGTAAAGAAACTATTGTAAGTGTTTTTATGAAGAAATCTTTATTTAAGTGATTTAATTATAGAATTTCACTAGGCTTCATGCATAAATATGTTCTATATAATTTTGATGTGTATGCATTTTAAATAGTATAAATCGTTTACTATTGATACTTTTGACGTATTTTAATAATGTTACAAAAATAAATAAAAATAACATTGAAATTTTTAGAAACATAATTTTCTTTTCCTTTGATTTGCATTCACAATCATTATCACAATCAATTGTAGTAGCCTTTAAAAAAAGTACTTAAATGAATTTCCTTTAATTGGATACATGTTGCTTAATACTTTGGTAATATTTTCTGAGTATATGAGTTATAAGTCTTTATTAATTAAATAAAGGAAAGTGTTGATTAATGCATTATTTCTTCGAGAATTTTACATTTTCATTTTTCTTCAGACATGGATTGAAGAAAAGACTAAACTACTTCAAGCAACGGAAGAACTTGGTAATGATCTCACAGGTATCATGACATTGCAGAGAAGGCTTAGTGGCATGGAAAGAGATTTAGCTGCTATTCAAGCCAAGGTATCTTAGATTTATCTTATTATTTATAAATTCAATAAATTTTTTATTTAAATAAGCAAAAATATTTTGTTTATTATGTCTTAGGTCAGTATTATAATTAACTTCCTTTTTTTTCAGTTGGATTCATTGGAACAAGAAGCCGATAAAATACAAGGAGATCATCCAGAGGTAATGAGATCAAAAATAACTTTAAAAATAAATGGTTAATGACTTTTAAAATTAAAAAAAAATTGTTGTGATATGTAAATTTATTCAAAAACTAGTGATGAATTTTTTAAAGTATATTGTGTTGCCTATTATGAAATATTTCTGTATTTTAATAAATTAAGTTATCAGCATGTACACAAAATAATTTTTGTTCATATAAGTAATTAGTGCAAGTTTAGTATTAGTGAAACATTTAAAATATTTAAGCAATTACTTTTATTTTTTTTTACTTTCCAAATTGTAGTACAATTTTTCATTGTGTTGACATAATACTTTAAATTTTACTGTCTGGAGGATTTTTTAAAATTTAAATGGGAATTGAGAAAAAAGGATATTATATTTTTTTTATCAAAGAATACAATCATAAAAATTCTTGAGATCTTTGAGCTGTTAATTCAATTTTTAAATTCAATGATGTAGTTATTGTATAACTAAAATTGTAATTATTTTACCTTATAGGAAGCAGAAGCTATTAGAGAAAGAATCACTCAAATCAAGACAGTATGGGAACAATTAACACAATTGGTGAGTTTATATATATCCAGCCTATTCTATATTTAAAAATACTGAATTATTTAAAAAAAATATGTGTCTATTGCTTTACTAATAATCTGCTTGTTTGAATAGCTTAAAGACCGTGACTCTAAACTTGAAGAAGCTGGTGATTTGCATCGTTTCCTGAGGGATTTGGATCACTTCCAAGCTTGGCTCACCAAAACTCAGACTGATGTTGCATCTGAAGACATTCCATCTAGTCTTTCAGAGGCTGAGAAACTTCTTAGTCAGCATCAACAAATCAGAGATGAAATTGATAATTACACTGAGGATTATAACAGTATGATGGAATATGGAGAGAAAGTTACTCAAGATCAGACTGATGCTCAGTATATGTTCTTAAGAGAAGTAATTAGTTTTTCTTTGTTGATCTTATAATTATATATTGATATTTATTAACATTGAATTATTTACAGAAATGGTTTTGATATAGTTACTATATATTTCTGTATATAAGCAGAGAATTTTTGGAGCTTTTAAAATTATTTTACCATTGCATTTTTTTTGTAATATATTTTTTTTTACCATTTGCATTCTATCAAATGTTTTAATCATTAATGTAAGCTATATTTTAAATTATATTTTCTGCTACAAAATATTTTAAAATGTGCTAATTTTTAAATTTGTTCTCAATACTTTAAAGTCTTCAAAAATATTTTTTTGCATAGGGAAACTAAAATTGTATAAAATAGCCTTTTTTGATAGTGTTGTAGTACTTAATTTAAATATATAACAATTTTTAATTTTTAAGTTGACATTTTGTGTTTTTTCTTTCAGCGATTGAAATCTTTACAAGATGGATGGACGGAATTGCACCAAATGTGGGAGAACAGACAGCAATTGCTATCTCAAAGTTTGAATTTGCAGATGTTTATGCGTGATGCCAAACAAGCAGAAGTTATTTTGAACCAACAAGAGCACTACTTATCCAAGGATGAAACACCGGTTAGAACATAAATTTTAATTTGCTTATTGAAGTTGCAGCAGATATAAATATGACAGAAAATTAGATTTTTTTAAATGAAGTTAAAAGCAAATGCAAATTTTTTCAATGTTTGTTATGATGTTGAAAAAAGCTTTTTGAACAAATGAACTTTGTTGTCAGATGCTACCTTTTTTGGGGGGAGGGGTTCTTGTTTTTCACCAGATTTCTTGTTTACAAATCAACCATGTTAGGTCTAATATGAGGCAGGATTCAAAAGTTCCCAGACTGAGCCTATAACGTGGAAAATTTTTGCAGTAAAGCAACTAAAATGACATTTCTGTGTTATTGCATTCTTCCCCTTTTCTAAAAAAACTTTGTTCTTAATCACATAGTTGTAGCTAGCCACAGCATCGTATTTTGTAGGCGGATGCATTTAGTCATTGCCGATTGAAAGAAATTGTGCTTTTTTTTTTTTTTTTTTGAGCAGATAATAAATATTAAATTTTGTGTTCCTTCGGGAAAAAGTGCTACAGAGACTTGCGAAAGAAATTTTGAAGCATGCGTGTATGACTCTTGACACATTATCGTGAATACAAGCTTTTGATTGCTATGTCAATAATTATGTATTAAGCTTAACTTCGACTAAGAAAATAGTCAAGCTTACCTCAATTCACATCGGGCAGAGAGTGCTGTGACAGTTTTCAGTTCCTAGGAGAATTCTAATAAGTAAAAAGTTCAGTTAAAAGTTTCAAGAAGAAAAGCCACACTTGTTGTTGTTGTTGTTGTGGCTAATGCCACCTGTCTGACGTAACACTTAAAAATAACCACACTTAAAAAGCCACACTTAAAAATAACTAGCGAGCCGACTATCGTTGATAGATAGTAACTTTTTTAAACCTTTTTAAAAAGTGCAATTTACGTGGCTTCTCACGAGACAAACTGCGTTGCCACACAACTGCAACTAAGCAACACAAAAATAATTAGTTCATACAAATTTCTAAGGCTCGGGACGAGGATTCGCGACAAGTGCCATCAAGATTTCGCAGAAGGCAGGGAAAGTGTTGAAGACAACAAATGCTCTGGATGTCCGCAGACTTGCTGCACTGTTGAAAACATCCAAAAGGTTTCTGCAGTGATATGCAAGAACAAGCTTCAAAATTAGCAGAAACAGTTGGGATACCCTCAGCCCCATGTCAATGGATACTGACTAAGGATCTTAACATGCAAAGGGTTTGTCAACATATCACTCCCCGCATGTTAAATGAAGACAAATCTGCAGATGAAGTTAAATCTAAGAACATGTAGTTATGCTTAGATTTTTTGGACAAATTTGCCTTGATGTGTAGAATATGGTAAAATCTATATTAGATCTAATTGCTGAAGGCAAGAAAATAAAAACCTAAAATAATAGCTTATTATTCCTCAAAGTTATAAACAGTTTTTTGAATAAGTATTTGGATACAGGCTGCTGACACAATGCTATCGAAATTGCAATTCTTCAAGGTTGGGGGAAAAGCTTCACTTAGCTACTGGCATATAGATCATCAGAATTGTTTTTTTAAACTGTGTGAAATCCTTACATTAAATTTGCATAAATAAAGTATTTCAACTTAAGAATGAAAAGGATGTCTTTGCCAACTTCCATCTAAGGCAAAATAAGACATTCTGTATTCATGTCGCAGAAATGAAAAACACATTGTTTTTAGTATAGAATAAGCCATCACAATTAAAACATAAGGAAAACATCATTGTTGTAATTTTTAAAACATTAATGAACAATTTTTATTTGGAGAAAATTTGGTTTTTATTTATATTTTGGTCTTATTCATATTGTCAGGTAAATTAGTGTTAAAAGAATATAAATTATAAGATGTTTATATAATGCAATCATTTTTATTTTCTAAATAAGCTCTTGGTTTTTGTTACTATAGGTTATTGATATTTTGAGAATTCTCATATTTCCATTTATAAATTTACCTAAATTCTTTTCTTAGACAAATCTGGAACAAGCTGAAGACTTAATCAAACGTCATGAAACCTATTTGGCAACCATGGAAGCTAATGATGAAAAAATCAATGCAGTTGTATTATTTGCTCAACGACTTTGTGATGAAGGCAATTTTGATGCTGATAAAGTTCATAAAAAAGCTGAAAACATTACAGAAAGGTAAATATGGTTTGGTTTTGTTGCAATTTTTCTTAAATAGGCTGTGAAAATTATTTTTGCTTTTTATAAGATGCATCTGTCTAAATTATAATTTGTGCAATTTGATTTTGATTAAACTTTTTATCTCTTTAATTTAATGTTTTGTGAATAATAAATATATTTTATTTAAGTTACCTTTATGTATAATATTTTTTGTTAACTCTTATTTAAAAAATATTTCCGTATCCTCTTTTTAGGTATGACAATGCAATTTCAACTTAAATATTTATTTTTAAAGTTATGTTAAAAGATTTTTAATACATATTGTATTACATTTTTTGAAAAATTATCAAGAGGGGAGATTATTTTGATGAAATTTGTGTTGAATCATTTTTATAATTTTCAGGCGTAATGCTAATCATGCCCGTGCTGCTGAGTTGATGGAAAAATTGAAAGATCAGCTAATGCTTCATCATTTCCTTCAAGATTGTGAAGAGGTATGGATGATTACTTATGAAAAATAAAATATATGTTCTATGGTGAAGCCTTAGAAAGAATTTTATAGTTTTATAACTTAACGCACACAATTAGTATAAATTTATAATTCTTTTAATGTTTTAGAAATATTGATAATTTGCTTACTATTTCTTCTAAGCCCTAGTCATGTTTTGCTATGTAAAAACATAATAGGTTAATTTGAGGTTAATCAATTTTTATTGGAACAGATTATCTATTTATCTATATATATGCTAAATCTTTTCATAAAAAAATCCATTAACTATACTTTATTTTCAATTTTTCATAATTAATACTGTGTTAATTCTTTTACAAATAATGTGGACTTCATTGTATAAATTATTTCTTAGTTGAATGAATGGATTCAAGAAAAATCGATTATTGCACAAGATGAGACTTATCGTAGTGCTAAGACAATTCATAGCAAATGGATGCGTCATCAAGCTTTTGCTGCTGAAGTTGCATCTAATAAAAACAGACTCTACCAAGTTGAACAAGTAAGTATTATATAGTTATATTAGTTATAAGAATTTTATTTTTTATTCGTATTAATTTTTTGTTTCTCTTCAATATTCTTTAATAAATTCGTAGGCTGGTAGAGATTTGATGGCTGAGAAACCTGAATTGGCTCCTTTAATTGAGCCACGTCTTAATGAAATTGCTCATCAATTTGAAGATCTTGAAAACACTACTTCTGAAAAGGGCGAGAAACTATTCGATGCCAACAGACAAGTATTATATGAACAGACATGTGATGATATTGATGGATGGATTAGTGAATTGGAGACCCAAGTTTTATCTGCAGAACCTGGTCAAGATGTTATCAGTTTGACTGGTGTGAACCTAATCCTCCAGAAACAACAGGTATTTAAAAATTGTTGAGTTTCAATTAGTTCAATTTGTAAACTGTATACATTTAAATATGTAACCTTTTTAATAATGTTAAATTGATTTTGTAGATGATTGAAACTCAAATGGCAGTAAAAGCACAACAAGTTACTGAATTGAAGAGTCAAGCTGATTATTTGAGGAAAATGGATCCTGAGAAGGAAGATGAAATTGTTGTTAAAAAATCATATGTTGAGGATAGGTAAGTTACTTTTTTTCATCTCTTGTGAGAGTAAAGTGATTGATTTTTTTTTATTTAAATATTTTTTTTATTTTTTGTATAAGCAATATTTTAAAAATTACAATATCAGTAAATTTTGTATGAAATTTTTTTTTTTTTTGGGGGCACGTTTTATGATTAAATCAATGAAGACAACTTGTTGCTAAAAAAATTGTCCTATTCCATTTTTAAACAGCAGCAAATTCTTGTAGGTTTTATCCCAATAGTTATTGTCAGTAACATGTTTAAGGAAACATTTTCTTATTAAAAATTACCTTTTTCAACCTCTTGCAGTGTGTTTTTTAACATCTGTGAACAGGTCAATATTCCCAATAGAAAAGAAAGGAATTTAAAAAGGAAATTTCATTAAGATTGACTTAAAAAATGATTTAGTTAAAAGATGACTTCATTTTTTGAAGTATATGCTACATTTTTAAAGTGAGTGGGGAATTGTTTTGAAAATCATGAAAATGACTATCATTTTTAACTGAGCACAATTAAAAGGTTCAAAAAAGTGTGAAAATATATCAAGTGCTTCTAAAAACTTAGTTTGTATTTTTAAAATTGCTCTCTTTATTAAAAAGGACATCAATTTTGATTATTTAATCATAAATACTCTTTGGAAAGAATTCGTGTTTGCATGGGAACTTTCATCTCTTCAGGTACATAATTTCAAATGGGTATTAACATACTTACTGGAAAAACATTGCTCAGTTTTAATGTTATTCTTTCTTTCTAAACAGATATCAAGTATCTATCGAAAGTTATTTTTGTAGTATTTCTGAAAACATAGTTGTCCCTATTGCCTTTATTATGTTAAGGAAAGGGAGGTGGAATTGGAAGTCATTTCCATGTGATAGAGATAATACTTCATTGCTATCAGATAAGTTGAGGAGAATTCAACTAATTTATTATAGACTGAACAAAAAAAAAGGCAGCCCAGTTTTTTTTTCTTTTTGCAACCAGTTCAGCATTGATGAATTATTGGTTCTGTATTATGATCATCTCCTTTTCCAAAATGTTTATTCCAGGAAAACCTATTTTCATAGCATTTCTAACTTGGGTGATTTGTCCTAATGATTAAATCTGCAAAATGGAAATATGTACAGGAAAGGAAATAGTCTCTTGGTAATAGGCTTGTAATTAATCATCTCATAGCTGCTGGAAATTCATTTCAAGCTATTGGAGCTATCAGAGAACTTAAAATTCAAAACTGTTCAATGACCTCTTAAAGGAGATAGCTAAAAATAAATGAATTTAATTACCAAAGTGAGGGATTAGTATATTTATATGCTGTGATAATTCTTTAGTGGCAGTTTCTCCAAATTATTATACTCGTCTTTAAATGGCTCCAATTAAAATACATTTATGCAATTGTAAGAAGTGAACATACAACCAAACTTAATACATAGATATTTTATTGGAATGAGTGGAGATGTCATTCTAAATAGAATGTTTTTGTTAAGTATTAGTTCATTGCTTCCTAAGGTATGGTGTGAATGGTTTTAATTCATTAAATATGTCTGTTGTTGATTGTCTTTTATATTAAGTAATTCATAAAAAAAATTAAGCAAACTCACCTTGAGTTTTGTCAAGAGTTTACAACAGCTCTTTTTCAAGAATTGCACTAAGTTTACCTTCATATATCACACACACAAAAAAGTAATGACTATTTCCTTGTTCAAGCAACACAAAGTAGATGCATTCAGTAAATTTATATGTTGTGAGTACAAAAAGAAAAAAAGGAGGGTGGGAATGCCTCTAAAAAGCTTTCTTTTGTACTATGAAGCAAGAGTGTAAATTTAATGTTTGATATTTTGCTAAAATGTAGTTGTTTTAATTAAGGTTTATAAATTTTTGAATTTAATTCATAATTGTACTTAAATTTGATTTTAATTATTTCATTCATATATAAAACTTTGCTTATTTAATCTTCTCATCACAAAATGCCACTTTTTGATCCAGAGTAGAAATATAGTCAAAAGTGACCAATGTTCCAAATTAAAAACATTGAGAAAATTATATATAAAAGTTTCCTGTCTTAAATGGTTTATTCCTTAAGCAACAGAAGGTTAAATATGCCCAAAATTAAGAATGTATCTGGATTTGAATTTTGTTTATAAAGGGTGAATGTATTTGAAGTGCAATGCTTTTTTTCCCCTTCAAAAACAAAGCTGAATTTTTATGTAGAAACACTTAAAATGTTTAAATTTTAATTCTTCCAATACTTTAAACTTAAATATTTTTATTTCTTTACAAATGTGTAGATTCCAAAGATTACAAGCACCACTTTTGGAGAGGAAGGCAATGCTCTTGAAGAAGAAAGAAGCTTATCAATTCAGAAGAGATATTGAAGATGAAAAATTATGGATCTCAGAAAAAATGCCACTTACCACATCTACTGATTATGGAAATAGTCTGTTTAGTGTGCAAATGCTAAAGAAGAAAAACCAGGTAATTTTGTTATTGGTCTTTATATTTTGTTGAGGAAAAGTAATTTGATGCAATGGGAAGAATTCAATATAGAATTGAACTTGATGCTGCTTCATTTGTTATTGTTGCATACTAAAATAATTAATTACATTGTATTCAAAAGTGGGAATATATCAATAAAAATTATTATGTTGGATATTTTTTAGTCTTTACGAACTGAAATTGAAAACCATGAACCACGAATTATGAATATTTGTGAAAATGGACAGAAACTGATAAGTGAAGGACATGAAGACTCTGGTGAATTCCAACAGTTAATTGAGGATCTATTACAACAATGGCAAGACTTGAAGAATGCTTTGGAAGCCCGGGAAGACAAGCTACTTGAATCAGAGAAAGCGCAGCAAGTAATATAAATTTATTATCTTGTTACATTTATAACTATTTTTTTATGCATTTTGGATAGTTTTCTTAAATCGGTATATATATGTGTGTTTTTATTTTCAGTATTATTTTGATGCCAGTGAAG
This sequence comes from Trichonephila clavipes, assembly GCA_019973935.1. NCBI lineage: Eukaryota > Metazoa > Arthropoda > Arachnida > Araneae > Nephilidae > Trichonephila > Trichonephila clavipes. Next base: position 891,933 of record BMAU01019275.1, read on the forward strand.
CTGAAGCTTGGATGAGCGAACAAGAATTGTACATGATGGTCGAAGATAGAGGGAAAGATGAAATCAGTACTCAGAATCTTAAGAAAAAACACGAGAGCCTTGAAAATGCTGTTGAAGATTATGCTGAAACAGTAAGACAGTTGGGAGAGACTGCCAAACAATTAGCTTCTGAAGGTCATCCAGAAAGGTATGCCTTTATTACTCCAGATCAGCATCCACCCTTTCCTATTTTTTCTGGATGAAATAGTCATCTTTTTATTGTATTTTATTTGTATTTTTTAGTTTCATATTTGCAATTGCCAATTTTTTTTCAGTGATCAAATCATTGTAAGGCAATCTCAAGTAGACAAGTTGTATGCTGGTTTGAAAGATTTAGCTCTTGAACGCAGAGCAAAATTAGATGAAGGCTTGAAACTCTTTTCTTTGAATAGAGAAGTTGATGACATAATGCAATGGATTGCAGACCGAGAAATGGTAGCAGGCTCTCATGAATTAGGACAAGATTATGATCATGTTGTGGTTAGTAATTCTCACTAATCTTTTGTAAGATATTACTTTTTGTTTTTTTATGTGTGTGTGGGGGGGGGGAAGGGGTTGAATATTTAAATTCTGGAAGTAAAATTGTTTTAAACTATTATAAATTCTTATTTTGAAAGAATTTTTGAAATTCTTTATGTTGAAATTATATTTTGTTAGGTTTTCTAAAAGTAATTTTTGATTTCCCATTGTAAACATCCTGCATGAAGAAATGATATTTATTTTAACCTTCTTATATTCTATATTTTTGGAGAAGTTAAAGATGATTTTATGTTGCAATGCTTTCCTTTCACTGTAAAAATTGTACTATGTGTTATTTATCATTGTATTAAAGGTAAATAAAAGGAAACATGCAATTGTTTGCATCATAGTGAGTAGTGGGGCCACAATAGTGCAGTGGTCATGATCACGAGCTTCATGTTCTTATTTCATCAAGGATCTATTTTGAAAATATTGAAAACTGTTAAAGAAATTTTTGCGAAGCCCCCAAATTGTCATATAATTATTGTGGAAACTATAGAAAGAGCAAGAGTATCATATGTTCCAGAACATGGATATCATCCTTGTTTAAAAAAAATATGAGCTACATTGTCTATAGTTCTTAAGTTATTTTAGAACAATATTAATTCATACCAATTGTATTAAATCTGACCAAATTAGTGAAAGGTAAAGTTAAAAAAATACCAAAATTTTGTATTCTTTCTTTTGAGTATTTTTACTATAGTATTAAATGTGAAATTTCAAAACTTTTAGAAACTGAATTTTAATCCCACAATATAATCCTCAATTTTATTGAAAAAATTTTTATTTTCTAATTATTAGATGCTACAAGAACGCTTCAAGGAATTTGCAAGGGATACTGAAGTAATAGGAACAGAAAGAGTTGCTGAAGTAAATGAAGCTGCAGACCAACTTATTGCTAGTGGACATTCTGATAGTGCTGTTATAGCAGAATGGAAAGATACTCTTAATGAGGCCTGGGCAGATTTGTTAGAATTGATTGATACTCGTACACAAATGTTGGCTGCCTCATGGAAATTGCACAGATTCTTCCATGATTGCAAAGATCTTTTGGGAAGAATATTAGTAAGTGAATATAGATCATCAGCATCAAATGATAATTATGTGATTGCTTTTTCAAATAATAATCACTTTTAGAGAGACTTTAATCAGTATAATGTTTTAAAGGTGGAGATAAGATAATCTTAATGTAAAAAAATATTTATATTTCTCTCTCATGTTTTAAAATCAATATCTTTTATACAGTATTATTTTAAAATGTATTTCTGAGAGTGATTATTAAATTCTTCTGATTAAACTATAAAAGCTAAATGCTTTTACAACTGTGTCAGCTTCGAGAATTTTTAAAAAAATATTTTAATCACTGAAATCAATTATTCAATGCATTATATACCATAAAATTCCATTTTTATTTAAATACTTATTTAAGAATTACAGTTCAATGTTCTTTTGAAAATTGACTATTGATTCATTTGGAAATATGTGCAATTAATATCAGAGCTCATAATTATTTATTTTAGGAAAAACAAAATTCCATGTCAGATGAGCTAGGTAAAGATGGTGTCAGTGTTTCCATTCTTCAGCGAAAACATGCCAATTTTGAAAATGACTTGCAGACTTTGGGAACAGCTGTAAGTATTTCAAAAGAAATATTTTTCTTATGACTTTTGAAAAATTCCCAGAAGTAATGATTTTTGTAATTTATATTGTACATAAACTTAATAAAAGAATTTTATGCAAAGGTTCAACAAATTCAAGAAGAATCTGAAAGCCTTCAAAGTGCCTATGCTGGTGATAAAGCAAAAGAAATTACCAATCAAGAAAGTGAAGTTGTTGGAGCTTGGCAGAAGCTGTTAAATATGGTTGAAGGAAGGCGGTTAAAACTTGCTGATACCAATGACTTATTTAGATTCTTGAATATGGTTAGAGATCTAATGTTATGGATGGAAGATATTGTTCGACAAATGAACACATCTGAGAAACCCAGGTATAATTGCACATTTAATATTAAATTAATCCTTTAAAGAATAATATCCTAATTTGTAAAATAAAATTTTTGATATTTCTCTGTTTCGGTGAATATTTTTTTAAATGAATGTAAAGATTTAAAAGATGCATTTTCATTTTGCAGAGATGTGTCAGGTGTTGAATTATTAATGAACAATCACCAGAGCCTGAAAGCTGAAATTGATGCTAGGGAAGACAATATTAATGTATGTGTAAATCTTGGCAAGGAGCTTTTGGCCAGAAATCATTATGCTTCTAATGAGGTAAGAGTTATTTTTAAAATTTTAGTATGCCAAAAAATTTTATTCAGTATAAGAAATTTTTGTAAAAAATGTTAAAATGTACTTTGTCTATAATTATTGAAAATATATATTTCGCGTCAGACTGACCACCTCTGACCGGAAAATCTGCTCATGCACCTCAGGGCCCAAGGTTGTGTATACTGAGTTGGGCACAGTAGGCCTTGGCCCTCATGGGCTGTCACGCCACTGAGTTAAGTTAATTATATATTTAATGCAAAATTTGTTACTGATTCATTTACATTGAGAGGTTATAAAAATTTTGATTGAGAAGAGTTTTATTCTTTGTATTTTTATATGAAATATTTAAGTGATTGGTTATAGTACTACTAGGATCGAAATTAAATCAAAAGGCATAAATAAGTCTTAAGGCCGTATCACACGTATACTTTTCAAGCAGTTTTTCGTCCAATTTGTACAATTTTTACTCAGTTGCTATAGCAATGGCTTTCGAACAACCTTTTGCTAGTGAGCTCAAAAAATTGTTCCAAATAAAAATTGCTTGAAAATCTAGCCAATGGGGTTCTTCGGCGTCCCACGTCATAAACAAGATGGCAGTTCGGTTTCGTCTAACACATCAAATATGCCGTATAATATTTTAAGGATGTATAATATTTTAAACAGGATGGTGCTCTATTTCTGTTTACGCCCATCAACAAAAGCGCAAGTGAAATAAAAGAAATAATTTTGGATGTTCGTTATCTGAAGCAGAAAAATCGGCAAGTAATTTTTCAATGTGGAGATAGAGCACGGCTGATGTCGTTTGGTTTACGGCAACCCTTCCCCCTCAGTAGGATGAAAAATTGCTTGAAAAAATTGTACCAAAAATGTATACGTGTGCTACGGCCTTTATGTGTTAGAATGGTTCCAATCATTATTTTATAGCAGTGATCTTCAAACTTTTTTGACTCATGGAACCCTAAAATTATAAAATATTCTGGGGGAACCCCAGTCTTTCTCACTCTCTTGGGAGAATATATCATAAACTGGTATTTAAAATAGATCAATTCATAATATGTAGGTACTTAATGTTAAGACAAATAAAGAAAAATATTTCTTATTAGTTTTTTTAATATAATGTTAAATTTAATTTATTCATTTATAATGTTACTATATGCTACAGGTATCACCTACACATACATTATAATTAGTAACTGGGATACGTGCTTAACTATCAAAGTGTAGGTATATTGAAATGATCTACAATCCCATTTCATATTCTGCATATAATTAGTGTTTATGTTTTGTTTTTGTTACCACATGAACATTTTCCACTTAAATACACTGCTCTGAATGGCATTAAAGTGTTTATAGCTGTGTGGAGAAATCCTGTGCAACCTAAAATTTAAAAGCTGTTTTTGCTAAAAATTAAGAGTTTAGGGTATATTTATTCTGAGTAAATTTTTAACCAAAAATCAAGATCTCAATTCAATATCAATATTTTAACACAAAACCTGTTGATAGAATTCAATCACTCATTCTTGTTATATTAGTAATAAATCCTGATTTTTATTGAAATAATGAAATCGGTTTTCAATCCAGCCGATAAGAAACAAGAATCCATTTTGAACATTTTATAATTTTCTTTTCGATTCTTTATTTTGACTCGTGGAACCTTCGGGTTCAGTGAAACACTGTTTGAAGACCACTGATTTATAATAACATCCCTTAACTAAGGCAATCAAAATTATAAAAATTGATATTTTGTAAGTAGTTCTTTTCAATTTAGAATAACTATTTTTTTATAGAATTTTAATTATTAATAGAATAGGAATTTTATTGTATTTTTTTAGATTTCATAGTTTTAAGTCAGAATCCTGTATGTACATTGAATACTAATATATTGAACTAATTGCTGCATTTTTTTATTTTAATTTTTTTAATATTCATCATAATCAAAAATTTAAATTGTTTTATTAATAGATAAAAGAGAGACTTTTATCCCTTACCAATCAAAGAACATCTATGATGAACAGATGGGAAGAACGATGGGAACATTTGCAACTCAGTATGTATTCTGAATTGTGTCCTGAATATTCTTAGAGACTGTTATTGTTTTTGTTAAAATACATATTTTAACCAAAAAAATTGCTTTTAGTTCTTGAAGTATATCAGTTTGCTAGAGATGCTGCTGTTGCGGAAGCATGGCTTGTTGCACAAGAGCCATACTTGTTAAGTCAAGAACTAGGAGTAAGTTTTGTTATAAGTTATTTTCAATTTCAATAATTGATTTTTTTTAATATTGAAAAATTGTTTCATTTATATCAGGAAGAGTCAAAAAGAAAGAGTTAAAGAATTTTCTTGATTGTATTTTGTTTGTTTTTAGCATACTATTGATGATGTTGAACAACTTATTAAGAAACATGAAGCATTTGAAAAGTCTGCTGCCGCCCAAGAAGAAAGGTTCGCTGCCTTGGAGCGGATGACAACGGTAAAGTTTTGCGATTTGCATGTATTGCATTTTTTTTTCATTTTGCTTTGGATGTTAATATCTTTTTAACGCAAGTACTTTTGGGGATTTCAGTTTGAATTGAAAGAATTCAGAAGAAAGGAAGAAGAGGAAGCAGAAAGAAAAAGACAAGAAGAACTTGCACGCCTTGCTGCTTTAGAACCACCACCTCAAGATGTACCTCCATCCGACAGGTATTTATATTAGCTTATATGTGATTCTTAATAAATAAAAATTAAAATTTAAGAGGTTTTTATTATAAAATTCAAAATCTATTTCGTACACTAGTTTGCTTCATTTAGTTCAGTTATCAAGTTAAGTAAGTTGTATATATAATTATTTCTGTCTTAATATCTTTTTTGGGCTTATTGGATTTTCAAGTTAAAACTTCTTCTTTGGTTTATTTTGCCTTCATAAAAACATACTGTTTTAGTGTACGATTTTGTATGTGTAAATAATTCTTGTTTTTTTAAAAAAAGTTGTATACATACAGGATAGTAAAGTTTCCTTTTTACTTTGTAGAATGTTATTTTTGAGAATGTTCTAAAAATAAATTTTTTTTATCAAAAAGATAAAGAATTTTCTTTCATTTATGGTGTATTTCAATTACAGGGTTGATGGCGAGAAATCCCCTGAAAAAGAAGCAATATCTGTTAGTGGTGAAGCAGAAGTAACCCAAGAAGGTAAGTCATATGACAAAGGTATTCATTATCATGAAATTATTTATTTTAGGATTATAAACAAAATAATTTACACAACTTTTATTTTGTTCTTATTTATACTTTATTTTACCTGCATGTATAATGTCAATGTTTTTGCTTTTAAGTATAAGAATATAAAGGCTTTGCTTAAGAGTGTATTACATGGCTGTATTTATATGTTCTTGTATCTAAATTTTAACTATAGATTAGTAAGAATTGAGTGCTATGCATTGTGTATTATTTTTGCTCTTGAAATTCTTTTTTCTATGTAACTATAACAATTAAAATTTTGAATTTATCCCTTTCTTGGTAATTGTATATTTTGGAACTATATCAAATAAAATAAAACTTACATTAGATCAAAATTTTGTTAAAAAAAATTTACATCTGTAAATTTCTAGGAAATATTTTACATAAATTAACTCGAATTGTATTATCATACAAAGTATGACGAAAATTTCAGTTACCTTGTTTTATCTTGCAGAAAATGCATGTTTTTAAAACTTGATATTTAAATTTTGAAAGCTATAACTTTGAATTTGTGTGTTTTTTTTAATGTTATTACTTGTGTTTGATTAAATTTAATCTTTTAACTAATACAAAATCTTTAAACTTTTCACATTTGACAGCACATTTGCTATTTATTTTAATTGAAATAAAACCTTGATTTATTTAAAAAGGTAACAAATTCTTGTTTGTGCAAGAATAAATTATTCAAGATGTCCAATAAATTTTAATATTTAAGCATAACCAATCATTGTAATTATAATTTAATTACTTTATTTACTTGTGAATAATACAACTAAAATAATTTAAAAATAAATTTACATTGTAAACTTTTTATGAATATTGTTTGAAAATATGTGCAATTTTCACTCATTTCCACCTTTCACATTTTGCATTTATATAATAGTTATTTATATAATAGTTAATTGTTTCTTTAAAAAAAACCCAAAGCCCCAATATATTTTATTAACTTACAATGTTGTAAAATAGACAATCTATTCATACATTATAATTGACTTTCTGATGGAAATTTTTGAGAAATTATGATAACATATATAGTAAATAAATTTTTGTATTATGAGAAATCTTAGAATCTATAGTTTGAAAAAATTTGATTTCTAAAATTAATAAATTGCCCCCAAATCATATTTATTATATAAACATAATGGTAGTTGATTGAAGTATACCTTCAAGAAATTTATTTTCTAAATCACTGCAATTTATTCTACTTGTAATAACTTATTTTTCACTTTATGAACTTTTTCTTTTCTTACTGAAATATTAATAATACACTCTAAACCTTTTTTTTTTTTGCTGAAATTTATTTTTATGCATGTTGCATGTCTTTTCTGTTTTACCTTTTTTTAAAATGCATGTCTTGCATGTATTCATCTTTATTTCACTCTTAGAGCGGAAAAAAGTGTCTCCTAGTGTAACGAAGGAAGTTTCTCCTACAGCACAGACTAAAAAGACAGGTATTTTTGCTTTTGTTGCAAAAAAGAGTGTGGTGTCTGTAGCTGTAGAAAAATAAACTAACCAGGAATTAATAGTTGATGTGTTTTTATTGAGTTATAAGAGTCTTGCACAGGCTCTGTCAACAGCTGGAATCTGCTAAATTGTATTATGTTTTGTTAAAACTTTAAATTTTTATTATGAAGCAAGATATTAGTACAATTTTTCACTTAATCAAATATGAAATGCATTTTTTAAAAAAACATTGTGATTAACATTATTATTAATGAATTTATTAAGATATTACACACATGAAAGCTAGGCTTTTCTTATGTGTTACTCAATAAATTTTATCTAATCTTTCAGATCTTTGAAATTAAATTAAAAGCACAGAGATGCATGCTGTTAACAGATTGTGCAAGACTATCTTTAAAAATCATCAGGCACTAAAAGTTATGCATGTGGTTGTTATTGAAGTTTCAAATTTAAGCAATCATACTTCAAAATTAGAGGTCATAAATAATAAAAATGTGTTTTTTCTTTTAAATATACAAAAGTCGTGAATAAATTAAGGTTTTGATCTTTAGGTAGTTTAAATTTATAAAGTTAAGGTGTTAATTATTATTTTATTAGTAAAATATTTAGGTCTGATGAGTTCTCAGGTTAAAATATGTAAATTTTTTGTAATTGTATCAAAAACACATAAGTTAAAGATTATAGTTTTAAATTAAATTTTTCAGTGCTTAAAATAAATTTAAAATGGGCATAATTTTTAAAAATATATTTGAACAAACTTCTGCAAATTTAAAAGTAAAAATCAGTTGATAAAATATATTACTAATTTAATTTTTATTAATATTTTTAACTAAAAATATTGAAAACAAATTTTATTTCATGAAAATTGTTTTGTATTTTAATAATTTATTAATTCTGAGGTTTTTAAAATTATGTCTAAGAAATAGATGATACATTATTAAAATGTACATGACTTTGAAATCCAATAAGCTGAATAAGTGAGAGGGAGAGGAGGAAAGCTTATCAATGTTTATATAAACCATTAAAATGCTTTAATATTTCCAAGTGCATCATATTTGTAAAAAAAAAAAAGACGGAATATAAATAAACGTTTATCAAATGTAAAACAAATTCAGAAATATATTTTTTGTTATTTGGATTTCGGGGTTTGCAAAGAATTGAGAGCCGATAGTTTGAAAAAGTTAATTTTTTTCTTGAGAGTTACTATACTGATCAAATGGATTATTATTTTCTGTAATTGTATTAAGGCATAGTGTTAAAATTCAGCAATGCCTTTTAAAAAGAAATGGGAAGAAAATGTCATATTTTTGTTGTAGAATTTTCTAATTTTTATTCTTTTCTTATAGCTACAACTTCGGCTCGCAGTGGAGTCCCTCAGGAATCCCAGTCAGCACCAAGCAGTAAGCTCTTATTTTTAAAAAATTAATGTTTAAAAGCAAAATGTTAGGAAACTTTTATATGGTGAGGGGAAACTTTTATTTTCTTATATACATATTTTTAGTAAAATATGAAATTTTGGATGTGGTGATTAAAATTTTTTTTACCTGCCCCATGTAAGCTCCTTCTCCTGAAAAGGACAAGAAAAAAAGGTCGCGATCAAAATCACCATTTAGTAGCTGGCGGAAAAAGAAGTCACCAGCTGTGGATGATGACGACGAAGATGGATTTTTTGGTAAATTGCATTTTGTGCTAGGGCTAAGAGGTGGTGGCTTTGGGAAAAAAGTGTTTCCTCAAGAATGTTGATTTCTGGTGTTGGCACTGCTATCTGTAATAAATGCACTTATTTTGGGTATCTTTATCACAGCTTTTACTGTGATTTTTTTCTTAATCGCTAAACACTTTTCATATAATATTTTGGCCAAAATGCATTCATATGAAATTCAAATTTGTTTCAAGATTTGGAATGCAGAATAATATTTTAAACTGTTGAATGTATAATTTTTTTTTCAGATTTATTGGAAATTGTTTCTTTTTTGAGGGGGGGGTCAAATAAAATTTGTAAAGTTTTGCTGGTTGTGTTGTCAGGAAAAAGTATATTTGATTTCGTAATTTGAAGAATTTGAATAAAGTCAAATGCACAGCAAGCTATAGTTAAGTACTGCAAGTACAGTAAATTGCTTATAAATTTGAATTTTCAAACAAGTTATAATCTACTAAAGATGAGACTGTGAGCTTTCATCATCAATTTTTAAAGATGATATTTCATGCAAAATAAATGAAGAAAATTTTGGTACAAAAAAGTGCAATTATTAGTATTGAACACACTTAACTCTGCTGGTCATCTATGTGAATTTAAAATATATGGCATTGTTTCTATACAGTATTTGAGCTGTAACCCAATTTATAATTATATTTATATTAATATTACATTTTGGACACATCCTTTCAAATGGATAGGGAATAAAATTAGAAATGTTTAAGCAAGGTGCACATGTACATTTTTTATACAATGTATTAGATTATTCTAAAATCTTGAGACAAACTTAGAAAAAGGGGTACAGCTCATGAAAGCTTTCTTTTTCTCTGTATAAAAATGTGTTCTGACTGACACTCGAGAGGTACAAATACATACAAAAAGAGACTTGAAAAGGAAAAATATTATTTACTTACGGCATCATTGTTAAGTGCTTATTTACTGCAATGTTAATGATAAATGTTGAAAATTATGTTCACTCAATGGCATAATTTTCATAGTGATTGAAACATAGTTGGAGTGATTAGCGAACAGTTTCAAAGATTCCACACGAAAAATGTTTTGCAAATGGTTGATTACCCTCTGCACATACTATTTTGACAATGCTTCTTGAAGCAGAATATATTATCATTGAACTTTCCAGCTCATTTGCTGTTCACAAATGAGAATTTTTACGCTCCAGGTTTTCAAATTGCATGGCAATAGAAAATCCCCATGGTACATGTCTACATTGCATTCTTTGTATGGATGATCATCATATCTGGAAAGACAGCCTCTCATGAGCCAATACCTTCCTTTGAAGATTCTTCCATAATGACCTCTTGTTTACTTTTGTTCTCTTAAGTTTTCTCGCTTATAATCCCAAAATTTGATTTCACCGAGTCTGCCCATCTCAACCTTGGTTTTCCACGCTTCTTAATCCCAGTGACTTTGAACTACAATACCTTTTTAACAACATTATCATCTGGTATGTGAATTATATGGGCTATCCAATTCATTCTATATAATTCAAAATTGTATGTTCTCCAGCTATTGTTTTCATTTACACCTCCAAACATAGTTTGAAGTATTTTTCTCTCAAATGATGCCATTCAATTTTCTTCCAATTTTTATGAATATTATGAAAAATTTCCTCATATGGCCATATCCCTCACTAACATGATCTGATGTTTGTTAATGTATTTTCTTGTGTGGTGAACTTTTAGTAGAATTTGTGCTAGATGTTCTCATTGCCATTTACAATCAAATGTGTTTTCTGCACAATCCATTTCAGTATAGATGTCTGCAGTTTTTTAATTATGCTATGAAGTGCAATAGATGGGTGTGGTGGACCAGTCCAATGATTCTCAGTTGTCAGATTTATTAAACCTTGATTACTTCTTGTGGAGTCATCTGAAAGATCATCTATGACTCTGCCAAGAAACTCATTGCTCGACTGTTCGCCTATTGTTCTTAATTAATGTTATTGTTGCTGTAATTGTGTGAGAAATACTTGGCATTTTTTAAAACATTTCACCAATCTCTCCATCAACTTTGCCAAGCTTAAGTTAATATCGGTGGTTATAATCTTGAGCATATCTATCGTGAACATTGCTGTAAAAAAGCATTTTGCAATATTTTAAAGAAATAAGTATTATTTCTTCTTTTGGTTTGTGTACCTAATTATTTTTGTATTTAAAAAAAACCTTTTTATATAAGCAAATTTTTAAGAGGTATGGCAGCTCATTAAAAGTTTTTACCTCATGATTATATATAGAATTGTCTGACATTTAAGCAATAGGCCTCACTCATATTGTCTTGTAAATTAGTCTTGATATTTTTCATTTGATCAAAAACGAATCTAGGATAACTTCTATGGTTGTTTGACTTCAATGTTTTTAATTTCATTTAAAAGGTTGTAAGATCATCAGTTTATTTTTGGCATAAAATGTAATATTGTTTCACTGGATAATAAATCATATCTGATCCCCCTTCTGTAACTATAGTTTTGTATGGTAAAAATTCTGTAGTAGAAAGTATTGATTAAAAACATGCTTTTGGGATCATGTGGTTGAAGTTGATCTAAAGGAATTAAAATATATAAATTTAATTCATTAATTTATCATTGATATATCTTTACTATGCATAGTCTCAAACTTGAGTATAACATAACTTATTTCTAACAATCTAAATTTGTATGCAATCTAATTTTTCCATTTTGCATTTAATTCCAATTATTCAATGCATTTTTAATTTTGTATAAAAAAGAGTTCCTTTTGCTGCTTTAAAAAATTGTTTGGATTTTTCATAGTTAACTTCTAAAATGCAATTTGTTTTTGACGTTGTATTTCCATACATGGTAAAGCAAAGTTTGATTCTTAATTATTACAAATCTTCTAATCACATTTTAAATAATGCTTGTTAAGTTTTCCTGAATAAAAGGGCAAATATCTCTTTAACATTTATTTAATTTTTTTTGCCGATTATTAATAATGTGACATCCCCCCTTTCCGTATAGAGTTAATCCTATTAAGTCATTTGAGAACTTAATTGAAATATTTTTAATCTCCCTTAGAAAGCGTACATTACTAGTATTTTGCTATGTAAGTAAGGCAATCTTGAAAGAAAGTTAAACATTTTGTTGTATTTCATACATATCAAATAATACTTCTTTTGTGCTTATTCTTGCCATTTAAAGGCTGAAAATCATGAAGCATTAGTTTTTTTTCTTCCTATGTGTGACTCTTAATCACATGATTTTCATTTTATAGAAAAAGGGAGTCCAACAGCTACCTCTTCTGATGAGGAGGTTCAATGTGAAGGCTTGTTAGGACGAAAGCAAGAATGGGAGTCCACAACTAAAAGAGCCAGCAGTCGGTAAGTTATTCATTTTCATCAATGTCAAAAACTAGTGTGCATTTTTCTCCTTTTATTTTCATGAATTGGTTTTTCATTATGTTTTTAAATTAAAGGTTATGTATTTTTAATCAGATACATAACTGAAGCTAAATTTTGGATTTTGCAAAAGTTATTTTACTCTGAACACACTGACTTATTTGACTCTGATTCTTTATACACTGTTTAAAATTTTTTTTTTTGCAGTATTTAATTTTTAAAGTTCATCTTAACATTTTTAATTGATATTCTTGGAACATGCAAAAAAGTTCAAGTATATTCTGTAATTATAACTAAAGGATTATAGTTTACTTAAACATTATATTTCGTGAGATCCGTATCTATCTCTTAAATCCATTAATATAATCAAGTTGAAGTAATTTCAAATTATTTTCTTTATAGATCTTGGGATAAAATGTATATTGTTTTACAAGGAAGTAAATTATTTGCTTACAAAGATCAGAGGCATTACAAACAAGTAAGTTTCGTACGATTGCATTTTTTTTTTTTTTTTACAGTACTATAAACCTTTCAATGGCTTCTAAGTCTTTTTATTTGTTACATTTATATATTTTTCTTAAATCTAGGAGCCTGAAAATTACTATCGAAATGAAGTACCCATTGATCTAAGAGGAGCAACAGCACAAGTTCCTTTAGACTACACAAAGAGGAAGCATGTGTTCCGTCTTAAGTAAGTTCTGTTTCATTAGAATGTATTATTATACACACACACACAAATATGTATAAAAATATTTTCACATTCAGTAGATTATTGAAATATGTGCTAATTTTTGAAAGAGCTATTTCTATTGCTCATTTTCCTAATTTGGGGATATGTTATTAATATCTTTGTTATTGGTAAGCATTAAGATGAATACATTAATGTGTGTAATACATATGCAGCAGTTAAAATCCCTCAATTAATTTCTGCATGTAATATAGTTCCAGATGACAAACTGCCATATACACTCAGGAACATTGAAAATAGCGACCCAAGAAGGATGCTAAGTACAATCGTGAAACTTTGCCAATAAGTACAGCGTAATGTGATATGCAAATGATCCAAGTTTTGTGCCAATATGCATGCTCATACATGCCGAGGTGGCGCTACAATCAGGAAGAGGGTGCTATATAAGCCAGCGCAAATTCAAAGATTCATAAACGTGACGATTACCCGCCGATTGTAGGAAGACTGGTAAGCGAAGCATGCCAGGTAAACGTGCTGGAAGACATTTCTCACAGTTAAGCAAGTTTGAGAGAGGCCTAATCATCGGGATGAAAACTACAGGCTGGTCAATGCGCTGTGTTGCTGGCCAGGTGGATCGTTCGGAGTGTGCCGTTAGAAATTGTTGGGAACAGTGGACACGAGCACCCACGCGCGGAAAACCGGGACCAGGAAGACCACGAGGAAGTCTGGAGCGACCAGGAAGACCACGAGGAGAGAGGATCGAAGGATCATGCGCCAAGCACTTGTGGACCCCACAGTGACCCGTTCAACGATACGAGTAGGCGTAGCAATTGTTCCACAAACAATTTCCAGACACCTTGCAGAAGCAAATCTTAAATCCAAGCGTCCTTTCCGTGCACTCCCTTTAACACCGGAACATCGGCAACTGCGTCTACAGTGGTGCCAAGCCAGATCAATGTGGAATGTCACAGATTGGCAAAAGGTTGTGTTTAGTGATGAATCCCGGTTTGTTTTGGGGACAGATGATAACCGTGTACAGGTGTGGAGGCACCCTGGTGAGCGGTACAATTCCCTCACACTGTTCTACGTCACACTGCCCGCACAGCTGGTGTAATGGCCTGGGGGACCATAGCCTATGATAACCGGTCCCCTTTATTTGTGATGCATGGCACCTTAACGGGCCAACGTTGCATTGATGATATTCTTCGACCCCATGTAGGACCTTTCCTAAATGGTCTCCCAGGGGCAATTTTCCAGCAAGATAATGCTCATCCGCATACAGCAAGAGTTGCTCAAGACTTCCTACGTCATTTTCAGACTCTTCCATTGTCGGCCCACTCCCCCGATTTGTCCCCTGTAGAGCACGTGTGGGATCAGTACATGATTTAGAGTTGGCTGTTCAAGATTTGTGGGCCCATCTGCCTCAGGACAACATAAAGTGTCTAATCAACTCGATGCTGGACCGTGTGGTGGCATGTATTGCAGCTGGAGGTGGTCGAACACGCTATTGAAGTTGCCCAGTATTTGTGTCTTTGCACACCCTGTATTCGTTTGTCTTGTTTTTGAGATCAGGTGAATCTCTCATCTGTGTAATTATGTGTATTAAATTTCATTTCAATCCGATGCTTTCTTCTTCGGTCACTATTTTCAATGTTCGTGAGTGTATAATCAATCATTTGGTTATTAATACAAAAAACTTGTTACTTAAGTCTTGAATTGCTCAAAGGCATCAGCTTTATTTTAAAATCCTGAATGTTCAATATGTATATATTCATTATACATATTATATTTAGCAAAATATTTCTCCAGTGATAAAAAGAATTCAGTGTCTGATTATTTTAATTTTTAATAAATTATAATAAGAGTTGGATGAAATTAAAATTAATATTCTCATTGGGGAAATTTTGGAACATATTTTGATTTTAATTATTTTATGATAGTTGTATAATGTTTCCTTATTTATTCTTTTTATCTTTTTCCCATGTAATATATGTTTGAGGATTGTTGTTTTTATAATTTTTATTAATCTCAATTGTATTTGTTGTAGGCTATCTAATGGAGCGGAATATCTTTTCCAAGCCAAGGATGATGTAAGTTTTATTTAACATTAAAAGAAAATTGTTCATTGTGAAGCTATTTTTTCTTGGTTAATGTAATAAAATTGTAAAAATATATGTAATCATTACTAAATGCATTTAAAAAATCATAATAAAAACTATGAGGGTTAAAAGATTAAGATCTAAATTACTGATATTCTAATTATTACATGATCTATTAGATTTTTATTTAGTTAGACATTTTAGTATAATGGAAATTTAACTGGTAAGAACTGTATGGAATTTTTAAAACGATTAGCTAATACTTTTACTGTTCTAGTTATATTGGTTACATAATTATATCTTAATATTATTTTAATTGCATAAATTTTTTAAGTAAAATCTACAAATTTGTTTTACAGGATGAAATGAATTTATGGCTTCAGAAACTTCAAGCAGCTATTGGAAGTGAAGGATCAGCTGGGCCATCTCGTTCACAGACACTGCCTGCTGGTGACAAGAAAGATGAACACAAAAAACGTGGCTTTTTTACTCTTAAAAAGAAGTAATTAAAATTCACACAAGAGAGAAAAAAAAATGCTTAAAATGTATAAGACTTTGCATGTCAGAAGTCACCCCTAAACATTCCTTCTGACTTCTTCCGTAGAACTGCTTCGATGCAGACAACTTCCTCATCTTCAATCATTCCTTTTTCTGGACTGTGTAAAAGTAGCTTGGGAAGAAGCTGGTTGTAGACAATGAATGTTTCTGCTCTAAGCAAAACAATCTTTTGACTACTTTGTATACAAATAATAGTGTTCTAAAAGTAATATTTCTTGACTTTTATTCTGATCTTGCTTTTTTGCATTTACTCTGTTCACTTCGTGTTTACTGTTGAACCATTATATCATCAGAGTTTAGTTGTCTGCACCTTGAAGTCATCTGTTTTGCAAGGATTTGTCCGAAATGTAAATAAAAGCAGAGTGAAAAGAGCTGACAATTTTTGCTTTGAATAGTTTACACTTAACAATCCATGTAAAATGACAATGAAGCAGTTAAGTTAAAAAATTTATGAATAGTTAGTGATTTTGTAGTTTATTCATTTTTCATTGTTATTTCTAGTTAAATTTATTCAAACTCGGTGTATTTGTCCCATTATTGTTCCTTTGATATTGCCATTTTTCTCATCTTGTCTTAAAAAAAAAAATTTTTTTTAAAGTGTCAGAAATTTAAATCTTGAAATAAATTATATTGTTATTGCTTGTGTTCCTTATCATGGTTTAATTAGCACTGGTCTTTTAATGGTCATTTTATTGTTCTTTTTATTGCTATAGTTTTATATTTTGATCATATTTGTCTTTACTTGAAATGCTAAGCTTTATATATTTTTTATTTTAAAAAAGAAAAAAAAAATGTAAAAAAAATATAGATGTACTTTAAATGCTTTTGGCAGCTTACAGTGTTTTATTGTACACATACTTTAAAGAATAAAGTTAAATTATGTGAGTTTTGTCTGTATTTTACTTCCAATCAATGTATGTTATCAAACTGAATGTATAAAATCAAACTAACAATGTATAAAATCAAAATGGTTTTATTAAAACAAAAAGAAAAATATGTATTTTAAATTTTTTATTTCAAATAAATGAGTTATATTAACATTGCACTGTAAAATAACACAAAGAGGTATTAGCAGAATGCCCAAGAGAATCGAGCTCACTCCTGAAAAGGTCTCCAAACTGATCCCCTGGGAAAAAGGGGTATTGGCAACAAACCTTGTAATCTTAAACCTCAAGCAAATGATGAGGAGGATTCAATGTAGTGATTCAAAAAGAAAAAAAAATATTGCATGAAAAAAACTGCAGTAAAAATCATAATCCGGTAGATAAAGGGGTAATGTTTGACATCTTGCTTAAAGTAGTGGCATCTTGCAGTTTTCGTTCTAGTGAATGGATAGTAATAAACTTGGTATTTTTATAAAGCTAATAAGATGGACTATAAAAAAAATGGTCAATTTTTGGCAAAATTCACAATTTTAGGGTAGTTTGATACGTTAAGGTATTGTTTTGACTAAGTTCCCCACCTGGTCACTTTATTTCCGAAATATTTTCTATAAACATGCTACATTTTTCTCCAGTGAACAACTTAGTGGTTTTAATTGCTGTGTTGTACAACTTAAAATGGTTTATACATGTAAATGAGCAGAATATAAAGTGAAATGAGTATCTGTGATCTCTATTGAAGGAAGTTGAAACTGATCAAGCTAGGGAAGAACCTGCGGGAAAAAAATGCAAAAGTAAATTTGAAAAAAAAAAAATCGATGAACATGAAATGTTTGAGTTGAAAGGAAAGTTTTCAAATGCTGCCTAAAAAAATCCATCAAGAAAGATATGAAGCCCCAAGTGTACACAAGACACGCTGCACCCTGTCAAAAAGGCACGGGCAATAAAAAGTTCAACTTTCTGTTAAAAATCATCTAAGAACAATTAAACTACAATAACTTGTGTCTGGGAATTATGTCATTTTAGTTCAGTTAGATTGGATTTTTTTTCAAATTATGAAAGAAAAATTGAAAAGTCCTTAAAATAAGGAAAGTATACTTTCTCATAATTAAATTATTCACTGTAATTACGATTTTTATAGTGTACAATAAAAATAATTAATAAATTATTATTTAAAAAAACTAAAAAACACGCTTTTATGTCAAATCGAAATATAAAGTAAAAAAAAAAAAATTCTTAATATAAGAATTAAATGACTAACGAGAAAATTAATGTCATTGGGGTAAAAGCATGGGGGGCTCTATATTAATTGTTATTGTTACGAATTTTGTGTAAATAATTTGTATTTGGATGTGTAATGCCTTAATCTTACTCTAAATTAGATTTAGTTTACGTTAAAATTGTAATATTCACAAGCAACGCCGTCCCTTACGTTAAAATGGCGATTCAATGGGAACTTGGCGATAGAGCAAAGTTGGCGTCATTTTTGGTGACCAATCGGGTGACTTGGCGAGTTCGTGACCCTATGGATACTTCTAGAAATTGGTAGAGAAATCCACTAATTTCAAGACCTATGACGCAAGCGGGTCTTTCTCGAATTATCCGTGAGGGATATAAATAGTGAGATGTTCGCCAAAAGTCATTCAGTCTGGTTTTGAATTAAAATTTTAGTACAATTTCTAGATAAATGCATCTAATTTGTTTTAGTAATACTTTTACTAATATAAGTTAATTACTTTTTTCTCCAATTCCCTTGAAATTTTACAAAAGTATTGCTAAAATTTTACTTATAATTGTGATTTTTCAGAAATTTAGGCAGAGCTATTTTTATAGAGCTATGATTCTATGCCGCCGGCTCTACCCCTCTGGAAGGCGAGTCGACAGGTACCTGAGATATTTTTCACACACATACAGCCAAACGCAAACAACTGCTTCCAGCAATCCCCTCCGTATACACATTATTTATACTGGCAATTATTATTTCTAATTTGTAAATACTTTTAAAAAAACAAAAATGGGCATTAATCAAGTGAAAGTCAACCATCTATCTTGCCTGATAGGAGATTAAGATCTCGGTATGAGATCAGGCGCTCCAGTCCTACAAATTCAACACCTCTGGTTTTGACTAGCGATCAATTAGTATTGCTCTGATTGTTGAAGCGAATAGTGATTACTTCGGTTGTTGAAAGAGCGATTGCCTCTGAATAACTTTTTACTTACGTGTATTTTAGACACCGATAATTGTCCGAGTGTTGTTGAAGGGTGTGAAGACCTGAGATTTATTTTATGAATATTGCTGCTAAATCCTGTATTTAAAGGATTGGATTTTCTACAATAAATTCTCATCGCTCTTAAAGAACTGTCTTGTTCTTTGCGACTGATCTGCATAAAATCCTCGAGCCCGGATCAACGTAACAATATAATTTTTTACTAGTTCTGTTCCGAAATGCTGAGTTAGTGTAAAAATGTAGTACAAAGCACCCCACATGCTTTCACCCCAACAGGGGCGTAGCTACCTACCGCCGTATCAATGATACGGGGGAGCCAACACGTGTAGCAAAAAGTCGTAAAATGTTATCATTAGTCTTATTTAACATAATTCCTTTTTACTCTTAAAAAATCGTCTATCACTGGTTTCAAATGATTAAAATTTTTTCATGAACTTTACATCTTTGTTCCCACAATAAGAAATACTTAAAAGCAGATGTCGTTTTACTCAAAATAATCAGAAAACAAGGAGTGGTATATACTCGGAAAGGCGACTGAAAAATTCCTGTTTAAAGTCCTCGTCAAAAAGATCTGTTGAAGTAAAATGCAGATAACGTTTAGAATGGAAAAGAATGTTGGTTGCTTGTAAATGACAATATCCCTTCGTCTGTTGATTAATTTACTGTAGGTACCAAAGCTACACGAAGGTTTTGCACTTATTTGGAAGTTTGTCTAGAGTGCAATGAAAGTGAGTAATGAATTTCATTTATCTCTACTATTTTTTTTTATTTGTATAACGTCCAAGAAACCAAATGTGCATTCATGGTCAGCAAGGGTTCGAAAGCTGTCTCTTTCTGAGAAAAGGTAGGGCGAAAGCGAACAAAGCGCTTTTTTGACGAGTTAGCAGAAGATCAAAAAGTTTCAGTCCTAAAATCGTCTCTCAAAGTTAGTGTATATTATTGTTGTCTAGATGTGTTGATATCCCAAACCCGACGTGGCCGCGGTAGCCGAGTGGTATAGGTATCGGACCGTGGCTTGCCTTGTCACGAGCTCGAGCCCAGTACCACTAAAGACCCGCCGTGTAGGGTAGCGATGACCGTTAAATCTCTCGAGAGCTGAAACGTCCTCCCGTTGGTGTGGTAGTTAGGAGAGGGGATGCCAGCTCAGGTGTCGTCCACGTCACTTGACCAGGGTTCAAAATTACGTGGTCCGTCGCCAAAAGCCCTCGTGTAGCTGAACAGTGCGACGTTAATATTCAATCAATCAATCCCAAACCCGACGACGATTTCGGAGCCTACATGATCTCAGTAATATTTTCAAAATATTACAGCCACATAAACTCTTATCCTTTTCAAATAAAGAAATAAAAGGGCAGGCCACAAAACTAGCTAATGAATACAATAAGGACATAACACCCAGTATCTATGAACAATTAATTTCTGTATAAGGTTGTTTAAAATCCATTCAATCAAAGAGTTGGCAGAATTACTACTAATTGAAATAAGCTCGCTTTTTAACTCTTCAAGTTTCAGCTGAAAGAGAAGCTTCTCTAAACTAAAAATTATTAAAAACTGTCTTAGAACTTCTATAGGGCAAGACCGGTTATCAGACAGCAACATTGTCGATAGAAACTGAAGAACTGGAAAAATTAAAATCCTCTTCTACTATGGAAATTATCATAAATGTATTTGCAGAAAAAAAATCGAGAAAAGTACCTATTAAGCACTAAAGTACCTGATTCTCTTTATTAATAGTTTTTTTTACGTATATCAATGTGTAATTATTTAAACTTTTAAATAAATTTTGTTTATGTGATAATTTTCATTTTTAAAAAAGGAGCCCCCTTAGGAATTTTGATACGGGGACCGCTCAGGCCTAGCTACGCCAGTGCCCCCCAATGATATAAATTTTCACGTTAATCATTTTATTCTTATATAAAGAATGATTTTTTACTTTTTAGTTCGCTCTCTATATATACAATAAAAGCATACATTTTTAGTTTTTTTAAACTATTCATCATTGAATTAATCTTTAATGGGTCATTTTGTAGAATCTGGAATACACCCCCATTGGCATCCTATCAGTGCATCGATACGGCCTGGTTTTGCAAAATGTAGGATCAGCCAACTAAAGGAAATCTGAAAGAGCTAAGTTTGAAATTTTTCATGCAAAAGAAGATGTCAAGTCAATGATATTTTTCACCAGTGGTGTAGCGTGGGCTTTCCCGCCTGGGTCTGACCGGAAATTCGTCGCGCCTCTATTTTAATTATTAGTCAAGAAAATTAGTAAAAGTAAAAAAGCAGCTTTAAATTACTCTATTAATTAAAAATGCACTTTTCGTGTTTTTTTCATATAGCAAAATTTTTTATACAATTGTCAATATCAATACGTATGTCATGTTCAATTGGCAGAATAGCGAAATTTGTTAACCTTAACTTGGACATAGCCAATCTGAGATAGTTTTTGATTATTTTTAGCTTAGAGAAGCTTCTCTCGCAACTGGAATTGCTGATGACAGATGTTAAAAAAATTCTCAACATTATGACAATGTTTGGTAAACCCATCTTCAAGTTTGGACTCAAAAATATATTTTAATAAACCCAGAGAGCCAGACCTCACGAGTTCTTTTTCACAGACTGGGTCTGTTGCAGCTACGAAAGCTTGTAGACGCGCTCGGTTAAAGTGTAGTATAGGGGGGGGGGGCACTTGGCGCAGTCCTTTTTTTGGCGACTGAAAGCGGTTGCCAAGATACTTTTTTCGTAATTATTTATTATTTATTTTAGAATTAAATCGACATCTCACCATGACATTTAGGTTAAAATCGCCAAATCCGAAGAAAAATTTCTAAATCTGATGTGGCCCCCCTATATGAGCCACGCGCTCAAGTTGGAATTCTTGATTAATGTCTTGAGGAGCTTGTTTTAAGGGGGTCACTTCACGCAGCATTTTCCCTATCTCCGTAATGTTAAAAATGACCAAGTTTAAGGAACATTTTTTAAAAATTGGCTGGTTGTACAGTCATGAATTTTTTTTTGTGTATTCATTGTATTGTTTTTATTATTTTAATGGGAGCATTTTTAAAAATTTTGATTAGTTTTTTTTTAAAAAATTCATATGTGGAGTACCACGTCAAAAATTTTAAAACGATGAAAATTCTTGTACATTTTAATCCATAAATATTTTTTGAATAATTTTTTTGACAAAATCTCTCATTAAAATATTTATTTGTATAGTGTTAACATATGTGCAAAGTTTCAAGGCTGTAAAATAAGTAGTTTTTTCAAAAATGTTCCTTTTGTGTTGAAATTTACACTTTTGAGAAATAGTGATTTAAAGTACAAACTTACTATTAACTAATGCATACCAGAACTATAACTTGGATTGTTAGTGTCATCTGCAAGATCATCTTCTTGCCTATATTTTAATTGTTTGTTTTTAATTCTGGCTTCTTTGGTTCATTGTAAAACTGACTATTCTGCTTTCCTAATACACGAATGATCTACTTTTTTGCAATGCTCGACATTGGTAAAATTCAGGTGTTGAATGTTTAATACATCTAAAACTTTCAATTTGGTAATGAAGCTTTGATTATATAAGTATATAGCTTCATGTACTATAGTTTTTGAAGTTCCTAATTGCAACAAATACAGTTTTTGGAATTATACACCAAAAACTATTTCCGCTTTCACTAATATTTTGAGTTTTATCAAGCAAGCATCCAGATAAATGTTCAAGATTAGTGACCTCTAAATACTTTGTTTATGTAATTCTCCTAATTACAATAGGTAAGTCGTGTTTATGCTTGTATGTGTAACCTTTCAGTATGTGGACGTATTAAATCTACACCACAAGTCACATCCCATGGGGCATAAACCGTGTCGTAGATTCAAACCTGTGAACATTTTATCAAAAATTATAGCCCATATAGCTTGCCTTATGGCTGACAAATTTTCCCAAGTTGTTTTGAACAGCCAAAACATAGCAACTTTGCAATTTGTTTATTTCAGCATCTGTCAAGCCATTACGGCATCCTAGAGATTTTTTGTCTTTAAGCTTTCTGTCTTTTAATTTTTATTTTAAGGCCCTAAGTCATGTCCCCATCATTTTCTCAACATGATTAACACATTCTAATTGTTCAATATTCACATATCTTTAGATTCTAAAACTGATTTGTATGCTTTAGAGTTCCCATATAGTCCAAATATTGTGTATATCATAAATTGTGTAATGTCTGCGAGTGATGAGAGATACAAAAAAAAAGTGCACCTCTTCAACTTCCATTCCCCTACTATTTTCAATGTAACTTACCGAACACTCATTGCTATGTACATCACTGTTAAAATTACACAAACATTTCTGCGATAATATTTTAGCATCAACAACTTTCCCAGTGTTTAAACTAACTGCCGTAACAACACCATTTAGAAATATATAGCTTACTTTTAGCCAGGTACCATTGATAGCCACTGGTACATTTGGTTATCCATTATTAAATATTGTTTCGGCAGCAGCTAAAGCCATAGACACTTTGGTTACTTTCTCTGTCACATTATTTAATGTATGCATGGAATCACAAACCACTATGGTGTAAGTGACAAATGCATAACTCCGCAAAATATTTTTGCAACTGCTACTTTTTAAATAGACCTCATAGCATATGAAATTCTATTGTGTCCACATCATATAATTTTGTATCTTTTTTGATTAACTACTGTTTTAGAAAACCTGGTAATAAGAAATGTTTGAATAAGACCACAAAAGTTACAACATATTAACAATTTTGTAGCCAAACCCTAGATTTGGTGACCAAAATTTATGTGAATACCTTGGTTTTTACATTAATTTTATGTAATTAATGTTGTTTCAAAGCACAAAAGAACAGTATAATGTCAGGAATTTCACAGAAACATTCAAATGAATCTAAAAAAGAAACATACTCTTTATTAAACTTACCTAACTTAGATTATAAAGCTGATTTATTTATGTTGAAATTGTCTGACTTATGAACATTTAAATCCATAAAAGTTTGGAATGTTGTACATTTCTTTCCAAACTCTTTCGTTTTTTAAACATTTTATTACTTAACCGAGTTTAAAAAACGTTTTGTAAATGTTTTATTAATGTTTTTAATGGAAAACACTATTGAAAACGATCGCAGAAATCCGTTGCATTTAAGGAGGTAAAAAATAGGCTGTAAGTAAACAAACATCTATAACTATTCACTTCACTTCTTTCCTGGATAAGCTGCTGATCAAAATACGCTGATATACGCTGATATTTATAAGGGAACTGGAATCTAGGCAGATTCCTCCGTCCCTGATCTGGGTTGACCGGTGAATTGCGTTGTTGGCTTGGATTGGGTGGAGAGGAGGTGTGGCCAATAGATG
Source organism: Trichonephila clavipes (assembly GCA_019973935.1). Classification (NCBI taxonomy): domain Eukaryota; kingdom Metazoa; phylum Arthropoda; class Arachnida; order Araneae; family Nephilidae; genus Trichonephila; species Trichonephila clavipes. Next base: position 916,330 of record BMAU01019275.1, read on the forward strand.
GAGGGACCAATGGCGTGAAGGCGCACATCGTCGGTAGTGGAGGAACGATCCGGTTGGTTTGTGAGCTCAGGACTTTGGATATTTAGAAGATATTGCAAATAAAAATAAAAATAGCTATTAAAACGTGCCCGAAAGAAAGAAAAAGTTAGAATCTTGGAATTAGGTGGGGAAAATATGTATTTTAAAAGAATTGGGCTGAAGGTAGATTAAAAAATCTACTCCCAGACCGCTTCCAATAACATACATAATTGCTTTTGAAAATCTTTTGTTTTCTTGAGTTCTGGCATTATTTGCTTAAGTTTAGGGAATTGTTTAAAAATATTGGAGACAATTTTGAATAAGGCTATTAAATCTTGGATATCAGATGAATTAATTTCATCTGTAGGTGGGGTAGGACGATGACTTTGTCTTTCTGCGTTGTTACTATTTGTATTAGGGGGTTGGGGGTCGGCATTTTTTGGTTTTCCAGAAACCATGCTGGCGAAGGAAATTCCTTCCACAACATTTTTGCTGGTAAAGACATTTTTATTTCTGTTTACAATGGGGTTGCCTAGTCTGGGTTTGGGGAATTTAGGGCATTTTGTGTAACAGGCAGTATGCCCGTACGTTTCGCAGTTAATGCAAAAGGGGTTGTCTTGTCTCTCTTTAATATCGCAGTTTTGAGTTAGATGTTCTTTTCCACACTTCAAACATCTAGGGGGCATATGGCAATTGGCTGCTTGCTGATCAAAATAAATTCTTTTAATCAATTTAAACCATTTGATAAGGCTGAAAAGTAGCATGTGTCTTTTGTTTTGATTTGAGAGGGCGTGGCAATCAGCGGTTTTGGGGTTTGACAGATGTAAACAACTTTTTAAAAAAAATATTAAAAATACTTCTAATTAAGCTAGAGCAAAACTTTAAACTGCATTAGAAAGAAAAAGATTGGTATTTTATGTTTCAATCAAAATTGAAAAATCGATTATTTAATGGATTTTCGTGAAGTGACCCCCTTAAGTTAAATTCGTCCATGTTAAATATCACTTCAGGCCCTAAAAAAGCATATTTTTGTGCTAGACTCTGCAACCGGTGGAATCCTTCTCGAATTTGAGCAGTCACTCTGTCTATTGAAGAAAACATTGTTCGCCTCAAGTCATCTTCGTACCGTAATTGAACGTCTTTACTTCCGTCGCCAAATATATGCTTCATTCTGATTAGTCTTGGAGGCTCAAAAGAAATTTCAAGCTTTTCACATAAACTTTTAGCACATACTAAAGGGTCATCTACGAATTCCTTTAGTTTTGCTTCTAATACGGTTTGTAAAGCAAGCATTTTTTTAGCACATTGATGGATATTTAGTCCCTCTGTTTGCAAATAATTTTGAACATCATTGACTTCTCCCAGTACGAGTTACCAGAAGCCTAAGTAACATAAAAGCGAATGCGATTGCATAGTGACTAATAAACTTCCCGCATCTGTGCGTGTATTAAAACTTTCACTCTTTTCCGTCAGTTTCGTAGGGTGGGCACGATTTGGAGTTTGAAACATTTTTTGAATTTAAATATCACGGTGCTTGCCGCCGCCCATTTTCGTATCCCACCCGGAGCCATGGCCTCCTCGGCACCCCCATGCAATGCCACTGTTTTTCACTAAAAATAGCTCAATATTCTCTCTGAAACTTGCATCAGCTTTAGACATAAAAGTACACTTTTTGGATTGAGGAGTTAGTGAGAAATTATTTAATCCAGTGACCTTTTAATCAATTCTCAGCTGTTTTGGTAAAATGAAGCAATAAATGACGTTTCATTCCATAGATCCGACAAGAGAATTTAGAAAAACAGACTATGTCCGAGTTTAGCGGTTAGAACAGTACTTCTCAAACTTTCCATGTTTTCGACCCAATTTTCAGTTATAATTTTCATCATGATCCCCTCATACAATAATGTAATGAATGCAATAATAATGCACTTTGACACTAAAGCTACAATGCGACTTAAATATTATAAACTGCAAATATTATCAATTTATTTATTATATTTTGTATGTGACAAGCCCATGGAAGTCACTAGTAATTACTTAACTTTTTTAAAATTTAATATTGATGTATCAATTATTAAATACTTTTTGCCTCATTGATACATTTATAAGTATCTTATATCAGCGCGTAAATATGTACTTTATTTTTCATCATCTGAGAATGTATTTTGTTTTGCTTCCTTTCGGTAAATGAATAATTATTTTAATCTTTTATTTTTGGACTTTTTGATATGCTCGTCCCCCTCCCCTCACGTAGAGTTTTCATGACCTCCTCCCTCAAGGGAGGTGAGCCCCACAGTTTTTGAAACGCTGGGTTAGAACACAAATTTTTCTTTTTCACATGCATGGGTCTTTTCTTTTATTTCCATTTTCAGAAAAACTAGACAGCTGTTTATATTATGGTAAGAAATTGCTGACGCAAACGTTTTTGCTTTTATTGGGTTGTAATTTAATCTTTTAGTTGCCAAATTTTTTGAAATGGGATCTTGAAGTGGAAAATGGAATTAGTCGCCAAATATGGAAACGGTAGAATGAATTATTTACCAAATGTGGAAATCGTTACTCCTGATGATCCTGATCAGGACTATCGAACAAAATTATGAAATCATCTGTCCTTGACATTTCGAATTACATTTCGGTACAACATTTCGAATTAATCTGACCTTTTAAAGCGGGTAAATATCAAGTTCAAAGATTCCGTTACATACAAGGTAAACTTCAGTTCAGGTTTTGTGGGATATAGAGCAACAAAGGCTATTATACCCTGAAAAAACTAACAAAGGTAAACTTATAAAAGGAGTGGATCAAGACAGCGCTCTGCAACCAGTTAGATTTTTTTTTAATGCAGTGCTGGCGCCATCTGTTACAAAATATGGAAACTAAAATAATTGATTGCCTTGCTATTTTGGTATCCCTGTATTAGTCGAACGATTTTTGCGGAAGTGCTTTTGCATTTTATTTACATTTTTAATAATTTTTACTTTTGGTTTCTTGTTTTTTTTGCTTTATTTTGTTAATTGTTTGTTATCTTTCTTGTTATTATAATTAGTCAATCTGTTTTTTCATTTTCTGTAATCAATTTTTGCATACTTATTGTTTACTGAAATGAATGTGCATAGCAGAGACTTAATCTGCTCATTTTGTAATCAAGTCTTCACTCGCCCTTTCTGTTTGAAAAGGCATTTAAGGGGAGTTGGAAACCTCTCTTTCTCTATACTGACAATGTTAAAATGGCTGTTTTCGATGTACCTTTTCTCAAAATCTGTTTTATGTACATGCTTGAAATTTTTCATTCTATTAAAGTGCACCTCTCTCATTATACTAAAATAAGCTTTTAGCTAATTTTGAATTTTTTAATAAATTATGAAATATTTTATCAAAAATTGCGAAATTTGACCCATTTTTTACTTAAAAAATTTGTAAAAATTAAATTTTTGAGTTTTTTACAAAAAGCTCATTTTAGTATATATTAGACATCATTATAAATAATTCATAAAAAAATTACATACCTGTGAACTGTAGTTTCTCAGAAAAGGTACACGCACATTAAAATTTACATTTTGAGATAAATTGATTTTAATGTATACAGTGAGACTTCTAATCGACTAGGAAATAAAAAAATAAAAGGCTCAATTTAAAATAAAAGATACATGTTTTGGTTTATATTAGTCGTTACACTTTTAATCAAAAACAAAGTAATTTGTTTACAATTTTCGCCATTAAAATGAGCGTGGCCCAAATTCAATGATTATTTAAAAATACGTTTTAAGGGCTTCTAAATACCCTAGAAGTTAAAGTAAGGTATTTTTAGAAAGGTTAAAATCTATACATTTTGAAAATGTAAAAATCTCAAATTGTCACAAAAATAAGATTTTAGCTTTCCAACACCCCTTAAAAATATTCATGATCACCAACAGTGTGATGTAAATGAAGAGATTTTGAAGGAATTCAATACTTTCAGTGGTATGAATAGTTGCATTAAAAAAAACATTTAGTTCATAAATTTTCACTGTAGTAGACTGAATTTTATACATTTACGTATAAATGTTTTCTACTGAAGTTTACATAATTTTATATAAGTAAATGTAAACCTTCTTTTAATTAACATTATAGAATTTGTTACATGGAAAGAAGAAGAAGAAAACAAGACTATGTCAAAATATGTTAGACATCGAGGTTGTAAAACACTTCAAAATGGAGATATAGTGATGAATTATCACTGTTGTCGAAGTGGGACATACAAACCAAAAGGGAAAGGTCTCAAGAATTAAAATGTTATCTATAAAACAGAAATTTAAGCCCTAATTTTGATAAAATTATTATAAACAGTTCTGAACAAACAAAACACTAAATATGAAAAATTGAAAAAGATTCTTTATGCAAAGCTAAAGTGTAGATATTTTAATGAAATTTACATAATTAACCCTCTGACTGGATGACCCGCTAATTGAATTTCACTTCGAAAACGATCTACTTTTCCAAGCTAGCTTATCCGAAAATGTTCCGATAAATTTCGCGAACTGCTTCAAAAACGAATGGCAATTTAATGCCTTCCCCTGTTAAAACCGCAGGAGGTCCTAATTGGTTTTGCAGGGGATGATTTTATGGCTTTTCGGTCTATGTGTTCTTCGAAACGGGAGGTTTCTCATTCACAGCTGTGGCCTAGGGCGAGGATTGTGAAATGGACATTTTCTACACTTCACGGCCAACAGAGAGTTCACCCAATTTATTGCAAAAATATATTTCATATATTTGGAAAACTTGCTCAATTTCTGATCTAAAACCAATTAGGTTTTAAGAAATTTTAATTTTCTGAGTTTTGATTTTAAATTCGGTTTCATTTTAAAGCATTTTTGCATTCCTAGATTGAATTAATTAAAAATATTTTTTAACACTGTCCAATATTTCGTGTGAAACGGCAATTAACTACAATTTTAGTTTCTAAAATCATTTCTGTTTGCTCATGTTTTTGAGTTTTCTCACATTTACTTAATTAAGATTGATTTAAAGACCAATATATTTTTTGACACATAGTTTATATAATTTAAAAGCTTACTTTGTTTTCATTATTTTTTTTTCCTTTTGAAAAATGCCATGACCAAAATGTACGCAGGCTACTGTGATAAATAATACTTGAAAGGGATGGAGAATATGACTGAAAATGGTAAATCTAAAATTCAGCTTTTTCAGGTAATATTACAATTAGACTATAGAATACAAATGTTGCAGAATGAACTAAATATTTCCCTGATGTACCACAAACTACATTATAATAAATCTATTGTAGTTCTACATTGCAGTATTTGAAAGTCATGCTACAAAAACTTAAACTTGCTTAACTACCACGATGGGGAACTGAGAAAAAAATAGATATTGTTTACAAACTTGGTGATTTCTGGATTACGTTTGTATAACTACTAATTTCTATATAAATATTTTGCATTTAAAACTCTTGTGAATATATAAGGTTCTGATAAAAGTGAATAATTGATCAAATTAACAGTTATTATCAATGTTATGTCTTAGAATATTTTGAATTAAAAAGATATTTCAGTCATATTTATTTCAAGTAGAATTTTCATGTAGAGCATAAGTTGGATAGTAACAGATTGAAAATTTAAAGCTTTACAGGCAATGGAATTTTTTTTTTTTTTATGCCTTTACAAATTTTAAATATTTTTTTCTCAGATTTTTAATTTTGAAGATGAGAGTGTTTTCTAATCCCTAAGGCGTTTTTCCTGTTCAAGATAGAGTCTTGAAATATCTTGTAAATGTTCCCTTACATATGTTCTATAAAAGTTCATATGGATTTAGGTCTGAGAGCTCTAGTTATTTTTTAAAAATATCTTAATGTTAATATTTAAAAAAAAGTTGGGTTTTTTCCAGGTTTAGCCATAAAAATAATTATTAAAATTCAACAAAGAGATATATTTTAAATTTTATACTTTTTGTTTCCAATAATCTAAGAAATATTAATCACTTACAATAATTAAATATTTTTAATAATTTAACATTTTAGAAAAGTTTTAAAAATTTCAAAACTGTTCAATGCTTTAAAATTGTGAAATAATGGCTTGTCAAACTAACCTATTATTTTCAGAATCAATATAATAGTACAATTTGAATATAAAACAAAAATTAATTTTACTGTGACAAACTGTTTACGACTTCTACTCATATTGTAAAAAGAATGAAAGATAAATATATAACATAGTGGCAGTCAAAAACACATTCATAATATGTTAAAATCCTGTCCCGATACAAATTTCAATGCATTTTCCAAACTGTAGCTAAAAACAATTATATGTTTATTAGGACATAAATTATTTATATTTAGATATATTTTTCCTTATTAAGTACATAATGAATAATGGCAAGATAATTTGTAAAATCCTGAAAGATTTTAATGAAGAAAAAAAGCCAGACATAATTTTAGATAGTTAGAAATTTAATTATATAATACACAAATATGCATGTTTTAAAAGAAATAAGTTGGCTAAGAAAATGAAATTTACTAAAAATTTCCTGAATAAAGTAAATCAGATTTCATCCTCAAATACATATAATTGTAAGAAAAGCTTTTATTCAATTTACAATTAGTTACAAAAACCTTTAATAAAAATAATTTTAACTGGTATAAATTGCAAAAAAATATCAAAGAAGTATGAGAAAGACACATACATGTCGTTTACAGAAATGTCACAGTGTGATATTTTTCGAAACACGGCACTGCACACAGTCCAACATTACAGTCTTTACATTGAAAACGAGTTTCTTTCCGAATGCGTTTTCCATTATCATTCATCTTAAGGTTGCATACCACACATTTTCGCGATGTTTTTTTTTTTTTTTTTTTTGAACAGTCACTTTCTACATATGAAGGGAAGTGCCTTCCAACTAAGCGGACTACATTTTCAAAAATGTTAGGGGAAGCAAAGTTTCGAGAACTAGAATCACTACCTCCTTCTTCTATCAATCGTTCTATCAGTTTCATTCGAAAACCAATATGATTTAAAATCCCGCCATTTTTTTAAAAGATAACGAAGGAATTCCACACAATTTGATTTAACAAATGTCGAAAAATCTTCTTCTAGTATTTTCGCTGTTGATTTCGGGTAACAGAGGATAGTAAGATAGACACTGATCTGATCTATCAACACCCCCCATGCTGTTATTATAAAACACCACGGCTTTTGGTTTCAGCTTCACAGAATCCCCCTTCTTAGCTTTCACTTTCATCATGTCAGCGTTATGAAAAGTGCTAAGCATATGCAAGGGTTTTTTATCCTTCCACTTTAAAACACACATTTTACCCTTTTGGAGTGGCCGCGGTAGCCGAGTGGTATAGGTATCGGACTGTGGCTTGCTTTGTCACAAATTGGAGCCCAGTACCACTAAAGACCCGCCGTGTAGGGCAGCGATGCACGTTAAATCTGTCGAGAGCTGAAACGTCCTCCCGTTGGTGTGGTGTGGTAGTTAGGAGAGGGGGGTGCCAGCTCAGGTGTCGTCCACGTCACTTGACCATGGTTCAAAATTACGTGGTCCGTCGCCAAAAGCCCTCGTGTAGCTGAACAGTGCGACGTTAATATTCAATCAATCAATTACCCTTTTGGAAGGCCATAATCTCCCCTTTCTTCAGTGTAGAACTTTTAAATAAAACAGGTAAACCTTTTCGGTTTGGTCGTAAAGTTCCACAGATATCCGTTTTACTGTCAATCAGTAACTCCGCTAATTCAGGTGATGTATAGAAATTATCAGTGGATAAACAATAGCCTTTCCCCTTCAATTCGTGGATAAGAGTCAGGACACTTTTCGTCGAAAGACCATAATCGTTATAGTTTTCGTTGAAGGCAGTACCTTTTCCCGTGTATATCAACGAGTTCCAAATGTAGCCACTTTCTGATTCGCATAACTGAAACAATTTAATTCCAAAACGAGCTCGTTTTTGAGGAATATATTGTTTCCAACTTAATCGACCTTTATATGCTATCAGCGATTCATCCACTGATATATCCGGTTTCGGTACATACACAGATTTGAACTTATGTATTATTAGATTGTGAAACTCTCATTCTTTTTAGCTTCGTGTTATGATCTAAATCGCTACTGGACTCATTATTTGCAAAGTGCAGGAACTTCATCAAAAGTCCATAGCGCACCTCACCCATCACTTTTCCAAAAAATGGAGTGGATAGAATTGGTCTTTTCGACCAAAACCACTGTTCCACAGGTTTTTGTACTATACCTTGTAGGAACAACAGAGCGATAAATCTTTTCATCTCTTCCTTGTTCGTATTTTTCCATTTTAGAGCCCTAGAACCAGGTGTCAATTCTGCATTTTCAAAGAATGATTCGGCGTATTTATTTGTTTCCTCTACAATAAATGAGAACATTTCATCGTCAAGGAACAGGTTAAAATATTCAAAAGGATCTCCAGAATCCCCGATACATACTTTTATTCCTGGATTTCCAGTAAATGGAAATTCAGGATGACTCGGTAGAGGAGAGGTAACATCTATTTGACACCAATCTCTACCACTATCCAAGCAATCATCATCAGACTCACTTTCAGAGGATGAAAATTCTTCATCCGAACTTCTCTCTTCAATCAAACATTCATTTTCAGAATCACTATTCATTTTTAAGATAAACCAAAAAGCCCTTCTTAAAAGGATTCGAAAAGCAAATGGTAGCTATATATATATATTTATTTAAGCTTTTATAAGAGGAGCTTTCCAATGAAAATTTCCAGAAGCAGTAAGACCAATAGAAATGGAGATTATTGTTTGGAATAGACTATTCACGAAAAATAGTGGTGATTCAGGCAGGAACGGGCATCACCACTTCAAAAGAGAAAGATAAACTAATTGGAAAACGGCTTTTCCTTTCTTGGAAATTCCGTTGAAAGGAGCTCTGGACGACCACCCACTTCCTCAAGAGTTGCCGAATTGTTTTCCAAATGGAAGATATTATCGGTGTAAATGACGTGTTTCGGATACTGACAGATACAAATGTCTGTCTTTGTGCCGTGTACATTTTTCAGTTAAAATTTACACATCAGATAAAACGTCAATAAATCTTTTATGTTCAAAGCTTATCTATCTCGACGTTCAAATCTTTGAATACGCAATGATACTGGATAATATTTGTTTCATAGTAATAATTTTATGTAAATTTTCTAGTAATTTACTTCTAAAATCTAAGTATTTCTTTTCCCTTAATTTCTTATACAAATATTTTATCCAAGTTTTTGATGTTTAACGACTAAATCGTAAATATAAGAAACAACAGTCAAATATCACGAGTGCAGACGGCGCTCGCTGATATTTGAGTGAGAAAATTACAGCAGCATAAAATGCGACCTCGTTTGAATTATATCTAATGTGCATATTTGGAACTGTTTAGCGTACTCGGATTAACTCAAGTGCACACGTCAAGGGTTTATATTGCATTCTAAGTCAACACGGTGGCTACTGACGAGTGACTACGTAATTTTGAACCGCGGTTAAGTGACGAGGACGATACCTGAGCTGATAACTCCCCTTCCAAACTTCCACATCACACCAACGTGAGGACTTTTGACCTCGACGTGTTTAACGTGCATCAGCTCCTCTTCAACGCTAAACTTTTGTGGTACCAGGGCTCGAACACTGGACACGAGTTCATAACCATGACCATCAGGATACCGTGGCCGCAAAAGAAAATAGCAAGTTTGAAAGAAATGTAATGGAGAAGTATATTTGAAGAAATAACTTCAAAACTTAACGAAAAACCAAAATATCAAAATTTATTTTAGGAATAATAGTGAATATAACTTCGTACACCTAAAACCACTTTACGCAGTGTATTTTGAAAGTGAACGTTTCCCCTTTTAGAGAAACTTACTACAATTATGTCAAATTCCTTTCGTTTTGCTCTAAGGGGATTCCCGAAACAACGTAATATTTTTGATACACAAAATTACTTATGGTTGAATCTAATACAATTCCCTACAAAATGAATGAAAACCCTTTTTTATCATATAAATTGTGTTTGAATAGGAGATGGTTAGTTAATAAGAACATTTAAAACGTGTCGGCAATCTATGGACCTGTGGCACGTGGTACAATTCTTAGTGGCACTCAGTACTACTCTACAAATTTGTCAATTCTTGAGTGGATGGAAGTTGATAATAGACCTTATTTGACAAACATCTTCTGAGTTATGGACATTTATGGAACTACAAAATAATCTGAAAGATAATTCTAAGGATAAATTTACAGAGCTATTTTGTAAATAATTGAGTGTTATTGCTAGGGGATTTAATTGTTGAAAAAAGAAAATTGCATGTACTCTGCTTTCCACTTATGATTCGGCATATCAAAGTAAAAAATTTTCCCTAATATGAAAAATATTTCGACTCCGCAAAGAAATTGTTTAACAAAACTGAATGCTCAGAATCGTGTCATGCATTATACCCCTGGTTTTGCGATATGAAAGAAGAGTCGTGAAAGAGTTAATTCGCATTACAATTTTTATTTAACTGTAATGAAGGGAATCATTCATATTTCACTTTGTCTATTTCTTATTTAAGTAAATATGTTGGAAACATACATTTTTAATTTTTTTTATCTTTGTTGAAGAAATAGTAACATTTTATATTGTTTATTTTTATGTTAATAAATGTATTTTATTGATCCATAATTAATATAAAATATGTTGTTGTTGTGGCTAATGCCACCTGTCTGATGTAGTCAGAACGAGGCCCACGAAATTCATCGTGGCATGGGCAGGAGGTACGCCTGTCGTTGGCCTTGAGCACCATACAGGTGACAGTGCGATTTAAGCTCAGAGAAACTTCCCCGAAGGGACGATAGATGGCGACATGACCTCTATCTCCACCTCCACAATTTCTGCAAGTGAACTGAAGGGGAGGGAAATATTCTCCAGTTCCTGCGCTAGTGAATAAGCTCACAAGACTACGGACCCACTGATTTAACGAGCACGTACTCCGTGAGCACTCGGAGGGTATTTGGTGACATCGAGCATCGAACCCAGGCCTTCCGGTCTGGAGTCCGATGCTCTAACCACTAGGCTACCCACGGCCATATAAAATATAAATATTTTTATATATAAAATATAAAACTGTAAATTTAAATTATTTACCTCTATTCTTTAAATCTGCAAATATTACCGTAAGAATCGAAGGATTTCAAAAATTTCCTACTATGTGGCACGCTGAATGATACTGACAGATTGGTTTGGCACGTCTTAGCTACACAGTTGCCGCCCCTGATTTAAAATGTTGGGTAAGATAACCATTATATTTTTAAAATTTTATAAATATACAAAAGGAGAGTAATTTGTCAATACATGTTTTAAATGGAGTAAAGTTTACGAGAACGAAATATAAAATTGCGTTAAAATTATTGGTACTCTATCAACCGTACTTCTTATATATATATATATATATATATATATATATATATATATATATATATATATATATATATATATATATATATATATATATATATATATATATATATATATATATATATATATATATATATATATATATATATATATATATATATATATAAGAAGTACGTCGATAGAGTTCCGTAGTTACTGCCAACTCGTGACAATGAATTGGAAACTAAGTTCACAATTCATTGTTATTAAAATATATAAAATTTTACATGACTTATTTTTGCATTTGTTATTTTTTATTCCTTATTGAAAGCAACAAATGGGAGTTCATTACCTGCCAAAACTGCAGAGGCCTGGTTGTTTACTCCACAAGCTCCTACCTTATGCTTACTCTGCCCTACTAAGTAAAAATGCCGTCTTCTGCTCGTCAAGATCATGGAATTGCAGATATTGTTTTCCATATATTTTAAATATTAGTTTTCTAACTTCTACATCAGCCTTTTAATAGTCTACACTCCTGCAAAGAAGTATGAATTCAAAACTATAAAAACATATTATTCCCAACAATGTCATTTATACCTTTATTTTTTATAATCTATGAATGCGTTAAACTATTAACTTGTTATCGCGACTATTTAATATTAAATGCGAAAAAAAAAAAACGAATAAGTTTCAGACTGAAACTTAAATTGAATTTTTCAAAAATTGTCATCGATATTCTCATAACTTTTACATATTGTCATTTTAGCATATCACACATCTATCTTCTATGCAAAAATCTCTATTATAAGTTCATCAAATGTTTCAGCATATTTTTACTCATAACATGCAGTTTTCAACCACATTGTGAGGTCGCGGTAGCCTAATGGTCAAAGTAACGGACTCGTAGCTGACGTGTCATGAGTTCGACCCCAGCACCACTGAAGATCCGCCGTGCAAGGGAGTGATGCTCAAGCGTCATCCTCGTCACTTGACCATGGTTTAAAATTACGAGGTCCGTCGCCAAGTGAGTGAATATTAACGTCGCACTGTTCAGCTACACGAGGGCTTTTAGTGATGGACCTCGTAATTTTGAAAAATGGTCAAATGACGAGGGCGACACCTGAGCTGGCACCCCCTCTCCTAACTACCACACCACACCAACGAGAGGACATTTCAGCTCTCGATAGATTTAACGTGCATCGCTGCCCTACACGGCGGGTCTTTTTTGTGGCACTGGGCTCGAACTCGAGACATGCCAACCATGATTCGATACCTTGACCACCTGATACCCCGGCCACAGGACCGTCGCCAAAAGCCCTCAAGAAGTTGAGTAGAGAAGAGAGAGAGTGCGACTTTAATATCCCCTCACTTAATTAAATTATATGAAATTTAAGGAATACTTGAAAAAAAATATTAGAAGTCGAATATATATATATATATATATATATATATATATATATATATATATATATATATGTATATATATATATATTAAAAATTAATCATATGATAATTTTAAATATCCAAAGAATTATTAGTATTTATGGTAAATATATGTTTTTCAACTGAGTATGTGAGACACGCATAAATATCTTTTTCGAAATTCCAATGCAGAATTTTAGTGGAGCTAATACAAAATTCCTAGTTTTGCATGGTTAAGATTATAAAAATGTCCAAATTTTAATAACCTTTTCTTCAGTCAACCACTAATGGAACATGAATGATGAGGGATTATGCATAAATATATATTTTTTAACTTCAATTTAAAAAGGATCTTTATATTTATTTATATGCGCAAATGTTAACTCTAAATTTGTCCAGATGCTTTTAAATACTCTTTATTTGAAGATTCAAGTTAAAAAATATAAACTTGAAATTAAAATTCTCTTTGAATGAAACTAATGTTCAGACATTCAAAATTCAAATATAATTTGTTATCTGAACAATACAAAACAAGGGATTCTATGTAAGATGCCCTAAATATCTGGCTTTAAAATTATGAAAAACTAAAAGATTTAAATAGGGTTTTTTTAACAATACATATAAATTTTTTGCAAATAATGTAATACAGAAGCTTAAAAATTATTCATGTTTAGAAGTGTCCGAAATTTTAAAAGATTTTAAATTTTGAACCTTTTTTTTTTTATTTTTTTGACACATAACAAAATAATCATTTTTAAAAAAAATCCCTGAAAGTATTGATTAAAGTAAGAAAAATGAAACAGTAAATTATCCTCAATGTTTTAATATATAATTTGAATTTAAATACTACAGATATTTTTTTAAAACTTAGACATACATTATAAAAACTTAATTTTTAAGGTAAAGAAAAAAATGAGAATTCTCAAATCGTTGACTCGCTATTTGTGTAAACTTTAGGTTGAAGATTTTAGGATTGCCACAGGAACCGGTCTCCCCGTCGTGACCATAAAAGTTTCCCCTCAATGCCCATTGTGTCTCCCCGACCGTCTCTAATTATCTTTCAAGATCGTAAACCTTTAAAGGGGGAAAAGAATTCGGAAAAATACCACCTTACCGGTTTTGAACACATTACTTGAAGGGGAAAAATCTGTTTGGTTCATTTTTGGTGAGTCCCCGGCCTTAGGAAAAATTCAGTGGGGTCCGTTTTCGAAGCCTTTCTAGTAGGGTGGAAAAAGCCGTGCTGTGCAGTTGGAGGGTTAAAAAAAATTGGCTTTTATAATCATATTTATTTTTTAATACAATAAATTATTTTCATTAACTAAATAAATTGCAAATTAAACTGAGGTTTGATAAATAATCATGAGATATATTCACAAAAATAAATAATATTTTGGACAACAGATGGCGATAGCACTGTTACACATTACAAAAAATTTATTTGGGTGCAGAGTGCTGTCGAAAACGAAACGAAAATTAGATTTAACGGGTGCCAGCGAAATAAATTACTTATACCCAAATTCGCGGAGAAAAAGTATCAATGAGAATGAATATCTGAATACACTCCCCCGCAGGGAGAGGCTGGAGGAAGAAAACGGCCGAACGAGAACGAAAACTAAAGTACGTCACGAGGGCGAGGAATGGAAGAGCGCAAGGAAGGGGGCTTGACAGCCCCAAAACGCGTTCGAGGAGCACCAAAAACGCAGTGGGAATGGAAAATGCTGCTGGATTTTATTTTTTTTTTGCAGCTGGGGTAGAAAATGGAAGGAGTCTGCAAGGGAAACTTGCAGACGGCACAGTAGTTGAATTCGAAGCAGGAGCCAGCTTTTACACTGATCCCATTTCTGATGTAATGGCAAATGCATATGAATGTTGTTAAATGTAGCAATTAAGTGTTTTTGTTGTAATTACGGCGGTTTCAAGGGCAGATTCCATTTAGTCGTTTTGTAAGCAAAATTTAGTTTAGAGTGAGGATACGTGAATAGTGTTTGTGCTTTAATTACTGGGTTGTCGTGATTTTGAATAGAAGTAAAAACATTTCTAGAAGTTCTAGTGATGTAATTATCGATCGGCTCCATGTGTAAGTCGTGATGAATGACACTATTTCTAACGTACCAAGGTGCGTTAGCAATAATTCTAAGAATTTTATTTTAGATAATTTGAATGCGTTTTGTGTGGGTCGGGGCCACGGCCCCCCAAATGGGGGATCCATACGTAATTGTTGGACGCAGAATTTGCTTGTAAAGAATAACTTTATTTTCCAGGGAGAGAGGAGAGCTTCTCCCAATAAGGGAGATAGCTAACGCTATTCTACCCCAGAATTTGTCTGAAAGATAGTCAATATGATTCTTGTAAGTTAGTCGACTATCGATATGTAAGCCCAAGTAACGAACGACCGGGACCCACTGAATGTTGTCATCAAAAAGAGTGAGTTCAGTTTGGGAGTCAATGACGCCCCATTTTCTGAAAACAATGGCTTGTGTTTTTTCTACATTTATTGCTATTCTCCAATCTGTCAACCAATTCTCTAGTTTGTCGAGGAAGCGTTGCATAGTTTTAATTGTGTATTTGAGTTGGACACCCTGAGTGAGCGCCACCGAGTCATCTGCGAATAGACATGTACTGACAGTGTGGTGATCTGGAAAGTCATATGTGAATATGTTGTAAAGATACGGGAATAGAACCGAACCCTGCGGGGTTCCACTTTGACAAAAACCCGTTTCAGAGAATGTGTTATTTACACGAACCCGGAAGGTTCTGTTGTGTAACAGAGCGCTGTCTTGATCCACTCCTCTTATAAAAGCTTGTTAAAAAAAAAAGGAATTGGGGTGACTCAGTCACCCTACGCAACTATTAACGTTAGAATTGAGTGCGCGCCTGCTTCCGGGTTAAAAAAGCTCCATGACCTATGTTGCTTCTCATCCCTTAAATCCAATCAATCAATCAACAGCAAGGACGTTCAAAATTCCTAATAATAATAATAATATAGTGATCTGACGTTTCATATTCCTTAAAACCGATAATTGATGAATGAAAAGTTCTCATTTTAAGAATTGAATCTTTAGCAGCAAATTGTCTTATTGAATTTAGCATTACGAGAAATATTCATTTGCTTAGTGATAATCTTTGATTATTAAACTAGCAAAGTTGAGAAAATGACTGTCTGTAGGTATTTTTTGCAGGGTAATTGTCGTTTTGGTGATAGATGTCGATTTGAGCATACAGATCCACATTCATCGTATTATGAAAGCACACCAAGAAGAAATGACTACAATAGATATGACAATCGATCTTATAACTACAATTCAAGAGGAAGAAATGATTATTCATACGATGGACGAAGAAACGATTATTCATATGATCAGTCCCAAACAAGTTATGTTGATCAACAATACAACCGACGTTATTATCCACCAGAAAGTAATCAATATCGATCATCGTATACAAATAGTGATAACTATAATACTCAAGCCAGATACGGATCTAGAACACAAGGGAATTCGTATCAAACAAATTGTAAGTAAAGCTGTACAATTAAATGATATTTTCGTATGAAAAATGATTAATTCATCAGCATGTGAATATTTTCATGTCATAAGTTTGATCAGATGTATAAATATTTGTATCTAAAATCCCTGTTAAAAAGATACTTTCTTATATTTGTGTCTACATAAAAAGTTGGGTGCTCATTAATGATTGCGTGAATCAACAGCACTAACAAAAAATTTCACTTGCTTTCCAGCTTATAGTAAATAGTTGGTCTTTGTACGTATTATGCAGTTGTGACCAATTTTGTCAAATAAAAAAAAAAAGAAACCCATGCCAAATTGTTAGACATCATGAAATGCTGTCATCATATGTACAAACAAGGTTGTACTTATATATATGTGGGATTGAGTTTACATTGTTGGCAGCATATTGTAGCATTTGATGACATCTTTTTATTTGACGAATTGGCCAATTGTATATGTATATATATTTCGGTTCAAGTGTAGTATAGGGGGCACTTGGCGCAGTCCTTCTTTGGCGACTAAAAGCGGTCGCCAAGGTACTTTTTTTAGAATTATTTACTATTTATTTTAGAATGAATTTGATATCTCACTATGACAGTTAGATAAAAATCCCCAAATCCGATGTGGCCCCCTATACTACACTTGAGCCTATATTTCCTTAGAGGTAATAGAAAATATGAAATTTTATGAGATCATATGAATAGGATAGCTTAGTCAGAACCTAATGTTCAGGTTGGAGCATTTTTCAAATTTTAATTTTTAGTTGGATTGTCATATGGGTCACTTATCCCGCCAAGTTTTTTCTTACCAAAACAATATAAAGGGTCAAAATCACCAAATCATAAGGTTGCTACTCCAAAACACAACACCCAAAAACACGCCAAATTGGGAATTTTTCAAAATTTGGCGGTTGATTGATTGATTGAATATTAACGTCACACTGTTCAACTACACGAGGGCTTTTGGCGACGGACCACATAATTTTGAACCATGTTCAAGTGACATAGACGACACCCCTGAGCTGGCACCCCCTCTCCTAACTACCACACCACACCAACGGGAGGACGTTTCAGCTCTCGACAGATTTAACGTGCATTGCTGCCCTACACGGCAGGTCTTTAGTGGTACCGGGTTCAAACTCGTGACAAGGCAAGCCACGGTCCGATACGTATACCACTCGGCTACCGCAGCCACTCAAAATTTGGCGGACTAGTGGGCGTTTTGACAATTTCACATAATTTTTTAATGTTATGGAAAGACATCTTTAATGAAAGCAGTTATAGTTATGTAAAAAAATTGTCTTGCAAATTACATATATTTATTCTTAATTTTTCAGTTGAAATTTTTGGTATTTGTAGGTTATAGGGACCATGAAGCCAAACATGGGCGACATTTAGGAAATACACCAAATTCTATTTCATCATCATGTATATAGTGAATGTATCTTATAATATATCTTCTAAGCTCATGTTGGTAACAACTAAGAAAAGCATTAGACTCATATAACCTTTAAATATTGAGTTTTTTAGAATTTTTGTCATTTTTACTCTATACATTCTTTCTTTTTTTAAAGATTATCCTAATAAAAATGAATGGGTATCTGATGATTATAGAAGACAAGTTGAACAGAAAAGGAACACTGAGTTATTTCCTAATTCAAACATTCCAAAGAGTAAAATATCTTTCAGTTTCAAAGATCAAGATGCACAAAGTAGCAAAGATCATTCAACTGATTTGTATACAAGTGACAAAACTTTAGTTTATGTTGAGTAAGAATACTTTTTTTTTTTTTGTAAAGGAATTAAAATATTATAAATCATTTTGTGGTCAAAATTTTGATGCTTCAAAAAATGGTACAATTTTGCTAACAAGGTGCTAATCTTAAGATAAATGCGTATTATAACTTATGGTAATTAATATATATTTTAAACTCATTATTATCTCATATTTTGCCTTGATTGTATCCACTTCCCAAAAGAGAAAAAGGCCAGTACTTACATACTATTGCAACCATGCTAACTTTCAAGGTAACTAACTCACCAAATTGTCAACCCTGATTGGCAATCATCACTGAATTGGCTGTAATATGCTTTGCTTTATAGTTCTCAGCTTGCTGCCATTCCAAACCTAACTGAAATGGCAAGCTTGAATACTAAAATGCAAATCTGTGATTTACCGAATTCTTAAATAATGAAATTTAATAATAAAATTAATAAAAATGGTATAATTATGTAAAGTAGTAATTATATAATAAAATAAAATTAAATGCTAAAGATTAGTTATTCTTTCTCTTTTATTAATTATTATTTATTAATAAGTACAGGAAGAATCACTTAATATGAAACTGAAGGGACTGAAATATTTTTTTGTGTTAAAAGAATTTCGTGCAAAAGGATATCGCAAAAAAAAAAAAAAAAAAAAAACCCACACATGTCAACAAAATTATGTTTATTAGAGTTTATTGTATTTACATGGATATGTATATATGCATTTATGTAATAAAATTTATGATGAAACAAAAACATTTGCAGGAATTTAAAAAAATTTATAATACAAAATTTTCAAATCTTTTGAAAAACAAAACATTTATAGAGTTTTTTGGAAAATAACCTGATATATATTTTTCTTTGCATTGTTTTCTAGAATCCAGTTGTCAACAAATTGTTTGATGTTCCCCAATTTGTTATCCATTTCACCATTGGAATGCCCGTCTAAATAACTGCACTAACTTTTCATGATGCTCCTAATTTTGGATGATGTGGGAACAGGAGTTGCATTATTCATTCCATTTTCATTATCAGAATCTGCATCAATGATATTTTTTTTTAACTTTTAAGAAAACCTCAAAATGTCTTTGACTTCCATAATTGGGGCTATACACACATCATCATGTACTGCAATGAATTCTTCTGATAATACAATAGGACAGTCTAATCGGGCTAATGTTTTTTTGTAATTTGGGAAATCTTTTCATGTTAAGCGATTTTCATTTTGTGTTAAGAGAAAAAAATACATAAAATACATTGTAGTTTGTATTATTTCATGTTAATTGATATTTCGTCTTAAGCATTTTCACGTTAAACATATTTCCCTGTACTTATTATTTTTCACATAGTACTTTTCAACTATGCATTTCATATTAACGTCAGCATATTCCATTTATAGAATTCTTGCTGTTTTATTCAATGTGGCCAATATGGTTGCAATAGTACGCGAGTACAAAAAGTTCTTTGTATGGAAAAAGAAAAAAATTAAACTTTATTAATTCCTGTAATAATTAGATTTTATGCATTTTTTTAAAAAAAATTAGACTTATTATAAAGACCAATAATAATAATTATAATATTCGTTCAGGCTTTCTTTTATTGTTTGAACTATTTAATTAATTATTTATATACTTTCTTTGGGACGATGACTATTTTTTTTACTTTAGTGAGGTTTTCTTTATTAGTCCTCGGATTACATAGTTTACTTGTAATGAATTCATTCTAAGTACAATTTTATCACATATGATGTATTTAATTTCTTAAATATAAAGCTAATCAAAACTCAAAAATATATATAAAATAAAAAGTGCAAAAAAAAAAAAAATAAATTGTGAAAGCTCACTATTTTGCTTGGCTATTTTTTATATCATTTAAATTTATATACTTTTATTCTTCAAAAATATTTTATTATTGTAAGTAAAAATTAATTTAATCATATCAAATTCAAAGGGTAGCTAAAGTCACATAAAATATCAAAATATAATAAAGGAAGGACATTTAATTTTTCCATCGAGTAGAAAAATATCACATTTCTTTCTTGAAATGACTGAAGTAGTATATATTTTTCATTTTAAGTTATTGTTTTTTAATAAAGGAGAAAATTATCTTTGTTGTTCCAGGATAATTATACAGCATCCAAAGTCAAGGATTCTCAGCAATTTTTATTTTTATTTATCATATTTAATAAAACATTCATTCTTTCATGAAGTCTTTCTATTCTTATCTGTAATCATATTTTGCATCTTGTCTGGCTTCTTGCCAAGCATTTTACATTAATCCCAAAATAATAGTAACACTACTGTTATTTTGAATAGATGCTTGAAAAATATTTTCTTTTCATTGAATTTTAAATAATTTTTATAAAAATAATTGAACGAGTTTTGAATGATTTTTGATTTATTAACTAATAGTTTAATAGTTGAAAATTGAAATCAATGTAATGATTGGCTTCTTTAATGCAGCCTGGCTAATTTTGTCTTTTTCTCTTGAAAAAACATGATGTTTTGTTTTCACTCATTTTGTTTTTTGGTCATGCTGTGTAGGGGAGGCTTATGTACTTTAAATTTATCAAGGCTCAATGCTCTCGCATTGTGGTGGTATGGTACTTGGAAGAGAGAGGTGCCAGCTCAAGTGTTGTCCTCATCATTTGACATTGGTTCAAAATAAGAGGTTCATCGGCAATAACCTTTATGTTGCTTTATTGAGTAACATTGATATACACTTTACTTAACTTCCTAATTTTGCATAGAAACATTTGCCCCACCTTGAATTTTAGAAAAATATGATAAAAACTGTGAGCTGAAAATACTTACAATGTTTCCTTGGCAATTCGTTCATTTTTTCCATTGGAATCGGAAAGTTAATTTGATAAATTAGAAGCTACATATAAATATATTGCTACAGGTGCCATTTGCACATTTTCTGAACTGAATAGCTAATTGATTGGAGGCCAGTTAAGACAGTATCTGCTTTAGGGTAGGTAGAAATGATTCAGATCAATAATTACATTCAAAATTGGTAGTGTTTCAATCATATTTAAATAAACATTACTTTTTGAAAACATTTTATGACATAATATTTGTATAATTATATGGCTGTTTTATTTGAATAAATAAATTTTATTCCCCTGTTATAAAATTTTTAATAAATTTCAAATGGATGTAAAATGTTTCAGATTGATTAAAGAAGACATTAAAGCATGGGAATTGGGATCTCAGTGGCCATTTACTTGTTACTGTCCAATTCAAGAAAAATCCAACTTTCCTGGTTTTACTGATTTGTCACCTGAGGAACTGAGGTATGAAGCATATAAAGCAAGGGAAAGCAATACTTATGATTCATATGTAAGTAAAAGAGTGTTTTTTTAATCTAATTAAATTTTATTTATTTAAACTGTGTATCAGAATATGATTCCAAAGTTTATAACTGTTGTTGAAATATCGAAGCATTTATTAAAAGTTTCTAGTACTCTAATGAATAATTTTTCTCTACACTCTGTTTTGGGAGGATGATGTCAAAAGTCAGCTAAACTGTTTGGAACCCCCTTCACCACTTTGCTTGCTTTTCCCCAGATTGTTTCATTTTTCATTCAAAGACAGCTTATATTACCAAAAAAATCTAGATCCATCTAAAATCTCCTGATGAATAATTATAATATATATTTTTTTCATTTTAAAAAAAATTCAGAGAAAAAAATAAATTGTTGAATCAAACAAATAGGATCAGTGTCAAATTAAATGATCACAGATTGGAATTAAAGTCTGACAGTCAAAAACATATATGCTGTAAAATCCGATTTATAACATGCGCTGTAGTGTGACATGCACTTATACTTTCCAAGTTGCAATTTTTAATTTTTAGGTATATTCGCCATATAACACGCACCTCCTTTTTTATGAAGAAATTTGAAATATATGCATGCAATACTCTTACGTTTTTAAGTCATTTTTTCAAGGTATTATCCCAAGGTTTTGAAAAAATGGTATACTTCTAGAACTTAAACCCTTTAAGTTCATAAGGAATGTCATTTCTTTGAAATGAACGGTATTTCGATACATGTAGAAGTCTAAGTTTTTTATGATCATCTCTTTCTTTTATTTTTAATGCTATAATTTTTATACCCAGTGTATAATGTGCTTTCAAGCTTATTTTTTGTGTTAAAAGTGTGTGTTATATGCTGGATTTTACCGTAATTTAAAATGTTATACATATTTTATACAAGTTGATAAACTGTAGAGATGCTGTAAAAAAATTCTTTTCCTCTCCAATGCCCAAAACTATAGATACAATATCCACTGTAAAATAATAATGAAAATTGAATGCACAATTTTAATTCCCAAATTAATCCGTAGCAGTTGGATTAAGCAGAAAAAGCAACATTGTTTAAAAAATATATATATACACATTTAATCCTTGTCTTTTATGAAGAAGTGTTAATATTATTGGAATGAGTATGCTTTGTTTGAAATAAACTCTACAAAAAGTATATGTATTTGGGTTTTCTAATTTTATATCTTTAATTTTTTACAGATTGAATCTATGAACAAAGTGTTACAAAACATAAAGCTAAGAAGGGATCAGTTGAAAGAACCATCTGTACAAATGATTTCTATAATTGTAAGCTTTTTTTTTTGAATATTTTTTTCATTTAAAAATATTTTGTTTCTTGAAATATAATCAAAGTTTTGCATTATTTTTATTCTTGAAAAATGAAACTATATAGTCAAACCTCCTTATTACGAACCTCTATATTGCAAATTTTTCTATATAACGAACTTTTCCTGGAACCAAAAATATTTTGCGATTTTCTTCGTAAAATAACCCCCAATAGCGAAGTGCATTTTCTATATAATAAACTTTTTCTCTTGTGATTCAATTTTTTCTCCCTATTTTGAAAGTATTTCTCGACATTTCAAATTTTTCTCTATTTTAACACATTTTATGATGGTCATAAATCTTGAACTGGTTTTATTAAATGTCTAACTCAGCAAGAGCAATAGAATTTTGAACCTTTAATCCCTTTTGTCCAGTTCACTCAAAACATCTTCGATATACCCTTGCACCCTCAGTGGAGTTGTCTTGCATCCCGGTGTCTTTTAACTAGTCTTGTGTTCTTTTGTAGTGTTGATCAGCTGTATTGGTAACTTCGTTTTTAGTAGCTCGAAAATGTTAAAAAATTAGTCATTGAGCATTAAAGAAAAATAATTAATTCTTCAGGAAGTGGATAAAGGCATAAAAAAAATTTTCCTTGCAGTTTTTCTTTTTTTTCTTTTGATAGGTAAGATATACAAAATAAATATATATTAATTTACAAAAAGGTATGAATAGTTACTTTTCTTAATATATAGTGATTATAAATTTAAATATATATATATACATATATATTTCTGTGGTTTATAAAGAAATTTGAAAGATGAACCTCTGTATAGCGAATTTTCCATATAACGAACTTTTTTCGGGATTTAGCGACTTCGTTATATAGAAGTTTGACTGCATTTTGTACTTTCGTTATACTATATATATGCATAAGCCAGTCATGTTACTACATTTTTAAGAATATTATTTTGTTTGCAAAGAATTATATTTTAAAATGAGATTTATATTTATAGTTTTTTTTTGTAAGGTTTAATGATTTTCTTAGTGTATTGCAAAATTTGAAAAAATGCATGAAATTAAATATTTTTTGTTACTCTTTACTAATGGAGATAGTAACAAATTTGTCTGAACACAAAGGGACATATTACTTTTAAAATCGATTCTATTTATGTATTCTAATATTGTGCGCTTAGTGGGAAATTTATTAGCTAATTCAGTTAATAATGCAAAATACTTAAAAGATATGCTTACAGATTCTGTTGTGCAAAATTTATGGATTCAGTTTTGTTACTTCTACTAATGTCATAATTATTGCATTGATTTATAAATATTATAGTATTACATAGTCCACTGTAATATGACATAATACCAGTTAAAATGTAATATTTCTGAATATCGGTACACAGGAAAATATTTGTTCTTCATATAATTTCCTGATTAATCATACTTTTATACTCTTGTTTTATACTGTGTACTCTTGAAATGCAAGCAGTATAAATGTGATTTATAAATTTTTTTTTATGAAAGTTTATTTAATTCCTTGTGGTAACATATCACACTTTCACACCACAGATCTGGGGTTCAAACTCTGAGATGGGCAAGGTTGACTCAGCCTTTTATCCCTTTAGTGGGTAGATAAATGAGTATCAAACTTGTTTGGGAATGAAACCCTGAGGGTTTCGCATCAGACTGACCACCTGATCGGAACATCTGCTTGTGCACCTCAGTGCCCAAGGTCATGAAAACTGAGATGGGCGCAGTAGGCCTTGGCCTTCTATGGACTGTTGTGCCACCTAGTTTAGTTTTAGTTTAGAAAAATATAATAGGGAAAAACACTAATGAGATTTATTGGGGGTAGTGAGGGAAAGGTTTTAAATAACTTGAAAAGAGTAAAATAATAACTGTTTTATCTGCTGCATAACTAAAATCAACCTAGAATTCGCAATGGTACACATTTGGTTATCAAACGAATTACCAGGAAGCTTCTTGAAGCAAATGTTTTGACAGTAAAGTTTAAAGGAGAAATCGTCCTCTTGCCATATATTCCACTGATATAGCCAGAATCTCCAATACCATTCAAAGGCTTCAATTCCTGATTCGTTTTGTTTTCGCGATGGCCATAAATAAATCTCAAAGGCAAACAATGACCGTTTGGGGCTTGGACATATGAAACCCATGTTTCTCGAATGGGCAACAACATGTTGCATGCTCACGTATGGGGAAACTGTTGAATCTATTTGAGTTTGCAAAAGATGGTTTACTGAAAAATATTGTGCACCAATTAGCGCTATGATATTTTAAACTTATTTATTGTTATACTTTATAGTGACAAAAATAATATTAAAAGTAGATAAAAACGTCAGTCATATCTCATTTATAAAATTAAATCTTCTTATGTTTTTACTTACAACTTTGTAAGTATTTCATGCATTATACTATACTCAAATAGGAGATAAATAAAATGCAGAATTAAAAACGTTGTTTTATGCTTAATTTCAATTCTCCAAAATTGTAAATGAAGATAAATTAGACTGCATTGAATGGCGTAGAATAATATTAATTTAATGTATTAAAACAAAACCACAGCAATGCGTGGCTGAGTCAACTAGTTTCTTTATAAATTATAGTGATATGTGAAAAGAAATTTTTCACATATCAATATTTGGTGGAATTTTTATTGTTTTGCACTAGTAAGACTACATTTTTTCAGGAAGATTTTTAATGTAATAAAAGTTTAAAAGTTCAAGTGAAGGTTTCATTGATACATTTGTTTATATTATTTTGGAAACTGTTATGTAATACTTCCGAATTTTGAAATACTCCACAAATATGTATATACTTTTGTGCAATATAATAATATTATATTTGCTTCATGTTTAGCTGTTCTTTTCCTAGTGTTTATTATTGTATAAAAGAGATAATTGATTTTAAAATTACTTTTTTAAAAACATGCATCTAAATGTATTTTTATATTAAGTAATTTTTCTTGTAGGAAAAACTTCGCAATGGACAAAACTTAGATGCTGAATCCAGTGTTGATGGTATGCCTAAAATTTTATTTACTCTAGACAGTTTTTTATAACTTCTTTAATGCATACAACTGATGTTGGATAGCGGTTATCGATTTTTTTCTCTTTAATATTTTTCTTGATTTGTATTTCTTACTACTGAAAGTTTTATTGTTTAATAACCCTTTCATTAATATGAGTATACCATTTCAAATCCTCCAATATGTATGCAGATCTTACTGGAGTAGAAATCTCTTTACTAAAGACTTAAAAAAATTATTGACAATGAAAAACACGCTTGATATAGTTGTTTTCCTTTCTATGAAATAAAATATACTGGATAACTCTTTAATTTGTGTTTTTACCAAGCACAGCAATGCTATATTAAGATCAAGTTTAAGTGGATAGATCATTATATTATAGATATATAATGTATAATGCAAAGTGTTTGACAAAATTAATATTTTTATGGACATAACATTACAGTTAAATGATTTTAATAAAAACTTGCAAAGAGATGTGGGGGAAAAAATTGAGGTTATGTTTGCATTTTTAAAGGGGGGGGTTCAAATGTTAAATCAAACCTTTCTTTGACTGATCTGTAAAAGTTAGAAATTCAAACAATAGATGTGTAATCTAATCCTATATGGGCACAAAAATTTGTAGATATGGGAAAACATACCAAAAAATTGGAACATTATTAAATGACTAATGGTGCAGAGCCTGATTCTTGTATTTAAAATTCAGTATCAGAAGTGTGAAGTAGTATGCCAGATGCCTTTGCTTCACTACTCTTCTGAACTTACTTTTTTGGAAGTTTTGATTTCGGTGCTATATTATGTACTGTCAAAGGCTAGAAATACATTTGTAGCAAACCTGAATTTACATTAGTGTGAATATTTAAAAAAAATGAAATGATTAATTTAATACATGTTTGCATCGTTCATTTGAGCCTCAAAATTGAGTTCTGATTCCACTTAACATCCTTCATACGTAATAAGACATGTAATTAGTTTGCATGCTAATAAAATTATTCTCAAAATCCTCATAGTATTGGTATAAATGTTAGAGAAAAGTGAGGTACCAATTCAAGTGTCTTGTTCATCATTTGATCAAAATTAAGAAATCAATTACAAGTAACCCTCTTGTGTGTTCTTGTTCAATGTAATTTAAAATAAATCCTTATCCTATTATAAAACCAATGTTATTATATAATTAAATGTAAGAAACTGGCTCTTGATGTTTTATTTCTACTTGATACATGTTGTATGATTTGAAATTTTTGAAATATCTTAATTTATTTTTTTAGTCTGTCTTAGAATTTATTTATCTTAGAAACAATTTTGCTTTTAATAAAATTTTATTTCTTTTTGTGTTTTTCAAATTATATAAATTATCTAATAATTTTTTATTAAAACCTGTTTATCAAAAAACAATGCATGATAACAGTCTCAGATATGAAATATATTTATTTTCAAATAAATTTATATCTTTATGTTTTATTTTAGGTATTCTTCCATTCTCGAAATCTAATAAATCAGTCTTAGAAGATATGGTTGCTCAAGAATCTTCCATACAAAAGAGTGCTTCATCTTTTAGCTTTAAAACTACTTTAGATAATTACAATGTTTCTAAAACCAGTGCATCAAATTTTAGCTTTAAATTGCCACCAGACACAGAAGTAAAGCAAAGTTCTCAGACTGCAGGTGGCTCCGACATTTATACTTCTTTAGAAAAGCTTTCAGATCAAGATAAAGAACAGTTTTCTGCTTCTACTTTTACCCTTGGAAAAATACCGACCATGCCTCCTCCACAAGCACTGTGCTTTTGAGCTCATTTTGGGAAGCATCTTAGATTTCTATGTGTATATAACCAATTTATGTACATTTTTATAAAGGTTTTTTTTAAATTCATATAGGTGCTGAGTTTTTTAAATGTATAGTGGGGATGGGGTGGGGGAAGAATCTCACACACATATCTTTGCATAAAAGGAATAAATGCATATAATCATTTCTATGATTCTAATCCTATGTATTTAATTTTATTTGATCAATAATGTGATTGTATTATCAGTTCTATTTATAGCTAATTTAACATTATATCTATGATTAGCTAGCTCTTTGATTTAAATTCTATCTATAATTCTATGCATTGGCACACATAGAAATTTTTCAAGGGGTCCAATTCCAAGGTCGAAAGCCCACCATTCTCGCATCGTACCCTAATACGCCCCCAAACATATTCTTTTGATTTTGTCAATTGTGGTAAACAAAACACAGTGTAAACTAAACTGTTGAATAAATAATTAGCAGCAGTTAATTAAATAAATTATTAATAACAAATACTTAATTAAATTTCATGGGCTATATATATGCAAAGGATTATTATCAATAAAAAAAAATCAAGGGCTATGGGGAGAGGGACCCCTCCCTCCTTGTATGCACTATTGATTCTATGTGTATATGATCAATTTGAATACATTTTTATAAAAACTTTGTTAAACTCATATGCTTGGTTGGTTGATTTTTTTTTTTAAAAAAAATGTACAATGGGGGATAAAGTATCTTTGTATGAAATGAATCAAATTCAGAGATTATGTAAACAAATTTAAGGATAAATAGAAATTATTCACTTTAAATATTAATTAAATACCTATTGATTTACTAAATATAAACTCTTAGTGAGAAAAGGTGTGAAATAAAATGAATTAAAAGTGTGATTTAACAGATAAAAAGGAACACATAGGCAGATAAAAACAAGCAGGGAACAGGTAGTTACATTTACTGTATAGTTATGTAATTATCTGCTGTAGTAATTTTCTTTGTCATTTTCATGCAACCAATTGTTTTCTCAGGGCAACAATTAAGTTGCATAAAAATGACTAAAAAAGGAAATTTAAAAAGAATACAAAATTTTTAACATAGTGTTTGGTCCTCTCGAACAGCTAACACTGCCACACATTTTTTCCCCACGGATGTGTTAGGGTTATAGATAAGCTTTTACGGATGTGTTAGGGTTATAGATAAGCTTTTACGGATGTGTTAGGGCTATAGATAAGCTTTTACGGATGTGTTAGGGTTATAGATAAGCTTTTACGGATGTGTTAGGGTTATAGATAAGCTTTTACGGATGTGTTAGGGTTATAGATAAGCTTTTAGGGAGTACTATTTCTCTCTTCGAGAAGTGCTATCTTAAAGACCTTGACAATAAGCGAAGATAATTGTCTCGCTGCAATGCTTCCCGAGTATCGCAAACATGCTCATTTAATTTAAATCGAGAACATGGTGGCTTCTCTATTTGTAGTACTGTTTCATCTTCAGGTGTGTGCACAAGTCGAGGATTGACATTATGCCTTGGAAGAAAAGGAATCGCAAATGACTACACCATGGGTGTCAAACTCACAGCCCACAACGAACGTTTTTAGTGGCCCGGTCAGTATGTTGACACACAATAATATAGAATAAAATATCGAAATTTCTCCCGAAATAGGAAAGAGAAGACATGTCAGGACGTAAACATTAAATTTTTCTTGTTCTTTTATTTATGTTTTTCTGTGGGAGACAGTATGATTAATATACAGGGCGATGTTTTCAGATTTAGATTACTTGCTTTGTTTCACGTGATTTGGTAACTGCTCTCGGAGGGATGCGTGTGCTGCCAAGGAAGTATGAAGTCCGAAAGAATGCACGGGGTCGCTATAGTTGAAAAGCTAACGCATGCGCAGATTGCATCATAGGTGCCTGCGCGAGTAATTGCTGGAGGTCTCGCGCACGCGCAGATCGCAATGAAAAGCTTACACATATGAGGAGTTGGGAAACTCTACAATTCCAATGTATTATTCGACATAAACTTAGTTTTCCATGAATATGGATTTTTTTTACAGCCTACCTAAAGTTAAACCTTGTTTGTTTGGCCCAAGTTAGCTTTTGAGTTTGACATCCTTGGGCTATATATATATATATACACGATAAGCTACGACATGAAATCTCAGGATCTCGTTCGTGTACCTTTGGGTCGTCAAATTGCCATTTCGAATAATATGCACGACCATTCGTCCACTTACGCTGATTTCAACTGATGCCATCAACCCACCTCCTCTGTTTTCTAATTTTTCACGAACTTGATGTAGTTTCGAGTACCCGTTTCCCTTTTTTTTACCAGATTACATCGAGTGTCATACTCTAGATTGAATTGGGATTTATTAGTAAAAGCTTTAGATTCACAAATCACGCTGCATCCATTATCGATGTATAGTTCCCTTTTTCGGGTTGCATGGTGACTTGAGGTCAAATGTATGCACACTATTGGATTACGTGTATGGAGACCACAATGATGAAGCCCATTTCGGAGTGTTTGGTTTGAAACTGCAACATCGATAGTGGCTTTTATTACAGGTGTAAAGATAAATCTAAAAACAAAAAATACGATACATTCTAATTTATAAAAAAAGTTTTTTTAGTCCTTTGCGCGAACAATAAATATTTTAAATTTAGGGGTTTATATCTCTCCATTTTGGCGCACACAAAGGTGGAATTCGGGGAGGTCAAAACCTCCCGTAGACCAACAGATTTTTCATTTTTATCAGGGCTTCAAACCGGAACTGAACCGAAAACCAGATAAAACCGTTATTTTGGTCTGAACCGAAAAAAAAAAATATCGATTTATTTTGGTTCGATGTATCTTTAGTCATTTTGTTACTGTAATCAATTTGTCAATATTTTTTAATTTAACGTCAACCATATAATTATCATTATTACATGTAAATATATTGCTTGTTGATTTCCTGTTTTGATGTTCACTAGTACTTTTCTCCTCTTATTTTTAAAAAATTTGTTACGAGACTTTTAAAAAATATATATTTACTGTAAATAACTACAGTTTTTAAAATATATGAATTGCTTCTTTGTTTCTACACACGTAAAATATTCTTTCACCAATTACGAAAATGAAAAGTTCATTATATCATTTCCTAGTATAACTTTTATACATATTTCGATAATATATATACATACTGGAATATATATTTTCTTATAGATACACATGTGTAAAACATGCATTATGGAAATAGTCGTGACAAAACAGCATCCGAGTTGTACTTTATGTATTTTAAACAAAGGAGAGTGGTCATTTCGTGTCCGTTCTCTATTACAATTCGAGAATGCCAATGCTCGCCGTTCTGTGTTCACCGCTCGAATCGTACATGCTGGTTAATTGTATCAATTAAAACAGTGTGCCAATTAAAAAAGAAGAAGAAAACCTTCTAACTTTTAATAGTTATATATTTTTTGTTTATAATTGAATCATATTTTTAGTTAAAATAAAATAGAATACAATTATTCATTTAGAACTAAACCGATATATATATATATATATATATATATATATATATATATATAGTTGAACCGGAACGAAAAAAAAAATTACGGTTCGAAGCCCTGATTTTTATCATAGAGGTTATTCCTTGGTGTTTTCGTGTGTGTGTTTTTCAGGATATAGCCCCCTCCTCCCGTGGTAGGAGAGTACATTATTGCTTCCCCCCTGCTCCTGATATCCTAAACCAGGTGTTCTTAACCTCATTCCCCGTCTGGGCACATCTGACAAACAAAAAATTGCTACAGGTGCAGTTAAGGTGACTGCCTTACCTTCGGACCCAATTTTTTTAAAATAAAAACAAATTTTTGAAACAAATTGAGTGATTTTAGGAAGAAAAATAAAATTAAAAAAAATATGTAAATACATAAATTTTTTAAAATAAATATTGTACCTTTAGAAAAATTGGTTGTTTTCGAGGAAATTTTACCAAATTTTACTAAAACTGGTAACACTGTATAAAAATTTCTAATACAATTATCATAATTTTCTTTATACACAGCATACATATTATGGTGCTCTACAAAATGAACCAAAATCTAAGAGAAATATTAAAATACAATATTATGCATAATAATATCGAAGAAAGAATTTTGATATTTTTAAAGTTTTTTCTTTATAAAAACTACTCTAAATGAAAAAAATATTTAACCTACAACAAAATTTATGGTCCACTTTATGAAAAATAGTATAATAAACATTCCCACAAAATTTCAAAACATCTGGTTTGGAGGGTTCTTAAGATATCATATCTGGTAAAGAGTTTCATTCGAAAACATAATTTTGAGAAAAACTCATTTCAAGTTTCATCTTACTGCCCTTTTGCATAGAGTGATGTTTTTAAAATCACTATAACTTTATTTCCATTTCGCGTAAAGGAAAAAGAAAGAAATGTTTTGGAAAGAAAAATGTTCAAACTATAAGATTTTGAAAAAAAAAAAAAAAATGCCTTATGTAGACAAAAAACGACATTTTCAAGGTAGGCAGTTACCTTAAAAAAAGTATAACGATTTTTAATATTTCTTTATTTTATTGCAATCGTAAGCATTATAAACAATATTCTGCACCAGGGGTCGGCAACCTATGGCACGCGGTACAATTCTCAGTGGCACTCTACACTACTCTACAAATTTGTCAATTTTTGAAAGAATAGAAGTTGATAAATTTGTAATGGACCTCTTATATTTGACAATCTTCAGAATTATGAACATTTATGGAATTACCGAAAAATCTGAAATATAGCTCTAAAGATAAATTTATAGTTATTTTGTAAATTATTGAATGTCTATAGTGAAGATATTTAGTTGTTTGAAGAGAGAAAATATTTCGAGTTCGCAAAGAAATTGTTTAACAACTGAATGTTCAGAATCGTGTTAAATAGAAAGTCACACATTATACCTGTGATTTTACGATATGAAAGTAGAACGGTGCAAGTGCTAGGTTCTCATCAAAGTTTTTATATTTATATTTATATTTAATTGTAATGAAAGGAAATACTTATATATATATTACGTTATCTATTTCTTATTTTAATAAATATGTTTAAAAATACATAATATATGTATAATTTTAAGGTTTTAAAAATTTTTTGTTAAAGAAATT
Source organism: Trichonephila clavipes (assembly GCA_019973935.1). NCBI lineage: Eukaryota > Metazoa > Arthropoda > Arachnida > Araneae > Nephilidae > Trichonephila > Trichonephila clavipes. The sequence continues at coordinate 949,012 of BMAU01019275.1, forward strand.
AGTATTTTATGCTGTTTATATTTATATCAATAAATATCTTTAAATGTGGCAGATTTAATTCATAATAAAGCTTAAATCTAAATTATTGACTCCTATTTTCAAATTCTGCATGTATTATCACGGAAATCGAATTGTTTCAAAAATGCGCTACTGTGTGACACGCTGAATCATATTGGTAGATTGGTTTGGCACATCACAGGTAGAAGGTTGCCGACCCCTGTTCTACACTAAAGGGGACTAAAAAATTCAAAATAATTACATTTAATGCAATTTTTGGCATTGCATGTTATCCACTAATTTTCAAAGTTGGGTGTGTATATATATATATATATATATATATATATATATATATATATATATATATATATATAAGATGGTATTCTCAATCTTATAACATCTTCGAGATTGCTATCGTTTAGTCAAGATCTTATTGTTGATTTAATTGTGTTTATTGTTGAGAGAAAAGAGCGTTTCACATAAATATGTGGAACCGAAACAGGTTATTGAAATAGTATATAGCGAACAGTCGCGGGGGCACAAAAATAGCTTCGTGGGCACATTGGGGCTTGCGGGCAAGTGTGGTTAAGAATCGCTGTCCTAAGCTAAACACATCATTGGCCATCCTGAGAACCACTTGTTCACTGATTTTTGAGAAGCTGGATCGAGCAAAACTGCGATCGCGTCATCAGTTCTTTAAGATTATCGTGTAATATATTACGCAGATACAGATTTCTAAAGCTTTTCCATTACACTCAAGCGGTGAAACACATAGTTAAAAATTTAAGACAGTTGCATTTAGAAAAGTGTATTCACAGCTACAACTAACAGACGGGATCATCAGGTCGACTCTATCAAGATCAATACTCAATTTTACTTAAATACCCGACTTGAAGGTAAATATTTGAAAAAAAAATGGTGATTTTATAAACTAAGCTTAGTGATAAATTCACACATAGTGTTAAAATATTGTGAATGTAAAAATTTGTGTCTACCATTTATTAAGATTTGTTTATTAAAGGCGAAAAAAAATCGAATAAAATTACGAAATATTGCTAATTTTACAATAAAGACGTTTTTCTAGCGTTTTGCACGATCAATAAATATTTTGAACTTAAAGGTTGTAATTTTTTCTCTCTCTTGTCGTATCTTAGACTTAACGTTTAGAACAATAGCATGATGATTTTGGCCTACTAAACAATTATAAAAAGTAACAAAAAGTATCAAAATTCCTCCATTTTTCAAAACTTTGAGTGTGGTGCACGAGCAGATATTTTTTTATTTGATTTTTTCCCTTTTTACTTAGCGAAGGAGAAGGGGACTTTTCTAGGATAAAGTAATCGATAAAAGTTTTTTTTTCTTTTAACCCTAACGTACAACATGAAAACGGACTAGAAAGAACATACTGTATAAGACACATCACTAACCGTTGTACACTGTATTATCCGCAGATAACCAGGCATGGGCCAACTGGGAAGAGGGTCTTGTCCTTGGTGAGGGCCCCGTTTTGTTCTTGACTCAGTCTTAATCAGATGATTCGAATACAGTGGGTTATCGGTTAACGAACATAATCCGTTCCAAGACTATGTTCGCTATCCGAATTGTTCGTTAACCGATCATCGATTTACCATAGACTTCTATGTGAAATCGATTAATTCGTTCTGGAGACCCTAAAAATTAAATTTGAAAAAATTTATAATTTCTTAGTAAGTTTTTTAAAAAATAATACATACACACAGTCTTGTATATTAATCAGTCCTTTTCATTTTTTGCTTATGGGGCGTTGAAGAACATGTCCAATGTCGATTGCTTTTCGTTCTTTTTCAGGATTTTCCGGAAGTAATTAATAGCATTGTCGTTGTAAAGATCCCCAACCCTACTGACATCAGCTTGGTTTGGGTGACATTCTATGACCATTGCTCTGACAGTATCCCACTTTTTAAGAAGATCTTAAATGGCAGATATCGGCATTGTTCCCCTTTCGTCTTCCTCTTGTTCAGAAGGAGACTCATTTCTTTGTGTTTCTTGGTGTTCTTCATTCAAAATTTCTTGGAGTTCTTTTATCGTCAGTTCATCTTCATGCCCCATTATGAGCTCTTCTATGTCATCCTCGTTCACCTTCAATTCTAGATCTCTAGCAGTTGTCAAAATTTCATCCATAATTTAAGGGTGTCTCCCTGATCACCTCCGAATATGTATTCTTTGTCCAAACACAAAAAATCTTTCTTGAAAGTGTTCGTTATATATATCCGAACACAAAAATCTTTCGTGAAAGTGTTCGTTATCCGAACACAAAAATCTTTCGTGAAAGTGTTCGTTAACCTATCCCCCACTGTAGTTTTAACGATCGAATATTATTCCCGCACATATTCTCCAAAAAACAGGGAATTTCAAACTGTATATCAAATGACAAAAGTAGCAAGATATTATGTGATGACTGTTGTCCGTGTATAGGCCTAGGCCTACGACCATAAGCTATTGTAAGATCGTCTTGTAGTTGAATTAATCAGCTGTAACTAACCGGATTTACCGTTTTTATTATTTCCTTCAAAACACATCACTATATTAATATTTTCATTTACAATTAAAAGTCACATCGGGAACTACAGGCAGCTTCGTCCATTTTACGTTCGAGACTCCCTCTTCTTCTCTCCTTCCCGCTCAAAGGCCAAAAACAGTTCACAGCAGCGCCCTCTTTCTAGTCTATCGTATGCTATGTGTCAAGCCTCCTAGTGTACTATGTGCCACGCCGTTACAGTCTAATTATTTCCTCCCATCCTGGAGAAAACTTTTCACGATAGTTGAGTGGAAAGTTTTACTGTGATACCTGAAAAATATTTGACATAGGATCAGTTTATGCAGCATAAGAGAGTTAAGAATTATTTCTTGAAATCCTTTTCTTTTAAACGGAGCTAAAAAATTTTTTTTAAGAAAATAACGTGCAAGTACCTGTTCTATCCGAAATTAGTACCTTATTTTAAGGAAGGCATTAAACTTATCCCTACTAATCTATGTGAACTTTAACATATACAAAATATCATTTGGTGTAATACTGCTACCAAATGCTAACTTTAAAATACAAATACAAATATTAATTATTGTTGGGAGGTCACCAGTCCCCAAAGTTATAATTGCAGTTTTTACATTTGCCCTGTTTACAAGAAACGGAATTCGGTGGAATGCGTCTTTCTTACCCCACCTCTGAGGGCGAACCCTAGCAAAGGGTGACACGTTCCCACGCCTGGAAGGGGCATCGTACCCATAAAATATCGGGATATCGGGGTGTGTCATTAGAATTTCCCGCGCTTAAAATGTCATTGACCGTGTGAGGTAACCATACGCCGACTCTGGACCAATCAAAAGAAATTAAGCGGACGAGGTAAAGAATCCGCTCTAGGATTCGGAAGTGAAGAGGACGCCAAATAAAAACGGGATGCACCCCGATTTCGACAGAGACTCACTCACTCACACAAACTTGGGACCCAGAGACTCAACATAGACCCAAGCCTTGAACTGGACTCCGCGGGGCTTCGAGCGGCGACATGTTTTCACTCCTTTCAATCCTCCTTTTCTCAAAAGCTAAGTAGAATTTTGTTATGCAACTATTTGTAAATTAACCCAAAATTAAAATTGTTAATTCAAAATAAATTAATAGTTATTTAAAGAACCGGCCTTTTTAATTTTGTGTACTGTTTTATTGTTTTTAGAGGATTTAGTGTTTAATTTTAACTTAAGTTATGATGCGACGTGTTAGTAGAACCTGGGTAATTGAAATTGGGTTTACGGAATAGGTTAATCAATTAAGTTTAAACAAGCGTCGCATCATTATCAAAAAATTAACATACAAATATCAAAATTTTTTTTAAATATTAATACCAAAATTTAAAATAAAAAATTCCAAATATCAAAATACAAATACAAAAGTTTAAAATACTAATACCAAATATAAAATTTTAAAATACCAATACAAAATATCAAAGTTTAAAATACAAATACAAAATATCAAAAAAATTAAAATACTAATATCAAATATTAATACTAATATACAAATACCAATCATTCTAGACAAAAAAAAAAAATAATAATACAAAGAAAATTCTTATTTTCCATCAATTCTCATTACAAGTGTGTGTTTTTTTCAAGTTTTAAGGGATACGGCTTAAACTATCAGCATTCTGATTCTGTTTTCCCTTCCGATAAGCAATCTCATAATTAAATGCTTGCAAAATTAAGGACCACACTAAGAGTCTTGGATTAGTCCCAGTATTTTTCTTTAACCAGACCAAGGGATTATGGTCAGTTTGTATGACAAATTTTTGGTGTCCATCAAGATAGCATTTCAACTTTTGCACGGCAAAAATAATGGCTGCACATTCTTTTTCCGTAGTGCTATATTTTTGTTCTGCAAGCGACAGCTTTTTGCTCAGAAACATGATGGGATGTGATGTTCTTCGTTTTCACATACTTGCGACAACACAACGCCTATTCCAAGATTGGATGCATCACACTGAATGATGAAGGGTTTTGTGAAATCAGGGCTGTGTAAAACTGGATTTTTAGATAGTCTTGTCTTGAGCTCCTCGAATGCATTCTGGCAATTACTTTTCCAGTCAATGGTTGATTTTCGATTTCGGCCCTTAAGTAAATCTGTCAGTGGAGTTGCGATTACTGAAAATTCGGGAATATATCTTCTATAATAGCCAAGTAATCCTAAAAAGGCTCTAACTTGCGTCTTGTTATTGGGGATTGGGAAATCTTTAATGACCTGAACCTTTAATTCTCCAGGTGTTCTTAAGCCTTGGCCTACCAAATGTCCAAGATATTTAACGTATGCTTGAGCAAATTGACATTTGGATGGCTTGATATGTAATTTAGCGGAGCGTAGGCGATCAAATACATCTTTTAGATGTTTTAGGTGATCATCCCAGGCTAGTGAAAGATAGCTATATCATCTAGGTAGGGAACTGCAAAGTCTTCACAATTTCTTAATAAGTTAGCCATAAGTCGACTAAAGTAATAGGGCGCATTTTTCAAACCGAAAGGTAACCTCAATGGTTTAAAAGTTCCAAATGTTGTCACAAACGATGCGTACCTTTGCACTCGGGGACTCAGGGGTATTTGCCAATACCCTCGAGTAAGATCCAAGATAGAGATATATTTAGCTGCCGATACCTTTTCTAAAAGTTCCTCGATATTAGGCAAGGGAAAGAATTTTGTCCGAGTTACTCTATTCAACCTTTTGTAATCGATACAGGGCCTTGCTTCCTTTCCCTCAGCTTCAACAAGTATTAATGGAGATGTAAAATCAGATTCTTCTGGCTCTATTATTTTCAGTTCTAACATCTTATTAACTTCTGATTTGAGAATTTCAATTTGTCGAGGAGACATACGATAAGGCTTAGCAACAATTGCTCGTTCAGATTCTAATTCAATATCATGTTCAGCTAAATCGGTACATCCAGGAATATTCGAAAAAAGATTACTATATTCATATAAAAGTTCTTTGAGCTGTCCTCGTTGAATTTGAGATAATTTTGAATTTAACTGCACATCGCTGATGATTTTGGACCATCCCGACCTGTCGTTTTCAAGTTCCAAACTAGGTATGTCTTCTTCTTCGTCATACTTTAAAGGATTAATGCATAATAAGTTAATATTTTCCTCTCGTTGGTGATAAGGTTTTAGCATATTAACATGATAAACGTGGGTTTTATCCTTCTCTGGGAATTTGACCACATACTTTGTCTCAGAGAGTTTTTGCACTATTTCTCCAGGGCCAACCCACTGAACAGATAACTTGTTAGGCCTGGATGAAGCTATTACCAAAACCAGTTCACCCAGTTGAAATTGACACTTAACGGTCCGGCGATCATACCACAACTTCTGTTTTTGTTTGGCATCTTCCATGTGTAGGATTGCCAATTCCTGACATCTTTTCATTCTATTAATGAGTTCAAATACATAATCCACAACACTGCTTTCTACATGCTCTTCTTCTGTCAGTTTCTCGTACAATAACATCACAGGAGTCCTTAGATTTTTCCCGTGAACTAGTTCAGCTGGTGAAAACCCAGTACTATCGTGTATAACAGTCCTTAGGGCAAAGAGGGCTTGAGGCAGAATTTTCTCCCAATCTGGAATTGCCTCCAGACACAGGATACGAAGAATCCTCTTCAATGTTCTGTGCATTCTTTCCACAGGATTACTTTGTGGATGATAAACAGAACTTCTATAACTACTTTAACTGCAAATCTTTCTAAAAATTCCGTAGTTAGTGCACTCATGAATGACGTGCCTTGGTCAGTCTGTAATTCTCTTGGGAACCCCATTCGGCTGAAAATCTGTAACAATGCATTTACAACAGTTGTTGAGCAAAGGTTTGCTACAGGAATGGCATCAGGATACCTTGATGACATACATAACGCCGTAATTATATATTTATTTCCTGACGGTGTCATTGGTAAAGGTCCACTTGCATCGATGTTAATCTTTGTGAAAATTTCAGTTATTACGGGAACAATTTTTAGTGGAGCCTTCTTTTTATCTTGCGGTTTACCCACCCTTTGACATTTGTCGCATGTCTTTACAAAGTCCTCAACATCACTAAAGCATTTAGGACAGTAAAATGTTTTGAATATGGCATCTTTCGTTTTAGTTACTCCTAGATGAGCTGCAGCCGCCTCGTGACCTATCGTCATCAATTTTTTTATACTTTTCGGGAACAACCAAGCATTTACGTTTAGTGCCCTCCTTATCTTCCTTTTGGAAAAATAGTAAGTTATTTTTGACAATATAATGATTTTTCTTTGAAGACCCTCTTTTAGCTTCTTCAAACAGTGTTTTTATTTCAGCACTGTTCATTTGTTCCTTTGCAAAATCTTTATGAGATAATTTTATAAGACTTGATTCAGAAATTTCAGGTTGAATTAAAGGCAAAATATCATCCATTTAGTCCGGAGATTCTTTATTCTTTTCGTCACTTTCAGGAACAGTTTCTTCTGACATGTGAAGATCTTGTTTACTCTCTTCAGTCAATTTCTTCTGCGAACGTGTTTCCACAGCGTTCACCATATACACTTGTATTTCTTTATTCTTCTTCACTTCTTCAAACAATGCAGCAGTCTTATTTCCCAAAAGATATTTTCCTTGATCTAATGAATCTCTTAAAACAGCAGCTTTCGTAATCACATGACCAAACACACAGTCCAACTCAACTTCAGCCATTGGAAGACACACTGCGGTTCCCTCCAGAGGAGTTCGAATCCACACAGTTTCATTTATAAACATGGAAGGCTTTACGTATTTTTTACATATTAAATCGAGAGTTGCACCAGTATCTCGTAGTGTAGGCATTTCAATTCCATTCACTGTTCCTAAAGTTGTATATGGAGCCAATACATCAGTACCATTTCTAACAGTTTCATTAGACACGACTGTTTCGTAATTCTTCTTTAGTTTATCACATTGTGGTCTGAGATGTGAATAAGACCCGCATTCATAACATCGAAGCTGTCTTCTTTTCTCAAAGTCTTTCTCGTGGGTTTTTTCATGGACAGGTTCCTTTTTTATTTGAAATTTTGACTTGAAATCTTTAGGAGTTTTCTTTGGTCTGGCACCACTATAATTTACACCACCTTGGAATTTGTAACTATTTTTCTTAGGGATTTCTCTTCTGAAACTCTGTTTGATGCTTTCATATTCGTCTAATTTCTCTGCAAGTTCATAGGGAGTTTTTAACTTTATCCAGTCATCAAGAAAATGCTCGTTTACTTCAGCTGGAACACGGTACTTCAATTGTTCAGTTATTAATAGATCTTTCAGTTGCTTGAAAGTTTTAACCTGCAATTCCGCAATCCATTCTGTAAAATAACTATTCAGCTCATGAGCATAATTCCTCCAAGACTTCTCTGCTGATTTTTGATGTCTGTAAAAACATTGCTTCAACTTTTCGCTGTTCAACCTGTACCTCTTCAATATAAGATCTTTTACAAAATCATAATTATTTGCCCTTTCGGTAGGTTCTCTAACTAGCATATTAGAGAGTTCTGCTGGTAAAAACGCCAACAAGTAAGCCACCCAATCCTTCTTTGGTACTTGAGCTAATTCTGCCTTCCTTTCAAAATTAATCAAATATAAACTAATCTCATCATGTTTTTCATCAAATTTAGTTGTGATTTGTGTCAATTGAATCTTAGGTCCAATTTCAACTCTTCTTCCAGATTCATCATTTAATGGTTGATTCTACTGCGATAATTCTAATTTTTTCAATTCTAATTCATGTTGTCTGGCCTCTCGAGCCATTCACTCTTCCCTTTCCCTTTTTCTTTCTTCCCTTTCTTCTTGTTTACTTCTTTCTTCCCTTTCTTTTTCTTCTTGTTTACTTCTTTCTCGTTCTTTCCTATCACTAATGACTCTGTCGAGAATTATCTTCACTTCCTCTTCAACATAAGATTCGCTATTTAGAATCAATTTTTTTATATCTACCACCTTGCTGGACTGATCTACTTCAACCCTCACATACTGACAAAAGATCAGGTTTATTACCTTTAGCTAAATATGCCATGATTTAGGGACTAACAAGATCAGAATGCTTTTCAAAAAGAAAATTAAAATAAGACAAGTAAGAAACTTATTTTTCGATATATTATTTAACTAAAAGTAGTTATCGATTGTGCACTGTACCAAAATATGCACAAATATACACTTAAATTATAACGAATATATACATATTCAGCACTTTCGAATTATATTTTTCAAAAGTTTCAAGTGATTAAAATATTTTCGTAACTACAATACCAGAATAATTAAACAAGCACAAAAATAAAAAATAAACATTTCAATGCAAAACAATAACATACACCTTAAGTCCAAATTATCTCTTCATAAAGTCTCTTCAAAATTTAATTTGTCACTCATTAATTGTTATTTATTTTCAATTTAAAACAAACAAATGCGAGCAAATATGTTAAAAAAAATTCTTTCTATAGAAATTCTACAACTTCACCCTTAACTCGAAAATAATAATAGATGTTTATATTTGTGAAAACAAACACATTTTTTATTAAAAATGTTTCAATGTAATGACCACTTTTAAATCAAAGAACACCATTCAAATAAAATCTACAGATTTACTTTTTTTTCAGAACAACCAAACACTTCTATTCGCAACAAAAAAATATTATAAGACAATAATGAGAGTAAAATAATTCCGCTGGTATTCTGAATCCACAGAAACAAAAAATTTACTGAACAACTTATAAAAAACAAATTCTTATATGATTCGAATAGCTTCATAATTTATGCATTTAATCTTGAGAACTTCTGAAACGTAATGAGTCAGCTTTTTCCCCCTCTCAGTAAAAGAGAAGAGTCAAATATTTCGCTGACTCAGCAAAATCAAAAATATTTCTACTTAAATATATACTTTATACATATATTTTTTTCGCTGCACCTTCAAATCCTGCAAAAATCACAATTTTCATAAGTTATTTATCATTCACTCTTCACAAATTCTTAATAATGTGTTTACAATACAGATTTTTTTAAACACCGTTGAGAGAATCTTTTAATTTATATCTCATACATAGAAAACACAGTTTTAAATCAGAATACACTAACTAAAACTAAAAAAAAGAACAATTTTATGTACTCAATTCAACCACAGACAAAATAAATTTTCTTCCTTTATATAGGATAAATTTTTGTTTTTATTTAAAAACAAATAAATTAACGAGAATAGCAGGGATAAGTAAAAGGCTTTAAAATAATCAAAATCCAGCATTTAATACAAAGAGTGAATTAAGAATGATTTCTGTATTTAATTTGTACCCATATTTTAATACAAAAATTGAGATCAAATTTAAAATACGCCCAAAGGTACTTTCAGATAGAAAAAGTACTTACCCCAACTATTTCTTTTGTTGTTAAAGACACTGTTTTGAGTTTCGTGCCATCGCTGCCACCAGTCTGTAAGATCGTCTTGTAGTTGAATTAATCAGCTCTAATTAACCGGATTTACCGTTTTTATTATTTCCTTCAAAACACATCACTATATTAATATTTTCATTTACAATTAAAAGTCACATCGGGAACTACAGGCAGCTTCGTCCATTTTACGTTCGAGACTCCCTCTTCTTCTCTCCTTCCCGCTCAAAGGCCAAAAACAGTTCACAGCAGCGCCCTCTTTCTAGTCTATCGTGTGCTATGTGTCAAGCCTCCTAGTGTACTATGTGCCACGCCGTTACACTATTATTCAACTCATTTAGTCGAAATGCAGCCAACGGTCGAGAAGGTTTATGCCTAAGTTTTTGAGATTGCGAGTCGTGCACATTTATTTGTTTCAAATTACTGTTTGTACGATTATTTGACAATGCATGCAACATACTGCCTACTTTTAAAGATGACAAATAGGGCCTATTTGTGTGTGTGTGCAGAGGGGCGCAAGGCCTCAAAAATCTTATGATATTTCTGGGCCCAGGGCCCACAAAAATCTTAAGACATCCCTACAGATAATTATGGAATACAAATTGTGTGTAAAGAAAATATAAATGAAACAGGCATGGAATACATTTACGCACACAGTACTTTAATTTATAATGTGTTTTTAAATCTCCCCCACTTTAATATTTGTTTTATTGATTCACAAAATTAAAAAAAAAGTAAAGAGAGGGGGAAAAGTTAAAAAAAACTATGATTTATACAAAATGTTGACTTTGGTTGGTGAACTGGTAGCGTATTGTTAATATTAAATAAGATATAATTAAGCATCAGAAATACGTATTTTTAGAGATCTTCGAAAATATTTAAAATTTTGTTCACATCAAAATTATTCAAGCATCAAACGAGCGTTATTTATCCCTCAGTAATTCTATGAAAATAAATATCTTGAGTAGACAGAAACAATAACCAAATTAGTAGAGAATACTTTAAGTATTAAAAAGGTTACCGAGATATTTAATAATAATATCTGCATCAAGTTTTACGTTTTTTCGGATGATTGAATATGGGCTCAGCTTAGTCTTAAAATGCATATATCTTTTGCATCTGTTTTCCATTAAATGCTTGGAAAAAAAGATTCTTGCTCATAGAAAAAGTTCTTTTTTTTACAGATAGTTTAATTTATGCTATATATGGCCATATTTTACGGCCTCATGTATAAAAGATTTTAAATAAACATGAAGGTGACAAAGAAAGCGCAATTTTTCACGTTTTGCAACAAATAGATATGTTCCCGAAAATTTATTTCTGTGACACTTCCCATTAACCTTGACCGTAGAACCATTTTGAATTTGCTGTGAAATGTATATCGGCCACTGAGATCATGTCATAAAATATTTCAAGGAAAAAACTTATACTAGGCGGGTCTAGAAATTTTTTGCGGGGAAAGAGATTAAAAGTCACAATGTATTAGAATTAATACCTTTATTCAATTCCTACTATTTTATTTCACTCTCTCCCTATATATATATCTTATTCAGATTTTCCATCGTTAATAAAATACTTTCTATTCATCCATTCAAGTTCAAACACATTTTTTGAAACTTGTAGTAGATGACTCTTGATGTTAATACAGTTTTTTCAAATATTAATTCATTAATTAGAGTAAAAAATGAATAAAACAGTAACAAAGAAAAATAATAGTTCAACAGCATATATAGAAAGTAAAATCGTTCGTTGTGTAACTGTAGCGCATTGGACTTCTGATCCAAAGGTAGTGTGTTCGAATCCCACCTGGGATAGCCTAATTTCAGAGAATGTGATTTCTTTTTTACTATACTATTTTATTAGAATAATTAAATTTAATTAATTAATAAACAGTAGCAAACAAAAAAATATTCCAACACCGTATATAGAAAGGAAAATGGAAAATTGTAAGGAAAATCGCTTTCTATTTTGTCATTTAATATTGTGATTCTGTCATATGTATATACATGTTCATATTAATTGTAACTATTTGATAAAAAGTAACTAAAATATAATTTTTCTTTGTTGACCTAAGTAGGAATTGACTTATTTTTTTTTATATTATTTATTTTGCTAAGAAATACACTAACTTTTCTGGAGTTTCATGCATTTCTAAGCCATTTGCATAACTTAAATATTAACCGTGATTACTTTGAATAACCTTTTCACCCCAAATCGTTTTTCGTTAACAATTACCATGCAAATTTTAAAATGAAAGTTAATTACAAGCAAAACTTGATTAATGAAGCCGAAAACTTATTGGAAATAAATTACTAAGGCTTCCTGTTTGCAGATGAAAATTCTGTCTAGCACTAATAAAATACTGAACTATATTAACCGTACGGCGTCTACATGGACGTCTTAAGACTTTTTCACAGACCCTGGACCCCTACACAAATGTAGACCCAATCTATGACCCTTAAAAGTAGACAGTACATAGCATACGTTGCTAAATACTCGTACAAACAATAACCCGAAACACATCAATGGGTTTGACTTATAATCGTACAAATTGGTTCGATCGCATACGGCCTTTTTGACTGAATGAGTAATGATGGTGTATGGTGGTATATGCCTATGCCTATGTATGAACAATGGACATCACATGTTGCCATATCATCCGAAATTCCTGTTTTTTTGGAAAATACTACTGGAAATAACATTTGACCGGTGAAATTATTTCTCAACTTAAGAACTAAATTGTTTCTTTACAAAAGTCTTATAAGATCTGTCCTGATTTATACATGAGAGACTTGGCCATTGACTTTACGTGATGAGGAAGCTTTGGGAATTTTCGAGAGAAAGATCTACGCTGCATTCTTGGTGGAATCCAAGTGAATGGATCATGGAGAAGATGTAACTTATAACTACAAAATCTACAAACAACCTGATATTGTAAAATTTGTCAAATTACAGATACTTAAAGGGGCTGGTCATCTGGCTAGAATGAAGGAAGATCGTTGCTGCAAGAAAATCTTTCTGATGAAGCCCATGGGAAATAGACCTCGGGGCAGACCCCCGTTAAGATGGATTGACTGTGTCGAAAGAGACCTGAATATTTTTAAAACTGGAAAACAGTTGCCAAAAGTAGGGATTCCAGAAGAAAACTTCTGGAGAAAGCCAGGAAATTATTCGAATCATGATTTTATCACTGCTAAATTGAGAACGAGACGAGGCCCTGGGCCCGGGTCCAGTTGACCCATGGCTTAAGACGTGCGCGTCCCTAGACGTCTATCAGTTTAATAATAGAATGATGGATAGTACAGAGAGCGCTGTAACAGCATTTTTTTCAATTCCTACTATTAGCTCACACTCTCTATATTTTATTTATTGATTTATCTTGGTGAAATTTTCAATCGTTAATAAAATACATTTTAAAACGCTCAACTGAGCTGAAATTTTATACATATGATTATTTTGGATAATTTAATTATAATTAATAAAAATTAATTGATTAAAACTAATTATGTAAAAAATTACAAATACAGCCACGTTGGCGACTTGTGTCAAAACTTGAAAAAGTTTTTTTTCTTACGTTTTAAAGCATTCAGTTGAATTGAAATTTTATATACACGATTGTTTTGGGTGATAATACGATACTTTAATGATACAGTAAGACCCCGCTTAACGCTGTTTCGTTTAGCGCTGTTTCGGTTTAACGCTCTTTTAAAGGGTGTTTTTTTAGAGGTATAGAACTTTAAATTGCAATAAAACAACGATGTATTATTCGATTGACATGACTTTTTTTTATTCGAAAGAAAATCTTGTGGCATTACATTTTAAATATGATTTCTGGCATAGGACTGCCACGGCTGGCTTGGATGTAGTCCAATCTGGACGTCCAATTTTCGTTGACTTTTTCCAACATTTGTGGCCGTATATCGGCAATAACATGGCGAATGTTCTCTTCCAAATGGTCAAGCGTTTGTGGCTTATCCGAATAGACCAATGACTTTAAATAGCCCCACAAAAAATAGTCTAGCGGTGTTAAATCACAAGAACTTGGAGGCCAATTCACAGGTCCAAAACGTGAAATTAGGCGGTCACCAAACGTGTCTTTCAATAAATCGATTGTGGTGCGAGCTGTGTGACATGTTGCGCCGTCTTGTTGGAACCACAGCTTCTGGACATCATGATTGTTCAATTCAGGAATGAAAAAGTTAGTAATCATGGCTCTATACCGATCACCATTGACTGTAACGTTGTGGCCTTCATCGTTTTTGAAGAAGGATTTCACCAGCCCATAAAGCGCACCAAACAGTCAGTTTTTCTGGATGTAACGGTGTTTCGACACACATTTGTGGATTAGCTTCATTCCAAATGCAGCAGTTTTGTTAGTTGACTTTGCCATTCAACCAGAAGTGCGCTTCATCGCTAAACAAAATTCGCTTATGAAAATCGACCATTATTTTCGAAATAAAATTGCACAATTTGAAAGCGTTGTTCAGGCGTGAGTCTATTCATGATGAATTGCCAAACCAAACTGAGAATAAATCACTTGACAGCTGTTAAATCGGTCGCCATCTTGGAAAGTAATGCCAACTTAAACTTCTATACCTGGAAAAAAAACACTCTGTACTTGAATTGTGGGATTGCCTGAAATTGCACGCAGCGTTAGGCTTCCCGATATCCGAAGCAGTTTATCTGTGTTTCTTCTTTCTGGCGGTATTATACGAAAGTGTTTTTATCTTTTCAAAATTTGTTGATGTTATTGTAAGTATAAATTTATATAGTATAACGATTGCTATAGTGACAGATATTATGATATTTACTTTTTATCTTGGGTGATAATAAAAAACACGAAAATAAAGCATAAAAAAGCATTTCACTAGAAACTAAAATACTAATGATTAGAAGATTAGATACTGCTGAACGTCAATCTCAAATTGGTGCTGCATTGAATTTGACAACTTCCACAATAAGGACCATTTTTAAGGATAAAGAAAAAGTTCTGTCATCGGTAACTGCAACCATGACAAGCTCTGCAACTAGAATTACCCGTTCTAGAAATAATACAATAGAGGAAATGGAAAAACGACTTTCTATATGGATTGACGACGAAATTGAACGCAAAATGCCATTAAGCCAATCTACCTTCTTGATAAAATGGCTGAAAATTGGAAATACAGAAGACTTACAATTTTATTTATTTTTATATGCATACTCGTTTATTATGTTTCTATATTTGTAAGAAATAAATTTTTGTTTTATTGCTATAAAACATAATTAATAAATTTAATGGTAAAATACCTGACCAATTTTCTACCCATCTTCCCCTAACCTCATTATTTACATGATGAGATAACCTCGTTTAACACTGTTTCATATTACACTCTACTTTGATGAAACGTATACCTCGCATTTAGCGGGGTCTTACTGTAATTAACAAAAATTAATTACCACTTAATGTTGTGATTCTGTCATATGTACATACATATTTATTTTAATTGTACCTATTTAATAAAAAGTTACAAAAATAAAATTTTTCTTTGGTGATCTAAGTAGGAATTAACTTTAATTTTTTAATATTACTTATTTATGGTATAATCTTATTACTGTGCAACCGTAAAAGCCACCACAAAGTTGCTTTAGATTAAAGGTACATTAGTTGAGAGATATTTGAGATAATATATATTTTCGAAACAATTTAAGCTTTTTAATTACATGTGGATTAAATGATATAATACGTTTTCCATACCTTACGATATGCTGCTTAATGTTAAATGTCAACCTTATGAGGAACTGGGAAACGAAGGAAACGCTCCAATGATTATATTTTGGAGAAAAAATTGTCTTTTCTAATGCCCCGTAATTTTCTTGAATGCGTGAATGAAATGAATATTCTCCTAGTCAACTTATTCTTTTCTTATTGTAATGAAATTTCTAACACTAAAAAGCAAATTCGGATAAAAGAACTGGCATAAAATGAAACACAACAAGGAATGTCAATCGTTAAATGTAAAATGGTTAGAATAGAGACTCAATAAATACAAGTTTAAAAATAAAAAAAAATATATTTTAGTTTGAAAAAGGATATTTTGTTAACGAATAAACAAACCTTAAAAACAAACAAACAAAATCCTGATCAGAGAGAAAATGTTTGAAAAAAAAACAAACTAATTTCACTTTTGAATGAAGTTTTCTTTTTCCTTATGCCTGAGTTTAAAAAATTATCGGAAACTGGTTTGGTTAGCCTAAAAACAGAAACCAGTTTCCCTAACGAGAATTTATAGTTTGTATCCTGAACTTTGTGCTATGAAATAATTTGTTGACATAAAATCTCTTCCGCTTTCAAATTTAAAATAGCAGTACAGGAGTTTTATAGTTACTATATTACACATAACTAAATTGTAAGCGATATTTAAAGTTATAAAGTAAATGAATGGTGCTTTTATCTACAACGCGTTAGATAACATGTACGTTAAAATATTCAATAAGCCTTTCCCCATTCATTTCAAATCACTATCAAACTTAACAGAAGACGTTAAAAAAAAATAGACCGACTATAGGATAGTCGCACAGTTTGTGAATTACGTTCTTGGAAAACTTCGTGGATGGAATATAAAAAGCCATTTTAACAGGAAACGCTACTTTGAATTATACGGTCTGACAATTACTTCGGAAAGTTCCAGCTGTGGTTTTACGAAAGTTACCTGTTTATTGAAGAAATATTTTTCTTACTTAACGTAGTGTGAATTTTAGTTGAAATATTTTTAATTTCTATAAAAAAACAATTTATACACTCTCACATATGTATAAGGATGCTGCGCATGAAATATCGGATCTTTAAGGGAATATATAAAACAGCATATCTTTTCCAAAAGCTGTTTATTTAATCGAAATATGCTTCATCTTTTCCAACAAGATTTTACTGTATAGATGCCTTTTTAAAAATTTGATATTTAGAATAAATAAAGTCCGTTATTTAATATTTCTGGCTGTCTTCATTTTCCCGCTGTTTAGCCCGTAAAAACTGTCCAAAATGCTTAAAAAAAGAAAAATCGATTGGTGAAAGATCCGGTGAAAACGCTGGGTCCTATAAAAATTAATATTTAAATTTATTTCATTTCGCAAATGTTTTGTATGACGTATGCTGCTGCGTGTTGGCGTGAAGCATTGAGCCATGCATATTTGCAATTTTTAATAAATTTCATCAAACTACTGACAGTATAATATTTTTGTATACATTGCTTGGCAGTATACATTTGGATTCGTTTCCAACAATGCTTTAAAAGCATCATTTTTTTCCAAGATGTTTCGGGTTTTCAAATGGGTCACGAAAATTTTCAAGCCAACACTGCACTTTTCGATTGTTAACGGTGTTCTCTTCAAATGCTACATTAAGATTTCGACTAGAGGAAAATGAGAATACAGTGGAATACGTTTATACATAACGCGAAAGCTCTGAAGACGAAATATCGGTTAAAACGAAATAATAAAACGGTTCCGATAAACTATTGTGTATTTTCATGCATTTTTTCTCTTTACACGAAATGAAAATCGCTTAACACGAAAAGATTACTCTTCTGGAATGAGCAAAATACGGAAAACATCAGCCGGATTGGACTATCCCATTGTATTATCGGAAGAATTCATTATATAGTAGAGGATGATAATGTGTGTACAGCAGTGTTTTTCAAACTGTGGGGCGCGCCCCACTAGGGGGCGTGATAGCCTTACGAGGGTGGCGCGAGCATATCAAAAAGTTGAGAATAAAAGATTATTTTAAAAATTTACTTATAAAGGAAGCAAAACGTGATACATTCTGACATAAAACATATACACGTCGTACCTTTATTGTTATCTATTCCAATTTGAAAATTAGAAAAGAAAAGCAACTTAATACTTTTCTTATTACTTAAAAGTATATATAATTTACTTAAAATATCTATTACTTAAAAATGACTTACTTAAAATATCTATTGTTTGAAAGTAACATATACAAAACTTAATATTTATCTTGATAATTTGAGTGGTTTATAATTAGATAGTATTGTAGTTTTAGCGTCAAAGTACATTATTATTGCATACAATGCAATGCTATTGTATGGGGGGGCGTGAAGAAAATTATGATTGAAAATTGGGCCGCAAGTATTGAAACTTTGAGAAACACTGGTGTACAGCCTTAATTATGGCAGACAAAGACATTTTAGAGTTTGTTCAAAGTTAAAAAAATATCATTGATGCAGATTCCTACGACGAAAATGAGACGAATAATGCAACTCCTGTTTCTACGTTATTCGAAATGAGGAGCATCATGGAAGTATTTTCAGTTATTTAGACGCACATTCCAATGGAGGATTGAATACCAAAATGAACGGCATCAAACAATTTGTTGGCAATTTGATGCTGAAAAATATTGCGCAAAGAAAAATATTAGATTATTTTCCAAAAATTCAAGCAGTGTTAGTTTTTTCAAAAAACTTGAAAATTTTGTATTAAATTTCATTAAGGTATCCGACTACGTTCGGAACTGTGATTTTGCAAAAGCGTATAAATGGATAATATTTATGATATTTAGTGTCACTTAGATTAGAAAATGTATGAAAAATTGTTTTAAGAATATTATTACAATAAAAAATTATTTAAGTACAATACTTTGACAAAAAAGGAACATAGAATGATCCATTTTCAAAATATTCTCCTTTTGTGAAAAATGCTTCTATTATAATAATATTTTGCCTGTATATAGCTCAGACCTCTCTACAGAGGCTCAACTATGATTTTTGAAATATATAACTTAGAAGTGGGTTTATCCATGTTTTACGACAACAGAGAGGAGAAATGTTAAGAAATAAAACGCCAATAATTATTTCAATTGGTTGTAACTCTGAAAGTAATGTGAATTTTTCAAAAATCACCGTTGAGACTCTGTACAGAGGTCTGAGCTATGTACAGGAAAAATATTATTATAATAGAAGCATTTTTCACAAAAGGAGAACATGTTGAAAAAAAGGTTATTCTAAATTAATTTTTTGCCAAAATATTGTATTTAAATAAATTTTTTTTGTCAAAATGTCCTTAAAACAATTTTATACAAACAATTTTATAGTCCAAGTGACACTAAATATCATGAAAATTATCCATTTATGCGCTTTTTTAAAAATCACGGTTCCGAACAAAGTCGGATATCTTAAGGTCTTATAAATATTTTTGTTTCATTGATTTTTATTAAATAAATGCAGATATACATATTTGTGTAAATAAAATATACTCTAATAAACTTCATTTTGTTGAAATATGTTTTTTATGCAATATCGTTTAACACGAAATTCTTTTAACACGAAAAAGTGTTTCAGTCCCTTGAATTTCGTGTTAAACGATTTTCACTGTATTTGAAATTACTTATATTCTTGCATCAATTCTTACAGCACAACAATAGAAATTAATTTATAATAGAATGAATGAAATATCATTTATTCATTTTTTTTGAACTTCCTATTTTTATTTGATGTACAAATCACGAACGTCAAATAAAAATAAATGCTGTTTTCATGGAATTAAAAATAATTTTGTAAGTCTAAATTAATATCCTACTACCCGACAGTCGATAAACTGGTCTCGAATAATTGTGAGCAAATGAAACATAAATCTAATATACACTGGTGTGCAAAAATTAAGGACGAAGTCGAAAAATTAGCATATCAGCTGAACGAAGAGGCAGAGCGGACAGAAAGACCAATCAGGAGATTAAGTAAGGTGATGTACGGTAGCACATGCGCAGATATGCAGGTAGACGTAATGGGGAGTGTCTGAGTAATATAAAGCATGTTGTCGGTGAAAGATCAGTATTTCTGGCAAAGAGATTGCACGCCGTATACCAGTTAAAATCACACCGAGTTGCTGTCTCAGCGAGAAATGGCGAATAATCAATCTGTTAGACGACATCTGGATGCTTTTACCCGAGGTCGAATCATTGGGAAGTTGGAGGAAGGTCGCAGTGTGACAAGTGTGGCTGCAGAGTTCGGAATTGCTCACAGCATCGTTTCACGACTTTGGAGACAATTTCAAACTAAAGGAACAGCTATCCGGGGGTTCAGTAGTGGTCGTCCACGAGGAACCACACCCGCAGATGACCGGTACATTGTCTTACAGGCCAGAAGAAACAGGCGGCAGACAGCGGGAGAAATCGCTAGACACACGACACAGGCGACTGGACGACCGATATCGCGTTTTACCGTGGCCAGAAGACTGCACGGTGGTGGTCTGTTTGCACGACGTCCTGTACGGTGTGTACCTTTAACGCCTGCCCATCGGAGAAGGCGTTCTCTGTGGTGCCGGGAACACCGGAATTGGAGAGACAATGAATGGGGACGAGTACTCTTTACAGATAAGAGCAGATTCAGTTTGAGTAGCGATTCTCATCGCATACTCATCTGGAGAGAGCGGGGAAGCCGCAATCATCCCTTGAACATCATTGAAAGGGACAAGTATGGAGGTCGCGGTGTTCCCGTTTGGGGAGGCATCATGCTTGGTAGTCGTACAGACCTTCACATCTTCGACGCAGGTTCAGTCAACGGGACCCGTTATTGTAACGAGATTCTTCTTCCATATGTGCGTCTTTTTAGAGGCGCTATGGGTCTGCAGTTCCTTTTCATGGACGACAATACACCATGTCATCGCACAGTAGCTGCCGAACAGCTCTTAGAGAGTGAGGATATTGAACGTATGGATTGGCCGGCACGATCTCCGGATCTCAATCCCATCGAGCATGTATGGGATTTTCTAGGCAGACGCTTGGCAGCTCGTACCTTACCACCAGTAACGATTCGGGAGCTTCGATTGGCGCTGCAAGACGAATGGGCAGCAAAGCCTCAACAACTCATTGACACCCTCATTCTCAGCATGGGCAGACGCTGTGAAACCTGGCTAGCAGTCAGGGGAGATCATATCCCCTACTAAAGACCGGATGTTTTTGCTGGACACCCATCACAGGGATGTTTCGTCCTTCAGTCGCATTGCGCTTTATGCTACTTTTTCAATCAAGCTTCTTTTTATCCCTCTGATTTCTCTTTTAGTAAGTGTTGCTTACATTACACATGTCCTTATGTATTGGGGATCTTACGGTATTAAATGTGTTGATTTGGAAAGCTTTTGTACAAAGTTATATTGAAAAAACCGTCTCATCCTTAATTTTTGCACACCAGTGTATATTATAAATGTGAAAGTTTGTGAAAATCTTTGTTAGTCTTTCACGCAAAAACTACTGAATGGATTTTAATGAAACTTTGCAGTAATACAGCTTATACATCAGAATAGCACATAGGCTATAATTTATAGCATAGACTATAATTTATAAAGATTTGGGAAAAGTGTCAAAAATATAACGATATTTGTCAAGTAAGTAGGAAAAAATTCTGTCTTCTGCTAGCAATTCTGGCATGCGCTGCAAAAAAACCACGTCTGCATATATCTATCTTTTGTTTGTGAAAAATCTTTTTTGTTTTGGCTACGCAAGGTGCTCACTTCTAATTAATTCCTCTGATATAATGCCTTATCAAAATAAGTTTTGAAGGGAGAGGTTGTTATAAATCTCTCTTTATTTTAATGTTTTTTTTAACATCTTATTATGCACATTTGGTAGTAAGAAATTGATCTTTTTTTCCAAATAAATGCTTTTATCAGTTCTGATACTTAAAGTAAATAAGCTTTCTCTTTCACACTGCATCATTTGGACAAATTTTCAAAATTTATTTGTGGTCAGTAGTTAATTATAACGCTATAATTTTAATTGAATAGGCAGATATAATTATTTTTACACTTATAAACGCAATAACTATTGTTCTGTATTTCCTGGAGTGTGAGAGTGAATGAATATTAATGTTGCACTGTTCAGCTACACGAGGGCTTTTGGCAACGGATCACGTAATTTTGAACCATAGTCAAGTAACGTGGACGACATCTGAGCTGGCACCCCTTTCTCCTAACTACCACACCACACCAACTTAGAAGGAATATTCTACCAATAATTAGCAGGAATATTCTTTGAAATCCACTCTTCCAAGATATATGGCAGCACGGGTTCCATGATGAGTATTTTAGCGGAAAAAATAGTTTGTCAAAATTTCAGTGTCTTATGTTTTTGTATGTTAATGAAGACCTTAGAAAATGATTTGACTACTTATTTTAAGTGAACGGTATATATAATTAATTTACAGTGGAATATCTTTATTTAATTTATTAGCTCTAACGGATTACATTTTCCAAAGTGGAGTATTTTGTTTATGTATATCCCTTAATTTTAAATGTAGCGATCCAAAAAAAATATTGTATGAAAAAAACTGCAGTAAATCATAATGCGGTTGGATAAAGTATTTACGTGTATCGCTTCCCTACACGGCGGGTCTTACAAAGCTTTAATAAAGCTCGAGTTATGAAAGTAGCTAGGCATTTGCCAACTTGACTCTATCGTTAACATTTCGCTATGTTTTTCATTGGATCGTCATTATAATTTAAGAAACGGCGTTGCTTGCGAATATTACAATTTTAACATAAAATAAATACTACAGAAAGTAATATTAATGTATTATACTTTCAGATAAAAATTATTTACACTATTTTAAGCGTTCATTACACAAACCTTTTAACAATGTGTTACTTTTGCTGAGCAGAGATCAGCTTAGGAAGATATTTTCAAAAATCAACCTTTAAGAGTGTTGCGGGGAGTTATAAATAAAAAAAAATCCTTTTTATCAGCTATTAGACCTACATACTTAAAATTTAACAAAGGTGTTTTATTTCTCTCTTTTTTTTGTTACCTGAGTTACGCCAAAAGCTTTCTTTGTTTAATTTGCAATTCACGTAAAATTAACTCATTAAAAACTTCTTTATCCTTCAATCTGTGTTGTTTAATTTTTCAGTTCACCCGTGCGAAGAACGGGTATACCAGCTAGTAAAAAATAAAACATTTATCTTAAATGAGTATAAAATGCCATATGTAAAATATTTTACACAATTTCATACAGAAAATGAATATAGTCCTTATTATATTCATACTTAAGCTTTTAATTTAAATTTGAAGACTTTTTAACAAGATCTTTCACTGTGCAATCACGAAGCTTAACTGTTTCGAATTTTCGTTCTCGTATTCCTGCTGATCATATTTGTTTTTAGTACGATTAAGAAACTTTCCCATCAATTTAATGGGAATAAAGAGAGAGACAATGTTACGAAAAAGGCAATGTCTGGTATTTTACTAAAATACATTTGCATTTTCAATTTCTGCGTTTTCTTGCCGCCCCCATTCTACTAGTATTCAGATCGTGACATGATAGTTCTCCGAAATCATCTTATTATGTAACTATTCAACTCGAAAAAGAGAAGAAGAAGCGATGAAGATAAATGCTTGGCGATCTTTTGAGTTGAAAGGTAATGTGCATTAATTTAAAGTGTTGACGTCGAAGAAAAATGTAAGTTCAATACAAAGAATCAATTAATCACCTAACTACTTATTACAGAAACCCCTACAACGCGCATGCATTCGAAATTGATTATAAAATAAATGAACGTAATCGTGATTATACACAAAGATTGATTAAAAAATTAAAATCACTGCTTAAAATATAACTTGTAGACATTTGGATACCTTTCCTGTCAGAGCAAAATTACCTCATAGGCTATCGGGGAGTTCTTATTAAAATAGATTAATATTTCTTAACGACATACAGTTCTCATGTTATCTCGAAGTTAGTGATCTTTAAACTGTGTTCCACGGAACTCTTAGGATTCCACGAGTCAGAATAAAAATTTGAAAAGAAACTATAAATATGAATGTAAAATAGAATCACGTTCTCTTTGGAGTTTGTACGACAACAGGTGTCTAAGGTCGTGTTTCCCAACGCGGGTGTCACGTCTTTCTCTTTCACGGGAAAACTTAAATTCGATGCAGGACAACCTCTCTTTTTCAATTCCCACTATTAGTTCAACACTCTCCTCCTATATATATATATATATAGTCTAATTTTCTACAAACGAGAGATAAACATCCATCAATCACATTCGAAAAACACATAGACAGTAGGAAAATCACACAATGAAGGACATATGAGCAACCGAGATTAAAAATTATTAAATGGATGCTGCAGTATTATAAACATTGCTGACTTAAGACAGCTAACATATAAAATGATTTATATAAAAGTGGGGTTGAACATGTTTTTTGGCCAGCCAACCGTCCCCCTTTCTGTTAATAATACTGAGCAAAAACCTATTGAATGTAATGGATAGGAATATCTAAATCCATTACAAGATAGAGGTAACTTACCTAAAAATTGCCCTTAAAAATGCAGAGTCCGCGCTAAATCTGAGTGCAATAAATAAGTTATTGCCAGATTCTGGATCCTAATGCAGATTCAAAGCATGTGAATGGCTGAAATGTAGCTCTAAACAAAAGTATAAAAATAATAGAAATAAAAATTAATAAGAGAGTTACAAATTACCATAACTTTAGTGACATTAGAGTATATATGAATTAAATAATAAGTAATCTTATCTAATATTAGAATATGGAGGTAACTATAACTAGGAAATATGTAAATTTATAGTAATAAACTATTATTAATCTAAGAATTTTTAATCCTTACTATTTTGAATAGCTTTATTCATATAACTATTAATAAAATTAATTGGGTATTTCTGATTTAAGCAATACTTAGTAAAATGTTTATAGATATTTATTATTTCTGATTCTTTTGATACCAGAAATTTATTGTGTTGTATATAATTAATAACAATATTTCTGAATATAGAAACATGTACATTACTCTCTCAATAAGGAACTTCCACACACACACACACACACACACACACACACACACACACACACACACACACACACACACACACACACACACACACAGAGAGACACACACACACACACACACACACACACACACACACACACACACACACACACACACACACACACACACACACACACACACACACACACACACACACACACACACACACACACACACACACACACACACACACACACACACACACACACACACACACACACACACACACACACACACACACACACACACACACACACACACACACACACACACACACACACACACACACACACACACACACACACACACACACACACACACACACACACACACACACACACACACACACACACACACACACACACACACACACACACACACACACACACACACACACACACACACACACACACACACACACACACACACACACACACACACACACACACACACACACACACACACACACACACACACACACACACACACACACACACACACACACACACACACACACAAGTGCCCCCTTTATAATTTAACAAAATGTGTAATAAAATTGAAAAAGAAATTGCATTTAACCCTTTACCTACCGCATCATGATTTACTTCAATATTTTTTTTTTGAGTTTTTGCATTGGAAATTAAGAAGAATAGTACATAAATAAAGTACTCAACTTTGGGAAATTTAATCCGCGTTTGGTCTAATTAATAAAATTGGTACTTTAAAATACTGTCAGTACAAAGAGGTTTAAAATATTCTCATCATGCAAAATGATCGCATGAATTTTTTTAACGGAGATTTAATACCTAAAAATATTAAATAACCCAGGAACACTAATATTTTACCGCACAAAATATTTCTTTTTAAAAATTACAAAATTTTTAAGATTTATTTACTTTTTTACACTTAAAAACAGTTTTTTACACATTAACTTAATTTGATGATATTCAAAGAAACAGTTTTTCTCTTTGCAGTAATGCACAAAAATCCATTACACGTTGTGCACTTTGAGTGAGGTTTCAATCGAATGTTTTTAAAGCACTGCATCCTGGGGTATGCAGTCTTTTGGTCTGCACTCTGGTCTTGTTCAGTCTTTTGGTCATCTTCTTCGGAATCTGGCTATTAGCTGGGACTTCTTCATCTGAAGAATTATCTGTTAGTGCATCACTTTTTTCAGATGACAGATTCTGTAATAAATCCACAGCCTCTTGTGAAGACAGCTGCTTTTTTCAGACATTCAAAGAAAGGGAAAAAACATAATAGCACCTTGGAAACCTCCAGTTATTGCTAAATCTCAGTGTGTTACACACAAAGAAATTAAGATGTTAATTTTTGAATAAAGAATATATATTTCATTGTATGTCAAAAAAAAAGAAAAAAAAAAGCTCAGATTTGAATTTCAAAAATTTTTGAAAACGTTAAAAAGCAATAAAAATGAAAACTAAATAATTTATACTTAAAAATGAAAAGAAATAACTTAAAAGAAATGAAAAACAAGCATAAATCTATTACATTTTAGACAGCTCAGGTGTCGTTCACGTCCCTTGACCATGGTTCAAAATTACGTGGTCCATCGCCAAAAGTCCTCGTGTAGCTGAACAGTGCGACATTAATATTCACAAACTCACTCATTACATTTTAGTAATGACTCAACAGCACAACAAAAAACAATAATAAACTACACGGACAAAAAAAAGCACTAAGTTCTTTCTCGAACATTCAGTGTACTGGCGGTACTTATAAGTACCACAAGTTTATTCAACTATAAAAAATCATTTATATATACTGCTCACACTTAAAAAAAGTAGTTAAATCGTTTTCTAAGGTCTCATACAAGTAACATATAAAAAAATAAGATACTTTTAACTAACTGCTTCTGCGGAACAAAAATAACAAGCTTGGCAATCCGATTAAAATGGCAGCTACAAACTCAACTTCAGTTTTAAAACTATTCGCCTTCCTCGTTAAAATACTCATCATAGAACCCATGCTGCCATTTATCCTGGTAGAGGGGAATTAAAAGAAAATTACTGCTAAGCACCGTCAGAATATTCGTAAAAATGGTTATTCCAAATAATTTTAAAGTGAGTGGTTCTTATAGGCACCTTCAGTAGATAAAAGGTAAAATTTTTCTTTAAAATCGGCATGAAAATTTTGGGCAACCCATTATATGGCAACAATACACAAACATACTGCTCTTTTCAAATAGTTTATTCAAATAATATAAATAAAAAACATCAACTCTAACATGTTGTGTTGTTGCTAATGCCACATGTCTGACGTAGTCAGAACAAGGCCCACGAAATTCATCGTGGTGAGGGGCTAGAAGTACGCCTGTCATTTGCCTTGGCCACTATACAGGTGACAGTATAAATTAATTCTGTGAAATTCCCCGAAGGTACGATAGATGGCGACACCACCTATCTCCACCTCCACAATTTAGACATGGAACGGAAGGGAAATATTCTCCAGTCCCCTGCACTCGTGATTCAGCCCACAAGACTTTTGGACCCACTGTTTAACGAGCACGTACTCCGTGTGTACTCGGAGGGTATTGGATGGCATCGGGCATCGAGCCCAGGCCTTCCGGTCTGGAGTCCGATGCTCTATCCTCTAGGCTATCCACGGCCCATCCCTAACATAGAGTGAATGACCTCTACAGCCTCCTACAATCCTTTGCTTGTACATTCTCCGGTGGCTGCGGCAACCTTGTCGTCAAGGTATCGGATCATGGCTGGTTTGTCACTTCGAGCCTAGTACCACTAAATACTCGCCGTGTAGGGGAGCGATGCACGTTAAATCTGTCGAGAGCTCAAACGTCCTCCCGTTAGTGTGGTAGTTAGGTGGGTTCCAACTCAGGTGTCGTCTTCGTCACTTGACCATGGTTCAAAACTACGAGATCCGTCGCCAAAAGCCCTCGTATAGCTGAACAGCGCGACGTCAATATTCCCTCACTCACTTGTACATTCTTCCGGGTAAACAATAATACACACCTTATAATTTAAATAGAGCCATTTAGTGGCATACATGAGCCCTAACATATACATGACTCTTAATATTTCAGATAACATGCTGGAAAACTTTCTAATCTAAAATAAAATAATTATAAAACTGAAAATAGTATTATGTTTGTAATTTTACTCTGGTTGATTAATTTTCTCCACCAGAAAACTTGGAGATATAAGTTTTGTCGCAGGTGTTTTCTCTTACATAACTGCACATCAATAATACAATACTTGAAAGGATTATACTAACTATATTTTGAAAAGATATTTTTAAATATCTTGTTTGTATAGTTTCTTACTAGAAGCTGGAACAGATTTGAAGAAAGAAAAATTCACAAAAATTTTTGAGAGGTATCAAATTTTTATGGTAAGCTATTATATTTCTAGATTTATACATAAAAACGACAAAAACCTCGTGATACTATGAAATGTTGTTTACAAAATCACTGTCACTGCCGATGACATAGTTTTTTTCTAACTGGTTTACAGTATACGACTAAAAAGAAGCTTAACATTATAAATGACATCTTTACAATTCAATGTCACCGATGGTTGCGAAATGTTAGTGAAGAAAATAAACCCTTTTTGAAATATCTTGACTGTTTATCTTATGCTTGCATGCATTGCGTGTTTTCTTTTAGGGGATGTTTTGTTATAAATTATTTATCAGATTTCTGGCTTTGAAACACCAGTCTTTGGGTGAAATACATTAAAATTGATAAATTTATCCATGCATAAATTTTATTCGAATTTTCTTTACCACCAAACGTTAGAAAAATACCTTTTTGTTTCTGTTTTGACACAAAACTGAAAAGAATTCGGGTAAAAACATTTCCGATTCATTGAGTTTGGAAAATTCCGATAAAAATAAAAAAAAAAGTTCTGTGTATACATAACTGACAAATTGTGAAACTGTTGAAAGTGATTTTAGACGTGTAATATAGAAATAAAAAAAAAAAGTTAAATTCTGATCCATTATGCTAAATGAAAGTATTGTCATATAATAAGAGAATAAAATTTATTTTTATTTCATATTTATAACCTTTAAGGCTGTTTTCGCCGAATGTACTAGAGCTTGAAATAAACGCGGAGCACATTTTCGGTATATTGCTTGTATTTTTATGAAAATTTGTATCATTCTAACTCATTCATTTGTGTTTATAATGTAGAGTCTTTAAAATTTCAAAATGTTCCACAAATGATTAATTTTTCCTTTTAACATGCAAAGATATAGCTCCTTTAGCATTACGGTATAGGTGGAAAAAAAGGAGAAACACATTTTATTTCAGAAAAAATACGTCAACTCAGACAAAAATGAGTAATACCATAAAATAAGTGATTCTCTATAGGATAGTGAAGCCAGAATATAACATTAATGTTGGAGTATTTTTATATCTAAAAAAATATTCTGAATTCGGGCCCCGTTCTTTAACATTAACCGAAGACTGTAAGTGAAGTCCAGTGGCTGAGTGGTAGCTTCTCGAGTTTCAACGCCCCAGATCCAGGGTTCAAACCCCGGGCTGGGCAAGGTCAATTCATCTTTTCATCCCTTCAGTGGGTCGATAAATGAGTACCAGGTTTGCAGATAAACACTGGGGGTTCGCGTCAGACTGATCACCTGACCGGAACATCTGCTCATGTACCTCAGTGCCCAAGGTCAAATATTCTGAGAAGAGCACAGTAGACCTTGCCGACATGGGCTGTTGTGTCACTGAGTTTAGTTTAGTATTTAACCTTTAAAACTTGTCGGTGCATGCGCTGTATCGCAAATATTTTTCATAACACATGTACCCAAGTGATTAAGTGGAAACCTAAAATCTTCTTAAAATGACAATTTTGAGATTTTTACGTTTTCAAATTGTATAGATATATTTTCGCCTTCCTAAAAATACCTTATTTTAACCTCTACTGTAATTAGAAGCCCTTGAAACCTATTTTGAAATACTCATTAAAACTGGGCCACGCCCATTTAAATAGCGAAACATGTAAACAAAGTATTTTGTTTTTGCTTAAAAATTGAATGAATGATAGAAATCAAAAAATTTAATCTAGACTTGCTAAAAAAGTGTTAACATGGAGGTACACAAAATCCCAATGAAAGTGTAAACAACGTAATATGGTCTCGTGCACTGAAGAAAATATTTGTACAAATGGAAGTCGTTGTTACTAATGCCACCTGTCCGACGGATGGTTATATTTTCTACGATATAAATTATAAAAAAAGAAAAGTTGTAATAAAAACTTAGTTTTGCATTATTTTGCACATGCTTTGGCAATGGACTGAAAAAATCCAAGAAAAACAAATAATTTAACAACCTATTTCCTTAATATGTAAGTTTTGCTCTTATTCAGTACGATTTTATTTTGTTCTATTAATTTTTCTTCCTGTAAAACTGTGTACATTTCCTATACTTCAGCTTATGCGAATGTGTAAGACCTGAAATGTGTGTGAACTATATATTTTCTGGTGTTTTTTCATAATATTTCTTTTAAAAAGCAAAGTAGAAAAGGGAGACTAAAGAAGCGTTATCATCTCTCGAGTTTATGTATGAAGAGGAGATAGTATTCGTATTACTCTTTGTTTATAATTGCTGCCGAGTTGATAATTGTGAGTTTGATTTAGATATTAGGTATTCAAAATCCTGCCATTAACATTTAGTTGCAATCACCATCTTATTTTTAAGCAGTTACATTTAGTTGGGAATCATTTTTCAAATTCCTACTCTATTAGTTCACTCTCTCCCTATATATATATGTATATATCTATATTTTGATCAATTTTTCAGTAGTTAATAAAATACTTTCTATTCTTCAATTCAAGTTCAAATACATTTTTTTAAACTTGTAGTGGATGACACTCGATATTAACACAATTTTTTCAAATATTAATTCATTAATTAAATTAAAAAATGAATAAATAGTAACAAACAAAAATAATAGTCCAGCAGCATATATAGAAAGGAAAATCGTTTGTTGTGTCCCTATAGCGCAATGGATAGTGCGTTGTACTTCGACTCTAAAGGTCATTGGTTCGAATCCCACCTGGGATGGCCCTAATTTCTGAGAATGTGTTTTGCTTCTTACTGTACTATTTTGTTAGATTAATTAAACTTGCTTAATGAATAAATAGTAACAAACAAATAAAAAATAGCCCAACACCCTATATAGAATGGAAAATTACTTTCTATTTTGTTATTTGAATTTGTGATTCTGTCATATGTATTTACATATTTATATTAATTGTAACCATTTAATAAAATAAGCTAAAATAAAATTTCTCTTTGTTGACCTAAGCTGGTATTGACTTAAATTTTTTTTTATTTCACTTGTTTTTATTTTAAAGTTTAGAATTGTAAATAAATTTGTTAAATAACAATTGCATGAAAAATCCTGCCTGAGTCTTCAATTAACAATACGATTCTTTAAAATTAAAAATACATCAATATACTCAGTTTTATTTCAGAATTCCATTGCTCTTAACAACTAAATTCTGAATCTTACTTCAATTGACAAAACTGCATTTAATTGCTTTTTCCGCAAGTAGTTTAGTTTTAATAATTTTGTCAAAAAACTCCAGAACAATTTTTATAGGTTATTAATACAGAGCAGTTATTTCTAAACGACAAATTTTTAAAAACACTTTTATTCTCGTGTTTCATCAAATGCATATATATTTTTTATATTTAAAAATCTTATATTTAAATTAAGCTTTTACTTTAATTACAGTAATTACACCCAAATTTAAAATATTGTCGCACAGAAAATATTTAAAACAAATACAATACATAATTCATCTATTTTTTATTTTAACAGATTGTCTATTTTAAAATTTTTTATAATATAAAGCTATTACTTAGTAAGTAAAAAATGGTTTATCAACTTAAGAAATATATTAATTTTATGCTTAACTGTTTTCATTTCAATTTTAAATTAGAGCAAGTTTGTATATACCCTTGAATAAAAATATAATTGTACATCTTTATTTGTATTGATACATTTGATTCATTGAAGAAACTGGTTAGGAGCATCAAAGGATTTTTGTTATGTTTAACTAATTACGTTAGATAAATACGGAAACGTACTCTCTTTTTTTTCTCGCCACGGATAATGATATATTGTATACATGTCATTGCTGAAAATTTTAATAATAAAACTCATCTGTAAAAAAAGAATAATTTGTATGACCTAATGCCATCAGACAAGCATTTTTTTTTTAAAAAAAGTTTTAAAAACCATACCTGGAATGTTAGTTTGCAAATCGAATTAACCAGAAATTACCTTGGAAAGTACTAGTGATTTTCATAAGATTCTTTTTAAAACCGAATTTAATAAATGGCTTCAAATGTAGCGAGGTCAAAAGTGAAATCTCATTACCCTTTAAAATAAGAAAAGAACAACACTACAGTAATAATGAATTAATCACAAAGTCTATTCGGGATGCACTTGATGTGCTACTGTTCTTCTAATGTCATCCACTGAATTATTACGGTTGATTTATCCAAAGGACCGAAGACACGTTTCGAAATAACATTTGATTTACAACAATAAAATGATGATTGTAGAATTTCGCTGTTTTGAAACACAATGTCTTTTTTATTCAACAGCCTTGTTTTGTCGACGAGATATGATGAATAGCCTTCCAGTTTTCAATTAACGTTTGGTATTTTCTAGCACCTGTGAGGGATTCTCGTGAACCTGTTTTGGCCTTTGCATTTGTTATTTCATGTTTATGAGCGGGTATACGTATTGTAACAAAAAACATTTTAAGTTGAAGATCACACTTTTTAAATTACCAATTATGACTTGAAAGATTAGTGTAATAAATTGATAATGCATGCTTCTTATTTGGAACAAGTGAAAGTGCACAGACAATGAAATTTCAAAAATAATAAATTATTTACAATAATGTTACATTTAAAAAAAGTAATAAATATTTTGAATTTATAGGTATAATTTTTCCAATTAATAAACTTCTACGTTGTAAAAATATAAACACACTAGAATATGAGCATAATTTAGAAAAATTTGATTTATTAACGATATTTTTTTGCCGAATCGTTTTCTTTTCTCTTGTAAATTCTTAATTTACCATTATTTAAAACTTAAGTTAAAATTTTGAATTTTGAAAATAGAAATTTTCAGATATTTAATATGATTATGAAGTTTTAATTGATTTTATTCCTTTCGTGGGCCTTCGAAAGATTACTTCCCATCAACGTGATTTTACAAAATACACCTATGGGAAGTGCAAAACCCATTATAATATTGCTATTATAACAATGCCTTGCTATTATAACGATGGGAAGACTAATTTCCGCTTCAGTGTTGTGCTACTGCACATAATCTAGCAATTATGACATCTGTAAATTGGACAAAAAAAAGAAAAAGATGGTACTAAAGAAGAAGTACCTTGTCCAAAAGATGTAAAGATGTTGATCGCTTCGATCAAAGATACATAACAAGATCTGTAAAATAATGACATGGTATCTTATATTTTCTGCTTGACCATTCTGTGGCAAGTGAACAGAAGAAGTCAAGACCAGCTAACATTCCGTATAGCATTATCTCATAGCTAACTGATGAATATTCTTCTAGAAAAAGGAATGGAAGTCCTGCTAGCTTCCAAGCAAAAGAAGTGTATAGCTCCGGATGATGTACGCTTAGCCAGTGTGGAAAATCACATGCCAAAGATAGCTTCCAACTATAGACGATGCAGGAAATGTCACAGAAAGGGACAAGAAAAGAAGACCTGTTACATGTGTGCAAAATGTGATGTCCCATTGTGAATTGCAACATGCTACTCCTCTTTTCATGGCAAATAATCACCATTAAATTTTATGACAGTGAATGGTTTCTTGGGAAGTATTCTCCCCCTCCCTAAACTTTAAATGTACACATAAAATTCGGCAAAGTATATATATATATTTCCTTAAATACTATTGTTTAATTTTTAATAAAATATAAAAAACTACGAGAAATCCAAAACAGAAATAAATGACCCACAAAAGGGTTAAATTAATGCTCTTTTGATACATAGACAGGATCATATCTAGGGCATCTGTCCAATACAGGGCAACTAGGATGATTGGTGTACTATTTCGTAAATCGCAGGAACTATATTGTCTTTGTACACTGATTATTTTTGCATGTCTTTTAAAACACAACCATGTTTTTCTAGATTTAGAGTTATCATAATTTTTTTTATGTCATTGGAAAAAAAAGTCAAAGCAAATTTTTGAGAATATTAATAATTTTTTTTTTAAATTTTTGCTCGACTTAACTAGAAGTGATTTTTTAAGGTATTCTTTTAAACTCATGAGTGTTTAATAGACATTTTTATTCTAATATGTTTTAAAGGATTTTAAAGAATAATTTGATATTGTGTGTCTTCTATAATGAAAGCATATTTTGATACCCTGAACTGTTTAGTACATCATTATCTTTTTTGTTGCTCATTGATTTGAAAATTCTTCCTGAGAAAATCTACACATTATCTACATTTGATGCTTTTTGCAATAATTAACGGGATTTTAACCTCTTTTTATGTCTGATTTGATCATACGACTAAGTTTGGAGTGAATTAAATCTTTTTAAAACTAGACTATATGTATAGCCTTTTTATTTCTTTTATGTGTAATATTTGTGCTTAGGATTCTTTTATTAATTTAAGTATTCGATTAACGTATTTCACTTTATTTTTCAATTAAAAATATGATCTTGTATTGTGGTTTTTTGAATGATCTAAGTTAGTTTTATTTGTTATTATATTGATGCTTTACAAACGAAATTGCATGATCATAAAAATATTTGTGATTGTTTGTTGATATAACAATATATTCTGGCAGAGAGATCTTAAGACTCTTTGAGGCCCTGGGCCAAGAGAATTTTTAAATTTTTTTGAGGCTCTGGGCCCTTATGCAAAAGTAGGCCCTACCTGAGATCTTTAAAAGTAGACAGTATATAACATCCATTGTCAAATTCTCGCTCAGACGGTAATTTGAAACAAATAAATGTAGATGACTCACAATATCAAACACTTTGGTACAAACCGGCTCGACCGATTGAAGCATTTCGACTAAATGAGTTTAATGATGTTTTATGTTATTAGAGCTAGGTTTAGACATGGACAACGGTCAGCACGTATTAATACAACCTTACCAATTTTACCAGTTGACATATAGTTTGAAATTCTCTGTTTTTCGGAGAATAAGTACGGGAATAATATTTGACCATTAAAATTATCTGGATCCTGATCTTATTAAGAAACAGTCTATCTCAAAACGAGGCCCCGCAACAAGGGTAAGGCCAGTGGCGTAACTTACACCCCGGCATTGCGGAGGTGCCCAGGGACTCTAGGGGGCCCAGATTTTGACTGACACTGAGTACGTATTTGGGCTTGGGGTCCTAATATTCTCCGTTACGCCACTGGAGGAGGCCCAGGGCCCGGGTCTAGTTGGTACATGCCTTGAGACGTCTGTGTACACTGGTTATCTTAAATTAAGGAAAAATCATAAAACTAGTGATAAATCGTCCAGATATTAGCCAGTCTCAATGGAATTTGAATATGTTGATAAGTAAAAGTAGATGAACGATATAAATTATGCAAAATAGAGGCGACATAACCGGAATACGTTATTTGCGAGGAGCATAAAAATAGATACCTCAGAAGAAGGTGGCAATTGTCGCTGTGTGCATGAGATTAGAAATTTGGTTTTGCGAAATTGTAACAATGACCACTAGGCATCATTTGACCGAAGAACTGTGATGGCGAGTTATTGGGAGACTAAAGGCAGGACATAGTCAGATAGAAGTGGCATATTTATAACCATGGATACGGCGTCCAGGAAGCGTTGTTATTGTTTCAAATCCCCTTGGAGCAGAAAAGCTTACACCAAGTCTATTTGACCTTTTCGCATAATAATGTCATAAGTCAGATCTTGATCTCCAAATAAGCGTCCAAGGGAAATGCCCCAGCGATCCAGAAAATGAGCAGAAGAAGCAGGGAGAGAGTAGAGACAGGTAACGAAAAACTTTACCCTCTGAACAATGGTCATGCCACGCAGGTGACCACTTCTAAAGCACGCCAAGGCTGTCTGAAGAGACCTGGATCTCCTACTCTGTAGAGATAGGCCAGGACTCTTAGCTGCGTACCAGTGATGAGCAGGAGGTTTTTGCCAAGTCAGATTCATTGTAATTCTGTGGAGCGACTGAATTTCAGAATGGCTCAAAACAGAGAAACTGGGGTCAGAGAGATCACAATCCTATACCAGCCAGCTCATCAGCTGTCTCGTTTCCAGGCACACCCACATGTGATGGTATCCACTGGAGACACACTTGTTTCCTCTGACCAAGCCTAGCCAATTCGGAAATAATGTCCAGTCCAGTACTGTCCATAATCTTTGGCCAATTCTTCAAATATTGGATGGAACTCTTGCTGTCTGTCAGGATTCAGATATTGTCCTTATTAATGTTGAGAGCATAATCGAGAGAACCACTGATAGCAATGAGTTCCGATCTAAAAACGGAACAGTGATCAGAATTCCTGATGCTGATTTTAACATCACTCCTGCGGGAGTGTTACTAAATATACCATTCTCTGTTCTACTATCCAGGAGGTTCAACCAAGGATGGCTACGCTGCCACGGGTGTATAGATCGATATTTGTCATGCGCACGAAGAAATAGAACCGAACTACGGTTTTACTCTCGCGTTTTGCATAATGCATGTGAGCCTAAGTTCGTTGCCACACAGCTGCATACATACATTCAATTAAACATTATATTTATATACACTGCTGGCCACTGTAAATGCAACACCAAGAAAGACAAGAATAGCCTAACAAAATTTATCTTGTAGATAACATGTTGACCAAGTATCAAATGATTAAATTTATAGACTTCTGTGAAGTGTGGTTCCTGCCAGAATCAGTAGCCAGAGTAGACGCCATTGTTGGAGATCACCGCTACTACACGCCTCGGCATTGATTCAAATAGACTTTGGATGTGCTCTTGGGGTACAGCAGACCAAGCAGCTTCCACACGTTGCCAAAGTTGATCTGGTGTAGCAGCTGGGGGTGTAATCTGGGTCAATCGTTGAGCAACATGGACTACATGTTTTATATCAGCGAAAGATCCGGAGAGCGAGCCAGCCAGGGAAGCAATTCAATCTGGTGATTGACGAAGAACCTTTGGACAATGCCTGCTACGTGTGGTCGTGCATTATCCTGTTGAAATATAGCTGTGGCCAAGCCCTGAAGGTAAGGAAGGACAACTGGCCCCAACATCTCGGATATGTAGCTCTGGTTGTT
The DNA here is from genome assembly GCA_019973935.1 of Trichonephila clavipes. Classification (NCBI taxonomy): domain Eukaryota; kingdom Metazoa; phylum Arthropoda; class Arachnida; order Araneae; family Nephilidae; genus Trichonephila; species Trichonephila clavipes. Next base: position 986,085 of record BMAU01019275.1, read on the forward strand.
TAAAGTACCGGCAATGCGTACTAGAGGAGTGCGAGAGTGATATCCAATACCGTCCCATACCATAATACCCGGGGCAGTGAGCAGTGGGGTGGTGCATAACAGCATCATTCTGTTCAGCATCCTCTCTCACGGTGCCTCGAGACTCGAATCCGACCATTGTGGTGTTGCACACAGATGCGTGACTCGTCAGTAAAGACAACTTCATTCCATTCTACCACCCACATCCTTCTTTTATCGCACCGTTGGCGACGGAGACGTCTGTGGTTCTGTGTCAAGGGTAGACCAAGCAATGGACGTCTTGCGGACAGACCACTCTGTTGTAAACGGCGTCGAATGGTACGCGAAGACACTGAATGATGCGTTACAGACTCAATGTGCTGTGCTACGGTTCGTGATGTGACTGAGAGATCCGTCATTGCCATGCGCACAATTTGCCTGTCCTCACGTGAAGTGGTGCACTGAGATGGATGCGATCGACAATGTCGGTCCGTCGTACCCTCCTGCATCCAACGGTCACATATCCGTATTACAGTTGTTTGGTTTTGTCCAACACGACTACCGATTTTCCTGAATGATAATCTACAATCTCGGTAGGCCACTATCCTTCCTCTGTCGAACTCGGATACTTGATCAAAAGCTGATTACTCTTTTCTACGAGACATAACTGATCGTTTTCTGAAAAAACCACAAGAAAAACACAATTGCCGAACTTGAAATCGTCGATATCTCCAAGCCTTAAATAGCGTTTTGAGGTGGCGCCACAGGCACGCGTAATGTGTGTCTGCGCTGAAATTCTAATCATTTGCATACCTCATCTCTGCTAATGCATGTTGTAAATTTCATGTTATTTGCATGCTTCCTTCAGGGTGTTGCATTTACGGTGGCCAGCAGTGTATATATTGCATAGTTACATAAACTAAATTAAATTAAAAAAATATTATTTTCAAGTTTCAGGAGAAAGCGCGAGGCGAGGATTCGTGACGACCATAATTATCTGGTGATTTTTTATGTTATTTTATTCCTTCCTGTATGTTGTATAATGTGTATAAGTTTCATTAAATAAATTCTAAGCATAACTTTCTGAGTTATCGTCAATTTTGAGATTTTTCCTTAAGGCCAGTTGGAAACCTCTCTCTGTCTTTATACTGACAATGTTAAATTGACTGTTTTTGATGTACTTTTTCTCAAAATCTGTTATATGTCCGTGCTTGAAATTTTTTCTACAATTAAAGTACACCTTTCTCATTATACTGAAATGAACTTTTAGCTAATTTAGAATTTTCTCATGATTTATAAAATACTTTATCAAACTTTGTGAAATTTGACCCATTTTCACATAAAAAAATTTGTAAAAAATAAATTTTTGAGTTTTTTACAAAAAGCTAATTTTAGTATATATTAGCCATCATTATAAATATATCATAAAAAATTTACATACCTGTGAAAAGTACTTTCTCAGAAAAGTTACATCGCACATCAAAATTTACATTTGGGATAAATTACATTACATTACATTAATGTATACAGTGAGGCTTCTAATCGGCTAGTAAATAAAAAAAAAATAAAAGGCTTAATTTACAATAAAAGATAAATGTTTTGGCTTATATCAGACGATCAACTTTTAAGCAAAAACGAAGTGCTTTGTTTACGTTGTTCGCCATTCAAATGGGTGTGGCCAAGTTTCAATGATCATTTAAAAATAGGTTTTGAGGGCTTCTAATTACCCTAGAGTTTAATGTAAGGTATTTTTAGAAAGGTTAAAATCTGTACAATTTGAAAACGTAAAAATCTCAAATTGTCAAAATAAATAAATAAACAAACAAATAAATAAATGAATAAAATTTCATCTTTCCGACAGCCCTTAGTTTATATATAACAATCAGTGTAATTTAATTTTTATAATCTTTTATTTTACACCTTAAGAGAGGGAGAGAGTATATAAATACAATGGACTTCTAATATCTCATTTTTTTTGGAAATTATTAGTTGATGCTTCGGTATTTTTTCATAACGAAACAGAATTAGGTACTTACGCATTATACTGTCGACCAGTTTCATCAAATTAAAAGACGTCATGATATGTTGTCAATTGAGGAAACCATTCCCGAGCATATTCGAACCCAATAATAATAACGATGAATTTGGAGACATTTTTTGAAATGGAAAAATTCGACGACTGTATAATTCATACGTACCCAGAATTATTATTGGATTTTTGAATAATTGTTGGTATAAATGATACCATTTCATGTTTGGAATTCAGTCTTGGAACAATTTTAAAAAAGCCGGCAGGGTGGTGTGGTTGGTTTGTCGCTGGCTTGCACTTAAGGTTTGTGGGTTCGATTCCGGCCAAAGTCGGTGGATTTTCATGATGCAGAAAATTGACAGCGGCCTCGTCGTTTGACTATATGGCATGTAAAAGATCCCTTGAGTGTTTGCTTGGCTTGGGTGCTCTTGGCAAAATTAAATCCTAGAATAGGTTCGCATTGTCAGAGGTCAGGTGCCTCCTTCTAGGGAGGAAACTGAGCGTCGAAATTACCTGCGGCGATTAATAACCGCCTCTATGGTGCCACACTAAAAAGAGAAACCAGCTTCAGGGAGATGTACTAGGTCTGCAATAGTAAAAAACTAATCCGCAGTCCATTAGAAATAAAAAAAGTACGATTTAAAAAAATAGCCGATCATCAGGTATATTGATTATTTATGCTGACTGCTATGCCATTTGGCCTGGGTTCGAATCCCGGAGAAGGCATGGACATTGCCTTTGCGACATGTAGGTACTCTAAATAACCTTCGAGCCGCAAGTCCTCTCGTCATGTTGGTGGAAGAGGAAGAGAGGTGGGAGGCCCTGACCACCTCCAGGGTGTTCTCCCTTAAAATCGGGGTGGAATCGAACCAAATTGCTCTGTTACCTGTTTGGTGCTCAAAGCTACGGCTGAGAACAGGCGTAAAATGTAGCCTTTTGCCGTGATGAATTTCACGGGCCTTGATCCGATGTTACTGTCGATCAGGGGGCATAATTAAATATGAAAGTTGTTACCTCTTATAAAATCAGGATCTTAAAATTTTTATATCTCTGACATGATATATTTTAATTAAGTTAAGAACTGATTTGAAATGATTAAAATAAATACAACGTATTTTTATAAGGTTTTCGTTGCACAATTTTTTCATTTTCTAAAAAAGAGAAAAATTGGGAATTAAACTTTATGAGCTTTAAATAAATTTGTAATTGAATAGTTTTTAATAACAATAGAAAATCGCTTATCATCTATTACATTTTTTTTATTTTTGATTTTTACCTCTGTTACAAAACAGTTCGGAATTAATGTGGTTATTAAGAATTATTAAGAATTGAGAAAGAAGTACAACCATAAAGCTATTTATTTGTGGAATGTATGATTTATTTTTTCTAGAAGAAATGGTTAGTTAGAATCTTAAAAAATTGACTACATTTTCATTTTTGATCACAAAACCAAATGGATTAACCTAGTTTTAAAGAACAAGAAATGAAAGTATATTCGAAAATCTCATTTGCATGTACCACAGTTAAATTCAATACAAAAAGATACAAAAGATTAGAACAAGAATTAAGTGATCTTTCCCATTTCGTGATTTTCCTTTCATTCTTCCATAAATTCCATTCTTTGGAGAGCATCACGAATACGTGATGGGATGACTTAAAATTTAAGATTTTTTATATAAAATATTTTAGGGCGATTTTTATCGCCTAAATAAAATATAAAATTTTAAGCATAAAGAACATCTTTTGATTGGCATCAATAGCGTCGTAAATTCTTAAGCTCTCCATGGCACTAATATTCGAATAATATATTTCATTCACTAGCGTAAGAAAGGCGGTTTCTTTTAGGTGTTGCCAATGTATTTTTCTAAATATTGTTTAATATTTATTAAATAAGTTTTTCTTATACAGTGAGAAACAATTCTTTAACTGTTCAAATTCAAAAAGCATAACATTAATTTAATTGATTTACTACGCTGAAAAAGCTAAGAAATACCTAAAATTTTTTGAAAAAAATTCTTGAAAGCAAGGTCGAGAATTAGCTATGTCTGTCATCATATCTTCCTCTTTTAACTAGAATGGTTGACCATGGAATTAAATCTTTTGACACTTTGTAATTGTAAAACCATTTTAGGATATCGCTAGGATTTTTATTTTTTGGAGGCTTACCGTTGCCATTTGACATATACATAATTAATGGTTTTTCCAACTCCACTCTGTAACATTTAACTTACTTATTTCGGTTGAAAATGTTTTTGTTAACATTAAGAATATTATTTGGAGGTTTGGCAGTTTGTATCTCTTTTGTTTAATGAATGATGATGGATTAGCTTTCGATGCTTTTAAAATTTGTTAAGTTTTGTTTAAAAAAAAAAGGAAAGAAGAGGAAATGTCATGAAGATTTCAGTTGTAACAATAAAATTTTCATAGGAATAAAACCGAGCACCATTTCTTTTTCTCCACGAATGAAACAAAGTAGTTTATTATGACATTATGCAAAGAAAAGTGAAAGTAGGTAAATCAGAGTTGAAGTATTTAACCTTTTAAGCTTTTTTCTGTCATATTTGATAAATATAAATTTATGGATTATTGTAATATGTTTTAGTTTGGGAATCTTATAAATGATTCTTATGCATTTTTCACCTTTTTATAGTTAAAATACAGTTGTTAAGTTCTTGATTTAAAGATTAACAACTTTAGTAAGATTTTGATGGAACTGAAAAGTTAGAATAAGATAGATAATTAATTAGAATTTTAGATAATAAAAGGCTGTAGCTTAGGTTTAAAAATTAAATAATTAATATAATCAATTTTAGTGCTTTAAGTTGAAAGAAAGCAATGGATATTATGAACTTGTTACGACATTATATAGCAACCATAAGATTTTTAGTTAATACAAAATTTTGGGGTAAAAACTGTAATAAATTTTAACGTTTTCGGTTACTAAAGTGTGTTATATATTTAATTAATGAAACTCTTATAAGAAATGATAATGGAATTAATTGATAGAAAGAGGAACATTATATACAAAATCAGTAAAAATAGGTAAAATTGTACTATTCGGTAAAAAAAAAAGAAGTTTTATTACATATTATTGCTAAACGTTGTACTGTAAATATTACGAAACTTCATCCAATATTTTAAATACAAGTTGCAAAAAGTAAGGGACAATTTAATACTTTTGTTGAAGAAATATTCCTAAGTAACCTTATTTAGTGGTTTTTACGAATACTAAATAAATATTTTCGTATGTAATTCCTTTACTAGCGAGAGTTTCCTACAACATATCTATTTTATAATTAAATTGAAGTGATTAAATACCAGCTAAAAATAAATAAGTTGAGACATTTTCTGGGCATAAACTGGGAAAAAAACTGACACAAAGCATCAATTTTTGAAATTATATTTATATAATTGATGCTAATTAATAACTCTTAATCTCTCTCCAATTCTTTCTTATATACAATTTCATAATTCTATGATTCTCAGCGCTTCGTAAGTTTAATAGTGTTTTGAAGTATCCATACTCCCCCCTTTTAGCTACACCACGTGTTATTACTTCGCGCACGCACACACGCACACAAGCACACAATCAAAATATTTGTTTTACAAGAAAACTTATTATGAGCAAATGCAATATATTACACAAAACTGTTACCAAAAATGATTATACGTTTTACAGGGTTCGAATTAGTAAGAACATATTCTACGTGATGAAGATAATTAAAATAATTGTAAGTTTTTCTTTGTCAGAAGATCCGTAATTCTCGCCAGGCTTATCCATAAACTCATCCATAAGGACTTTCAAAATATTTAAAACAATTAAATTGATTTTTCATTTAATTTCATCAAATATCACATGAAGATGAACTAAATTATAATTTTTTTAAAGCAAAGTTACATTTTTAAAGTAAAGTAAATACACACACGCACACGCACACACACGCACAATTAATAATATAATATTTTTTGTATAAAAAATTAATTAATAAAAAATAGAAAAATATGGAGGGTGAAGGGTGTGTATGAAAAGTATTAGCTGTCAATGCTCAAGTGAATAAATTCATTACAAAAGAAATAACTCAAATGTTATAAAATAAAAATGCTCTTCGTTTATCATTGATAAAAATTATATTGCACGAAGGAGTATGATAAATGAGATAATGTATATTTGGAAGAATTTATATCGCTTACAAAATTTTTATCAACTTAGTTGTTTCAGCGAGTGGTATTGATTAATAAAAAAAAGAGAGTAGAGATATTCTAATCCAAAGTATTAAAACAAATGCAAAACATTTAAGCTACTGCTAGAACCTATATTTAAATCCTTTAATAATAAGATAAATATGTCAACTTTAACTTAGAAAATTTTCATAAATGTCCTCATAGGAATTAGTGTTTATATATAGAGTTGATAGTTAAACTTCTTAATAAATGGTCGTTGCATATGTTCTTTTTAACATCTATTGTTAATTACTTACTCTGGAATTGACGTATATTTTATCGGAAATATAGAACTTGATACTATTCAATAATACATAGAATTAATATCCCTTTATCTGACCTTCAAATCCAACTACTATTTATCAAATGATTATTTAAAAGTAAGAGTCTAAAGCAAGGGTACTCAACCTTTTTTTCTGACAAGCCACATATATATGATAGCTATTTCACGCGGGACGCAACATGAACATAGATAACATAGAAAGTTTAAAATGTGGAAAATTGATAGAAACATATAAAAATCCTATTTTGCTTTTTTAAATTATTTTTTTACATTTTTTTTTATTTTTGTCACTGAATTTTTCTAAATTGGAAGCATTTAAGAATCACTCTTTCACAATTTCTGCATCTCAGTAAACAGTTTCATATGATTACCAATAATATAACAAATTTCACAGGGTGCCTTTGTTACCGCTGTGACAATACCACTGTAAAAACACTTTGTTGCTGTTGCAAAGATTATTCAAGACAGCCTATTTATCACCTCTTGAAAGAGACCTTCGAGGAAAAGTGTCATTGAACGATTCCTGTTTATTGGTATTTTTTAAATACAACACTTTCCTGACAAATTAAACAATTATTCATCCATTTTTGTTTTTCTCTACAAATCCAATTTTCTTGAAAAATCTTAGAATATTTTTCGAATGCAAGATATGAAAGATTGTTAAAAATTAGTTCCACTCATAAAATAGTCGCTACTCCTCTGTTGTCTGTTATCACCAATGAAAAAGTAACATCAATTCGCACCCATACGACATCGACAGTAAAAAGCAAGATTGATGTATATGATTTTTTAACAAAGAATTTCTCACCCAATTTTCATAAATAAATAAATTTCTCAGAACAATAGGCCATGACCGGGTCACTTAAAGGGGCCTGGTGGGACACAGGTGGTGTATCGCTGGTCTATAGTATCTTAGGATACGATGACTGATTCAATTTAGTTGGAATTACCTCGTCATTTCAAATTTATTTTTTGAAATGACAACCAACGTTTTGAGTTTAGGACGATGCACTCAAAGTATTAGAATCAGAATTAGTTCTAAGTGACCTTGTCTTAAATCCTTTATACACATGTACTAAGACATGAGTTCTTCGTTACAAAACTTATAAAAAATCCTCATCAAAGTAAAAAAAAAGCGAAAAAAAAGCTTTAAAAAACTTTTTCGATTTCATGGCCAATAAAAACGTCTTCCTAGTCAGACTGAAGACAAGACACGATTTATTTTTACTCTAAAAACTAATAAATAAAAGAAAAAAAGTTAAAATGACATTTAAAACATTGAATGTGTGAAGACGAGTAATAGGCCATAAAACTGCAGGTGCTTTTCATCTGAACAATAAATATTCAACCCTCAAGGAAATAAAATGTATCCCCGTAATCTACATTCAAATGGTATTCCAAGATTTTATATGGAACTCATTATATTTCTTTCATGAGAACTTCTCATTGTTTTAGGAAAAAAAAAAGCTACATAAAAAATTTAATTTTTACTATACCGCTATCCGTTACCCAACCGCTTAGCTGGGTGTTTCATGATAATGTTTGACTACATATATTTTTTATAAAGTTATTGATATCTAAGTCTTAGCATTCAGCTTTCCATTGTACTCAAAAACATTTTTATAACTCTCACCACTTGATTTAAAACGAACACGACTTGAATTTATAAAACGGAATATATTTATCTGTTATACCCCCTTAACTCCACCCCTTAGATTTCGATTTCTATAAAACACGTTTTTAGTGACTTACTCAATGAAAAAAATGTGCTTCCAAAATTGTAAATCTGTTTCCTTAACAGTTCAAAAAGGGTATTTTTTTCAAACTCTAACATCCCCAACCCTCCTTGGTTTTAAATTTCCGCAAACCCCATTCTTAGCAAATCTCTATTCAACAAAAGAAACATGCTTGCCAGATTTCAAGCCTACAGGTTCAATAATTGAAAAAAAGGAGTTTTTATCTATTCTGCGGAGTTGATTTCTGCAAAAACCGTCCTAAAGCGAAACGAAATCAAAAGTTGTTGCCAATTACAGCAATTTGTTTTTTAATTTCGTTTTTCCTTACTGGTTGCATGTTACGGCATTTTGTGACTATGCACACACACGCAAAAACTCTTTTTTAAGCAAGGGGTTTTAGAAAAAACCCCACTAAAAATAAATTTGAATATTTTTTATGGGTTTGAAAGTAAGCTTACTGCTCCTTCGAAACATCACAAAAACTCGCTGTAAAATTTTAGAACGATGCGATCAACAGTGTTGATTTGTATCAGTTCCAAACAAATGTACATAAATTCAAATTTATACATAAAATAATCATTTTATAACTCTCGAAGATGAAGAATTTACAATAATAATTTGTTCATTATCATTGACTATAAAACAGAAGC